>VXBR01004983.1:312095-391933 GCA_013400215.1 Cisticola juncidis | reverse complement strand
AGTGTGAGGGGTTCAGTGGGAGAACTGGGAGTTCCACTCCGCTGCCTTGTGCGATCGATTGGCTTTCTCTGTGAAAATGAAGCCCCACAAAAGCACAGCAGGGCAGATCCTCTGTGCTTCACAGCCCTGCTGTACCTGCAGCACAATCCTATTTACAGCCAGCACTGGGCTGGAAAGGGGATCAGGCTGAGATCAGCTCCTTCAGTGCTCACACACAGCCCGGCCTGCTGCTTGGCAGAGAGAGCACAAGTTTTCCTTGGAGGCTCAGAAAGGAGGACTGGGATTGATGTCTTTATCCCTGTGGTACTGTGATGGTTCTGGCCTCTTTTTCTCTGCCAAGGGGGGATTAGTACACAAGAATCACAGTTTGTGTTCGGGGTTGGATGTTTATTATTTCTTATCTGTTTACAGACACATGAGCTGTGAGCTCTAAACAGCAAGTTAGAGAAGTGAGGTAAAGTGGAGTGCCTCAACCCTTTCCAAAATTATTTAAATTATGATCTCCCAATAATGAGATGACACCTATGTTATTTATATTTTGACCCAATAATGACCACCCAATGCAATGCAATCCTTTTCCACCCAACTACAGAAAACCACCCAAACCCAGTAAGAAGAAGGAAGAAGGTGAAGAAGAAGGACCCAGACAATACCCGAAGTTCTCCATCTTGACTCATATATTACTATAATTACTATTACTCATGTATTACTATATACTAAAATCTAAACATCTAAGTTTCCAGAATTCCAGCATGGTACCTGCTGTTATGTTCAGCTGAAAAGATAAAATATGATTCCCTATCCTAGAAAGCAAAAGAGCAGATCCAGCTGCCTCAGACTGCAGTAGCAGCGTTTTATTTATGCAGCTGTAAAACATATTCATATTTTTAAATATATCCTCTGGAAGGGGAAATACAAATATTTAAAGAATATTGTGAGAGTGCTGAGGAGTTAGAGGTAAAATGGTTGCAAGCTATGCTACCCTAAAATCCAGAGTTTATCAGGCTTTCAGCTTTGGGGACAGGTGTTGCTCAAGGAGGAAGTGGATGATAGGAAAGTTTTTGTCTTGCTGGCAGAATTTTCCCATCAACCTTGCCCCTAATCCTTTGCAAGAAATGTTCTGTCTTTCTAAAAGCCTCGAGTTAGCAAGTGTGCTGAGAGCAGGAATGCATTGTGAGCCTCAGTGAAATGAGCCTTTTGCCTACGAGGATCAGCTTTTACTTTAAATAGCATCATTGTCATTCCATAGGAGGAATAACAGCTGAGTCTCAAGGAAAATAAACAGCCATCAGCATGTTCTGCAAACAGAGATGAGAAATGTCCATTATAATCACCCTAAACATCCTGTGCACGGATAGGGTTGCAATACAAGCAAAACAGTGTCAATGCTAAACCCCTGGTGCAGATGAGAAAAATCAATCTCAGCTTGTCCCCATGGGTGCATTGCTGCTCTGAGTTTGTCTCCTGGTGTCTCTCACCTTTCAGAGCTGGTTTGTGTGGGGAAAGGCAGAGGAGCCCCATCATGGGCATTGAAAACCACCAGGGATGGGATCTGTCTCATCCCTCTGAGCCAGCCAGGGGTAAAAAGACAGTTCTGGTTTAATGTTTTACAAATCAAGCATTGTAAGAGCTGATAACCTGCCTAATACACTTGTTGGCATTTAGTTTGTTCTCAAGAGCACAGAAAAAGCAAAGTGCGAATAAAACACAGAGAAAAGTGGGTTTAAGAGGGATGGAGACCAAGGGCACCTCTGAAAACGTCCCTGTGCTCCAATCACTGGCAATTTTCTATACCATACAAACTTCTAAATAAACGAGATATGTCTGATGGTGCAGTATGTTACTGGTTGTGCAATATTTCAGTGACTGGCAGACACAAACTGAGCAAAAAATATCAATGCACCCCTGAGACAAACACACTTCTGCCCACAAGGTTTTTTTTAATTGATCTTAGTCATTAGAATATGGCCAAGCACAAGGGGATGTGAGTCCAGTACCAGCACCTCAGGCTTCTACTTCTACTTTTGAATAAAATCAGATTTAGTCTCCTCTTCAGTTTAAAAGGTCTTTTGCCTTTGCAGCTGATGACAGGCTGTAACTGTCTCCTCCCTGATAGACTGAAGTTGTGTCTTTGCTGCAGTTTGTCCTGTGGGACCACTAGATAAATCAATCTTTTCCCCAAATCCTGGTCTTTATTTATGTCCTCTTATTGCATAACTTTTATATCTGTGTCTGAGAACACACATTTCTATGTTTATTTGTGTTCATTTTTACTTTTAACTCTGTCTTGCAGTTTTTTAAATACTGTATATTAACTTGTGTGTCCATGTTTAGGTTCCTTCTTACAATGTTCTCCAATTTAGGAACAAAAAGAATGGAAAATATTTTTCAGAAAACATAATTATGTTGTCATTGAATGTACAGGACAACTAGGATTCTGATTTTTTTTTCTTCAGCAAGATAAAAAGGCCCTAACTCTAAGCCCATGTTCAGAGAAAAAAAAATGTTTCTAGATTAAAGTTTTATTTATGCGTTTAAGTGTAACAGAATGACTTTAAAATTAGGTGTGTAAATTGAGGGAAGAAATCATTGAATCACTTTTTAAATCATTTCATTAAACCACTGAGGATGAGTTCAGCTACAGTATATGAGTTTTTATATATATACACATATATGTATATATGTGTATATATATAGATCTAGATCTAGATCTAGATCTAGATAGATATAGATCTATTTATCTATTTTTTAAAAATATATATATATATAATATCATGATCTTTTTCCTGTAGGGTTCCTCCACAATCAATGGGCAGAAACAAACATTTTTAGAATGTGATTTTCCTGATCGTTTTATTCTTCAAGATGAGATGAATCATGGATTATAAGCACTGATTTCTCCCCACTGAGAGAAGGGTATTTCTATTCTCTATATAGCAAAATAAGAATAAAATATTCAAGTACAGATGTCTTCAACTGGACCATATAGAGCTAAATAGAATCCTATTCCCACATGCTGCAAAACTTGGGGAAAAAATACTCCTGTAGCCATAATTACAATTTTTTTTTATAAATCCACTAGTGTTGCAAGGCTTGCAAATCTTCTAGCACAAGCAAAAGCTCAATTTGAGTGTCAAGTCCCTTATTTTATAGTCTGAATGGGAATGACACGCTCCTGAAAACCTGTCCCTCTCTGCAGCTGCTGAGCCCACCAGAAAACTTAACTGAGCTGCTACATCTGCCCTGTCTGAGAGAAAAGTGCCTCTCACACCCTGCAAAGAACAACTTTAACCCCAGCAGCCTGTGAGGTCTGAGTTTGCCCTGCATGGTGAGGGGGCAGTGATGGGAGAGTGGACGCCTTGGCTGAGTTCACAATGAAACATCCTCTGTTAATTTGGGTGGACAGGCTCAGCCAAGGTTCACTGTCTCAGCTCATTTCCAGGGCTTTGGGAGGGTTTCAGCCCCATCCTCAATTTTTACTCTGTTGAAATCAATGACTCATCACCAGTTACTTTCTCTGATACATTACTTTTTCTCCATCTCTGTAAAAACCTATGATTTTCTCTTGTTCAAAATCACTTCAGAAAGGCTATATAATTTATCTGGTCTTATTATTCAAAAATTTTACCCCTTTTCTTCATGGAAAAGCCACACTGGAAAAATTCTGTCCTCTCCAAGTGCTCCTTCACATCCCTCTGCAAATGTGTTCCAGTCTAACAGAGAGGTTTTATATGGAGGCCCTTTTTTAAACTGAAACATCAAACACCAGAATAAAATCAAAGAGCACAGGGGAAGCAATGAATAAAAGTGTGAAGGGCTCATAGCCAAACCAACACAGGGAGGTGGGAACATCAAGATGATGGCCTGGATCTGAAAGTCAGTGACTGCTTGAGATTGCTCACTCCTAAACTTTGACATCTATATCTGCTTTTCTTCCCATTCCTGAAAAACTTCTGCAGCATAACAGATAGAAAAGGTATTTTGTGTTATAAATTTAGTCCAGATTCTCTCTTTCTTCATGTTGCCTGCACTTCATAAAGGGAAACAAAGGAAACAAACCCCAGAACCCATCAAATTCTGTTTTGATCTTCAGGCACAGGCTCAATTTTTATGAAAATTAGGTTGGTTATTAAAAAACAGCACACAGTATTTACACTTTTCTTTCTGCTTTGACAGAACTGTCAAATTTATACTGAAGATTAAGGACATGCATATATCTGTCCCGTCAGAAATGCTCTCCATCAAATTCAGTTATATTGCATATTATAAACTAATACTGAAAGCCATTTGAACATTCATTAGTATTGTTTTCTGGAGGGCTTTTTTAAAATTTACTCACTAAAAGAATTGTGATGCCAGATTTGTAATTTTAGAGATAATATTCTTGTCTAGATACATTTACACTATGAGCTATAGAATTCCATTTCTCTGTGACAACACCTCAGGTATAAGATATTTTTGGTCACACAGTAATTTCTTTTCTTTAGTTTCACTCAGAACTTCCCACAGATGTTTTAAACTAGTCAGTTCATGAGAATGTGAATAAAGGCATTTTAACAACTGTACCTAGATCAGCCTGTCTTTTTTTTTTTAACTATTTTAACTATTAAACTCAGTAATATTTTCTCTCTGAAGAACATTTGCTGTGTTTCTCCCAGGCAATCTTGGTTTCACCACCTCACTCTTGCTACTTTTTGATAGCAACTGAAATGTTGACCTACAACCCTAAAGAAAACCTATCCAAGGAGCAAAACTGCAATTTTATTCTAATCTGCAATAATTAAATACTGAAAATCCATGTTCTTCATCAAAAGAGTCACAATGACCAAGGGACAACAATTCTCTGATGAAATAAGTGTGGAAATCCTTCCTGTAAATGGCCTCTTCTGCTAATATTTCACCTTTTCAAAATTTTTCACTTCCCTGGAACTGGAAACACATAAATCAGGTAGAAATTGTGAGACTGAAGCCACATTCCTATTTGCTGTAGAAATCAGAAATGTTTTCCCTGATGTTTATTCTTAATTAATATAACCTTTGCAGCTTTCTTTAGCAGGAAAGGAACTTTACCTTTCTTTCAGCATTTTAATGAACAGCTCCAGAATAAAAATTTTAGGTGAAATATGCTTCTGGTTTATTTTAAGGTGCTACCTGTGCTATTCTGTGAATGAAATCAGTGAGGGTCTCTCCCTAGACTTTTCTGGGATTAAATTCAAGACAGACTTGCAGAATGTCCAATGCACACAGTGTCTGCATTCCCAGCAACTCTTTATCTGAAAGCCCAAGACTGGAACAGTGTGTGAACACTTTTGAATAAGACAAAGTCCATTATATATTTTATCAAAATTCTTGCAACTTTTAACAGCTTAAACCAGAATTGTACTTGAATTTTGCAACAGATTTTTTTTCCCCATTCCAAGAGAAAGTCAGGAGCATGTTCCTTCTGCTCTGCTTTCATTAAAATGTTTTAAAGATCTGTTATAGAGAAGAGCCACTACCTTAATCTGAATTTTGCTAATTAAGGACACCTCAAAGCATGTGAGAGCATTAGCCACAGTCTTACCAAATATAAATGTTTAAAATCATCGACTTGCATTAAGAGCCTTGTGAGATTTCTAAATATGTTCTGCTGTCCTGTCACACTTTTGCAAATACTCCTCTTGTTTTCATTTCAGACAAGATTGCTTCTGTATCAAGTTAGAGCCTATATTCCCACTCACTGTTTTCTTGGGTACTTGTTCCTAACACTAATTTTTGTTTGTTTCTGATTTACTCTTATTTATTTTGAGCTTATGGATCCACTCTGCTGTCAAGAGATTGCATTTGTGTGTGAATTCCTCCCCCTCCTCTCATAAGCTTGATTTATGGATTGCCTTTGAACCTGTTCATTTTATCTTGTACTAAATGTGAGTTGGAGACAGAGCTGTACTAATTTGTCATCTTTTGCTACATGAAGTTTTCTCCTCTGTGCTTCCCCCTTTTCATTCACTGTGAAATGTACAGCTTAGACTGACTAACAACTGACTGATTTCCTTTTAATATTTTTAATATTTAAAATTTACTTGGACTCTTTGAAGAGCTAAAAATTTGGCCACCCTAAAGCCTTTCCCTGCCATGCACTTAGGAGCTGGACTTTATGAACCTTCTGGGTGCCTTCCACCTTGGAATACTCTTGGAATACTTGGGAAAATCAATTGCTAAAAATAGTGAATACAAAGCCACCTGTTTGGCATAGCCCTGCTTATTATATGGGAACATAAATGTAGTCAAAAGGAGGTGATTGGCAATTAATTCCATTAAAAATAAATCTGAGTCTCTAGGCTGTGATGTAAAATACTCTTTATATCCTTGTGAAGGGCTGTAGAGGCAGTTCTCATTCCAAACTGAATTTTTTCCAAGGGTATGTTCCATTGAGTTAACCTCTGTCTTCAGCAGCCCTGAGCAAATTTTTGGCATGATTTGCTTTTTAATTATTTATTTGGGTGAGTTTTTTGTGAAGTTTTTTACTTGGTTAATAGTAAGATATGAAGCTAAGTCATACCCACACGTGAGATTTGAACTGTAAGACACAGCAGCCCTGAGGTTCATATTACCTTCAATACATTTAATTTAGCAGGTTTAACAGAAATGGTTTTGGAGCAATGTAGATTTTATCACTAAGTAAATAATATTATTTTTTAAAGGCTCATTGATATGCCTTTACCTTGTCCCACAAAAGATGTTTGCTCAGGTGTTGCCTTCAGAAATTGTCTAACAATTTGGCTTGTGGACCTAAATAACCACTAGAAATACCCTGGAGAGTGGAGGATTGCCAAAAAATAGATGAGCAACAAAAAGTAAAAGCAGGGAGAGAGGGATATGAAGGGAAGTCCAAAGTGAGAAATTTTCCAGGACAAAATGCAAGAGGAAAGAATATTAAAAGAATGAAAATTAGTTATTATATCTTCAAAAGCTTTTGTGGGATAAAAAAGTACTTGTAACAGAAAGATATTGAAATTAGAAGAGCTTTTTTTTTTTTAAATTAGGATACTCTCCTTGTTTTATGTGGGACAATGTTAATTTTCTTGTTAGTATCTGGTATATGGGCAATTCCATAATCTTGGAAACAAATCTTGCTGAATGGACTCTGAACAGGGAAGAAATATGGTTTAATTCACCTAAAAATTAGATATAATTGTCAATATTGTAAAACTTTGTACTCCACTGCAAAACATTTATAGAAACAGAAATCCTTGAGAAAATTTGCATTGTAGGCAGATAAGCAATTAAGGAAAAAGAGTTTGTTACCATAACAGCTTCTTATTAACCTTTTACTGAACACAAATATCTCAGAAGTACCTTATATTTGAATGGTATTTTACAGAGTTCTAAAGTAGACAAAAGAAGTGATACATAAAACCACTTCATATTTAGTTGAAAAAACTAATTCAGATTCTGAAAAGCAATTTTCTTTGTTGCTGTATTTAATTTCTTCTTTGTCTCTTTTGAAAGCCAGCAGATATAGAGAAAAAATAATTTAAAAGGTATTTGTAACTCCCTGGCTCTGTTCCAGATTTTTCCTTCTGTGTATGAAGACAACAAGCAGATGGCCCTGCTACTGGTCAAAAAGATACTGTGAAGGTTGCAAAGGCTTCTTGGTGAATTTTGTGTCCTAATAGGGCTGAAGGGGAGATTTTTAATGGTTACAGCCTTGGCTGGAAGAGGCAGCAGAGCTAAACCAGACTCAGAACAGTGATAGAAAGTAAATCACAGCAGTTTATCCTTAAAACCATAGGAGAGGTTTCTTGAACAGCCAGGAGAGCTCTGTGCATGACCTTTAATATGCACTGCTTGTTCATCATCAGAGTGATGCAGGATCTGCTCTTGAAAAGCAGGAAACTCTCTGCTCTTGTGTTCAGGAACCACACACTGCTGAAGAACATGTGAAAAGCCCCCAAAGTGGCCTTTTGCTGCCTAGTTCCTATTAAAGTGTTCAGAACTTCCAGGCAGCCCTCTCTGCAGCCTGACAAGCCTGGCAGCTTTTGGTGCTGTGTACCCAGAGTGAGGAGAGCATCCTGACTGTTGAGTTTTAGGGTTTGCCCTGGTGTAGCACAGCAATCTTTGCCCTTTCTTTAGCTGGAATAGCTGTGTTGGGTTATTCAGCTGCACCAGGGGAGCCTCTGGGGAGTAAAATTCTGTTTGTTTGTTTGGACAGAAATCTCCACAAGGTACAGGAACAAAGCTGATGGGGTCTAGCAGTGCCCAGTGGGGACACACTAAATTCATGGACAGCAGTAGGATCTGGAGTTCAGTCACAGCAGAGGCAAAGAGTGTCAGGACCCATCCATCCATCAGTGTGACAATCCCCTGGAGCTGCTTCCCTTCACCTTTGTTAATCACAGGCAAAGGATCGGGCTGAGACAGGCCGAGAGCTGATCTTTGCTGGCCACAAACCAGCCCTTCAAGGTTTACACTGCAGCAGCTCCTGCAGAAAATCTGTTAATTCTGCTCATTCTCAGATTCCCTTTATTGGCATGTAGTTCATTATTGCTGCTATCTCTTGGATTAGCCTTTTTTTTTATTTATTTATTTTTTTTTCTGTTAAATCAATCATTTACACTCTATATTGGGTTTGAAGGGCATTAGGATATCCTTGCAGCCTGCACATTTTAGACATCTGGACAACACTGATTGTGAATGGTTCAGGTGCAGATGGGGATTTCTTATTTCCTGTTTTAGCTTTATCCTTTTCAAAATTAACATTATTTTATGTATGTCTTGTAATTATGATAGGAAGGCTTCCTGTCTGTGCCACTCCTGCTGCAACAAGACCACAGTAAAGGAGGATTTAATGGTAACAGCAACAAGGAAAAAAGATTCTGACCCGTCCTAAAGTCTTATTTTCATTACTGATGGTGAATAAGAAGAGGTGAGAGGTGGGACAAGATCAGTTTTGGAGAGGGGAAAGGTTACAACAAAAGCAGTGCAGAAAAAATGCAAGAAAGGCTTTTTATACTGAAATCCTGCATTTTACGAAGGGTGATGCTTGCCTGTGATACATAAAACTTCATTTTGATGAGGAGTCAAGTATCTTTGGACTGATTTATCTCTCATGAACCATATTAGGATGGTGGAGGCCCACATGTACATGCATGCTATAGGAGTATTAGGTTAATATATGAAAGAATCTGAATTCTGCCAACAGTGTGACAACACAGATTACTAACTTTGTGCTGAATCTTTTTTCTTTTCTCTATTGAACAAATTCCCTTTTCCTGCAGTTCTTGATGGCAGTGCCCAAAGATGTTCTGAGCTTCTGCTTCCTTTAATAGACTAAGAGGTGACAAATAGCATATCTCCAAGGAAGATCCAATTTAAAGGCCACATTGATGCAGAGCCTTCAGCTCAGTAAAATATTATAATAAACTTTACTCCTTGTCTCTACTGAGAATACCCACCAGCCTTTTGAAGTTGTTTTTTACTCTCAAAGTACAAAACTTTGCAAGGCTTAGGGTTGTTGTGGCTTGGGTTTAGCAGTTCCCTGGATTCTGCTGCTCTCTCACTCCTATCCTGGCTGACAAATCTCCAGTCATAACAGCAGCTCTCTCTCCTTGGCTATCATTTCAGAAGACGATTTAAGAGAGCACTTAATGGCCTTAATGAGGACAATAAATGATCCCAGTGGAACTGGTATGCAAATATTTTTTTAGTGCCCTGCTGAATCAGGTTTGCAAGGCTTATTTCTAACCTCAGTGGCAGAACCACAATTTTCCTGCTGCTAACCACATTTCCTCACCAAAGAATGTTCATTTGGGAACAACTAATGCTTCCCAATAACCTACAAGGCACTCCAGCTGAACATTTCTGTGCTTAGTAAATATGCTGTTCAGTTGCTAAGAAGAGTAATGGATCCTTAAGTGTACATAAGAATGATTTATTACATAATGTGAATTTACAGTCCATTACAGGAAATAATTACATTCCACTAATTACAAAACTTAATAGTTGCTCCAGCCTAGGAAACAGGAGTGTGAGCAAGCAGATTTGTAACCATGCATTCAAAAGAATGAGCTACACGAGAAGCAGTTTGCTGAAAATCAGTTTACCATTTAACCCCAGCTCAATTCAGGCATCTAATTCATGACAAAAGTTATTTTGAATTAGTCTTTTTTTCCCCTGGTCAACTTTTCTAAAAACTTGGAGGAAATGGAATCATTAAAGGGAATGAGTAGAAGCATATTAACAAAGTTCATCAGTCTTCAGATTCACCATATTTCTGATAGAGTCCCTCAGGAAGAAAGAAAATTCTTTTCTGCCCATGGTGTTAGTGGGTTTTGTAATGAGTTTGTGATAATTTGCTTCCCTCTCTACAGTGCAGACACACTCCTGTGTCAGGTCCTGCTCACACTGGGCAGGCAGTGCAAGGCTTGGCTCTCTCCTTTGAGCTGTGGAAATGAGGGGGAACTGCCAGAACCAATTTTGTAAATGTGCAGGACAAAGGGCAACAAGTCTGCTTGGAGATTTCCAGCTGAAATGTAGGCAGGATTTATTTTACTCTTTGGAGCCTGGCTCACCTGTCAGCATCTTGACAAGGCTGTACAGGGTGGTGTGGGCTGCAGGCTCTACAAGTGAGACATGGAATTCAGGAGACAGATTTCAGAGCAGGAGCTGTTAAATTAAACAGGAAAATTGCCAAGGACAATTTGAGTTTGATAGAGTGGCATCTAATGGGAAGTGGAGCATAATTGATACAAAGGTTTTGATGCTTGGTAAAGTGAATGTGATTCAAAAAAAAACCCACCCATTGTGTGGAGTCTGTTTAAGCTTCAGAGGGACTCCTGTGGGTTTTAAGAATAATTTCTTGGCAGATGATTTGTTTTGTCCTGGACTTGGGAAAGTAAACCCCATTTTTATTGACCAAAAAAGTTCCAATTTAACAAGATTCAGATAGGGACAGCAGATTGTCACCACATTGTCAATCAATGTGTGAATAGTGGAGAGTGTGTGGCAAAACTGCTGGTTTAGGATGCCTGCAGGTTGCAAAAGATGTTAAATGATAATACTGTCCAAAACTGATGAATTTTCTTGGAGATTGAGACAATTTCAAGAGCACAATCAGTTGCCCAAGGGCTTATGTAAACACAACTGAAACTTCTGCTTCCATAACTTCAAAAATTTGCATCAGTTTGAAACTGGAAAAGCAATGCTTGGGCTACTAATGGGTACTACATACATTCACAGGTTTGAAAATTATGCTTTTGATCTTATCAAGACATAGGAGAAATTTAGTCTTTTTGTAAGTATAGAACACACTAAATGTTTTTAAATATTTATAGCCAAAGGCATTGCTTCAAAACATAAGTCCTTTGACAATTTTCATTTGGTTTGCAAACAGCTGATCAGGGATTAGTATTTTTTTTCTTCTTAAAAATACTGTAAATTTAAGATTTTACCAAAGGTTTGGGTTTTTTCCTTCCCCACATCACTATTCCTTTAGAATGAAACTATATGTCACTAAATGCCATTTGGCCTCAGCTCTAGCCGAGCTTGTTGATGTAAATGACTCTTTCTCATCTGGTGCTGTCCTAACTTGCTTGCCACGAACTTATCAATGAAGTAGGAATGCCAAAAATTACCTGCCTTTAATTCTTGATTAATTAGTCCAATTCCATCAGGTCTTAGGATTTACAGCTCCTGTATGGAAAATGGATTTGTTTTCTTTTCTACCTGCTAATCCACATGCAGATGGAGATAGCTGCAGTTTTCTTTCTGTGCAATTTTGGTGTTGGCTAATTATTTAAAGGAGCTTTTTAAAATGGGAGAAGCAAAAATGATGGATAGAAACCAGGAGGGAATTCAGCTATATGATGGTATTTGCATCTCTGTTTGGGAAGTTCAAGCCTAAGGTTATATTTTCCATTCCATCCACTTCCCAGGACTACAAACACAAGGCTGAAGTTGATAATTTTTACCTCTGTTTACAAACTGGCTGCAGCAAATTGCAATACACTTGAATAAATATGTTCATTGCTGTTGATTTAAATAAATTCTTGCAAAACAAGGAGGTCAGATCCCGAGTTTTGCTAAGCAGCTGGAGTACAAATGGTTCAACAGTAAAAAACCTTGATATTCACACTTCCTGTAATGACAAGAAGCCTAAATGTTGTTTCTGTGTCCTTAATGGGTGACTATCACTTACATCAACGTTTTTTTGGCATAAAAGGTTAAATAGAAGGATTGTTACTGCTTTAGGTAACCTTGCGACTGACTCTTTTCAAACTGAAAAATAGATTTTACTCCAACTGCAGCAGAAGCTGCTCACCTCATTGATGGATGCACCCAGTCAACAGCTGGGGAATGATACAGTGAAGGACCATTCAAATGATTTAGCTGATATATGAGCACTGGCCTGAAATTTATGGCTGACACAGAAAGGACTGACCAGGCTCTGAGACAGCCAGGATTTAAATTCATGTTTGTCTGTTGTTATCACTGCAGGATGCTGTTAATGTCAGCCTGTCACTCATGTTCTGTAGCCTTGATACTCGTGTATTTTGGAATATTTGGGTTTGGTCACGTCCTGTGCCACAGGGACTGCAGAGATCATGTGCCTTAAATATAGTTTTTATTAATTATCTAGACTCTGTTTCTCCTCAGCAAGGGCTTCCCTTCAGAGTCTTTAATTTAATATCGGTTTGGATTATTAGTAAATATGAAAAAGCTTCTTATATAACATGTATCCAAGGTTAAAATGGAAATATTGTTGGGGTAAAGAAGGATGTATAATTTACCAATGAAAGAATGCTAGAAGGAGTTGAAGTTAAGCTACCCATAAATTTCTTTCCCCCAAGGCCCCTCCTGTAGACTCCATATTTATTAAACAATCAGTACATATTTCAAACTATGCTTTTTGCATGACCCAGCAGATTTTATTTTACACTTCCCTAAGGTCACAAACTCAGCGAAACGGAACCTTTAGCAGACCTGAGCAAGATCATTGTATCAACAATGAGCATTCAAACTTAATTTAAGGATGGATGTGAAATTATTGGCTGGTTTCATACCTGCTGCCAGGCAGTGGCATCGTGTGTGCAGGGAACCAGCTCCCCTCA
Organism: Cisticola juncidis; assembly: GCA_013400215.1. Classification (NCBI taxonomy): domain Eukaryota; kingdom Metazoa; phylum Chordata; class Aves; order Passeriformes; family Cisticolidae; genus Cisticola; species Cisticola juncidis. The sequence continues at coordinate 378,842 of VXBR01004983.1, read as the reverse complement.
CTGAGCAGCTTATACAGGAAAAGAGTTTCTGTGTGCACAAATGAGGAGTGCAAAGCTTTTTTAAACTTTTTAATGCACCCAGCAGCTAACTATGAATGATGATTTGCCAGGCTGAGCATTAATATGCTCCTTACCTCCTGGTGAAATGCCTGGTGGGGCTTTGCCAGCCAGGCACTTGTCAATCAAATGAGACAGGCTGGTCCTCTGCTGCTGCTGAATTAACATCTCTTTCTTTCATTTTTTTTCTTATGGTTCTGTATGTTTTCACAGAAATATTTTCCTCTTGAATTTTGTTTAGCTGCCCTTTCTCACAGGTGCTTTGCTCTTGCATCCTGAAATGTTTGTACCCAAGGTATTGACTGTCTCAAAAATCCATTATTACCAGGGAGATCTCAACAGCATTCCAGCTGAGGCTGACAAGCAGATGATGGATTGTTATCATTAAACACTGATACTCATATTTTAAACAGTGCCACAAACTTTCAAGGATTCTAAGTGGGATTCAAAGTTAGAAGAGTGGTAAAAGCTTTCCAAAAGCTTTTAAAAGATTAAAGCTTTCCATGGCCCAGAACTATGGCCAGGTAATGACTAAGTCATGAATTCTCCACCAGTGTTTATGAAGGCTTTGGTGCTCCTTGCCTTTGATTATTCTAGAAGGGGAAATCTCAGATCCTTTTACCCTTCTGTGAAGTGTGGTTTTTATATGTAACAACAGAGAAGCAACTTCTAGTCAAGTTTAAACTTGCAAGTTTCCTCCTGTTGTGTATTAAATTCTGTTATTAGCTGGGTGTTTTAATGTTATATTGGTATCCTAGTGTAAATATATTCTAAATAATTAACAGTAATTTCTTTAGCATAGGTCAGGAAACTTAAATCATTATTTTTATAGAAGAGGAATAAGTGGTTCTAACCCTGAATGTAGCTTTACATGAAGCACTTAAACTAGAACTCTGACTGCATGGCAGTGCCAGGAGTTGGACCATGCTCTTATCCTGGTTTCTACTGAAAAAAATTCCAGTATTACATCTGGCATCAAATTTTTCATTTTCTTTTTGAGTAACTGATAACATGAGGCCTTTGAAAAGACAAAATAATTTTTAATTTTTATTCTGCCATGGAGATCTGATACCACTTCCTTGCACTTTGTTGCTGCACTATTCCTGAAGCATTCTGCTATACCATTGCAACAGGATTTTGGACAGAGTAAGCTTTAATGAATGCTTATTTTAGACACAATGCCAAAAGAAGAAAAGAAAAAAAGGCAATCTTCTATCAGTCTTTGAAAGGAGATGGACTAACTGGAACCTTTCTCCTTCCAGGTTTACTGCTGAATTCAGATCTGTGAAAGTCACAGTGGGACAGTCCTGTTTCAAAAGCAGACACTTGGTGCCTCTTGCCTGCCAAAGGGCAAAGGAGGCTGCTGATGTGGAACAGCAGAGTCTGTGCTCTGTGTGGCAGCAGCTCAGCAGTGACACCTGCCACGGTCCTGGAGAGAAAAAGCCCCTGCAAATCTGCCAAGGTGCTTCAGAGGATGGATCACCCCTGCACACAGACAGCCTGGAGAGTGCCCAGGTGAGGGTGGAGCCCTCAGCGGCTTTAATCATCCAAGGATTTTTGGATTCAGTCACTGCCTGAAGTTTATGAACATGTCCTGATAACTCTGAGTAATGGGGGCATTGACAGTTCCGTGTTTAGAATCCAGCAAAATCCCTGACTTTATCCTCCTGAACACACCTCGTGAAGGATTTCTCATCTGTGCACGGTTACCCACTGTGACATCCCTCTTTGTTCCCCTGAGATCTGCTTTCCTCTTAGAAGGACACGAGGGAAGGGGCTCTGGGGCTGTGCTTTAAATGCCACATTTCATAAAGGCATCATGCTTTGCTAATCTTTCTCCCAGCTCCTTTCTCAAGTGAGGGGTGATCAGGCTCCTGTCAGAGAGCCCTGTTCATCACCAGGCGTCCCTCAGCAGCAGCCCAGCCGTGACACTGAGGACATCACAGCTGCCACCCCTTCAGAGGCACAGTCACCTTGGAGGGGCTGTGCTACCTTCATTTCTCTCCCTCAGAAATGCTCTTTAGTGTACCCAAGCCTGTTATGTATTTCCTTTTTTGACTAGCAACGTGCAATTTGGTTCTGCTTACACTGCTGTCGAAAAATGGAAATGGTTTGGATGCAAATTTTAACCTTAAATTGACTTGAAATGAGATGAAACTGTACAAAAGACACAAAAAGAAACATAGTGTCTCTTTTTATATAGGTGACTGCCCTATTATTATGTGTGATAAAGTATGTCATTTATTCAGACTACTTATATACTGGTAATATACAATTTATTCAGAGTAGCCATTTATTAGTAAATGCTAACTTCCATTTATTTACTAAATTCGTCATTTTCACTTGTGATTTGCATCACACTTCATCTGAGACTTTGACTTTAATCAGGAAGGCCTAAAAATAGAAATCTAAATTTGCAAATAAGCTTACAGTTTAACAAGGGTCTAACATTTTTTGTAGGCATGATATTGCCGGGAAAAAAAAGAAAAAGAAAAAAAACAGGAAAAACCCAGCAGCTTATCCTGAAAGCATTATTTTTAATTAATGAGTTACCTTTCCAGGATCCAAATTATCCTGGATTATGGGACTGCTAGTTCTCACTCCTCATTTAGAGCCATGCCTTTTGAGGAAAGCAGTTCTGCCAATTTCTCAATACCTCAGAAAACTCTACTTTAAATTACTCTCTGAACTGGTTTACTTTAATGAACTGACATGGAGAAAAAAAGTCTACCTTCAAAGCAAGTCTGTCTGCCAGGAGGATATGGCTGGAAAAAGCTGGTTTTAACTCTTCAAACAGTTTAACCTACTCACATTAGAAACCTCTGCTTCACTGGTTCAAAAATCTGGTCAGCAAATACTACCTCAGTTATTTAATTTAAATTCTAGTAAATGTAATGAGCGACAGATAGAGAAGCAAAGGATTTATTAGTTTTTAGATTATGCTGATACATTCCTCTGATGTCAAAGAAATTATTTTGTTTCAATTAAATTCAATTGAAATATTAAACAAACATTATTATATTAATGTTAAATGTTTCCTTAACAGAGCTTTCCTCAGAAATAGATCCCACACTGCAATTTCCACATCAGTATATTTACCTTTACATGTGCAGTGTCTCCCAGAAAGTTCATTATTTCCAGCCCAGAGGCTTCCACTTTGGGAGAACTTTGATTCTGAGGAATGATTGATCTTCCCCATGAGAAGAAATTAGTGTATTTAAAATGAAACAAATAGAAAAACAAACAGAAAAACAAACAAAACACCCCAAACAGCAGCCTACTACTCTGTTTCTCTGTTTAAATGTAGACCACATGGAGATCAAGGTACCTAAACACCATCTGAGAGGTGTTGAAGCTTTTATTAAAAATTTAGATGAACATTAACACAGCAATAAATATGATAATAATAATAATGATTATAATGAAGATATTGATGATGATGATGCTAATAATAATAATAATAGTAGTTGTTGGGAGTGGTTTGTGCTGTACTCACTCTGCAGAGATTATTGCAATAAAACAAGGAGTTGTAGGATTTAGCTCTTCATTATTATCATTCCAATGGCTCCCCAATGTGCACTTGGGAAAAAACCTCAACCACTGTGGGAAGTTAATGTGAACACACTGCTACCTTTCCCCAAAGGTTAATAATTCATCTCTGCACATACGAAGTACCAGAAAGCCCTAATCTGTGATAAACTAAGGAATTTCACTTTAAATCTTCTTTTCTTCCCAGAAAAGCCTCTTGATGCAAGCACACTGGCTAAACTGCAGCCTACACATTGTTTCTGGTTTTGGCTGAGAGCTGGTTTCTAGTCTTTTTTTTTTTTTCCCATGGAACTCTTATTCAGACTGTGTTGGGTCTTTTGCTCAAGTGAGTTTAGTGGCTGCTGCGGGGTGCTGAGCTTCCAGGACTTTTGCTTGAAAAAGACACAGAATGCTTGAAAAAAAATCAGATTATTCTGTGACAGTGATCACTATCAGGCTCAGTCACATTGCTTAGACCTAATGGCATTGTCTGAGCATAGCTCAGCTGAATTGCGGGTCATAAATTCTTACTGTGCCATAGAACTTGTTTATTGATGCCTGTGTTTAAAGAAGTGATGGGGATAAATAACCCAGTAAACAACATGAAAAGCAAGAAAGAAATCCTCAGATTACCAACTTTTCAGCTCTTTCTCTTAGGAAATATTTATTTCATTTATGTTTTAAAAAATGACTTAAAAAAACAATCCGGTAGGAATATGTAAAACAAGAAAGCTTTCCTCACATTATCAACTTTGCTACTCTTTTTTTATGAAACATTTATTTTGTTTGCTCATTTGTAAATCAGAATAATGACCAAAATGTGCTTTCAATTTTTTAAAGTTGTTAAACACATGAATTTTCACCCTTGCATTCCTATCACATTTAACCTGACTCAAGAAGATAAAGTATTAAATTATAATTATCTGTGTTGGGAGTGTAAGTTATTTGGATATTAGAAACCATCTAATAAGTTTTGCAATGCTTGTAAGGCTAGAATGGCATCTAATTTGAGCAGTTGTTTGGAGAGAGGAGGCAAATTTTGTCTCAGTGATATAAAATAATTTAGTATGAAGAAAAACCAGCAGTAAAACTGCAAGAGAAAGAGATAAATTGAGACCTATAACAACAGAGGAAAAGGGGAGTTTTCTCTCTCTTTACTGCAGGTGCTGTGTTTGACAACCCAGCCACTGGAAGATGTTTTTTCTGAGCTCATCCTTTCCTAACCTTGAACAGGGCAGTGGCATATCCTGCTCTGAATGCATATATTTAATTTCATCTCTGTGTCAAGCACAGGCCAGATGCTTTTAATAGGAGACAACAGAGAAACATAAAATGAACCCACAGCTCTACCTTCTTAAATCCACTTCTATCAGGCTGCCCTGGAAAATGAAGGTGCCCTGGATGGAGCTGCTGAAGAGTTTTAAGGGTCAGTGCAGGTTTTTGTCCCAATTCCATTTAGCTGAGGTCGTGGTCATGTCTCCTGCCCCAGAGTCTGCTGACAGAGCAGCATCAGTCCTCTCCTAATGAGGAGCTTTGCCCCATTTCTTTCCTTTTGGTCACCACCCCAGCAGATCCAGCAGATTATGTCAGTGCTCCCTTAACGTGACCTGCAGCGGTTTAAATGCTTGGCTGAAAAAAACCTTGCTAATATTGGCTAATTTTCATTCATCAGCCTAGAGGGGAAGGGGAAGAAAGGGAGGAAGGAAATTCCTCCTTGTTCCAGAGCAGGAGGATGTACTGACCCCCAGGAAGGAGCACTCCTGGAGCCCCATTTTAGGTGAAAGTTGTTCTAAATGACAAATATTAAAGTACTGCCTGCAGGCAGCAGTCATCACTAGGTTTCCCTGTTTCCCTTCCCTCTGGTTTTAGTAAGCTGGAAAGCTTTTGAGGATGGCAAACCCCTCTCTCCCGCCCTTATTTTGGAGCTAAATTGTGGGAGAAAATAAAGAGATATTCACCAAAGAGGTGAATTGACCAAAGTGGCCTAAAGAGATAAAGATAGGTTTAAAAATGAAATTTCCAGAGTAACAGATCAGTATTTTAACCATTCCTTGTTGCAGCATTTTTAAATTTTCCTGAATGTACAGATCCCTTTGCTAGGCAACCTCCACAGGATAAACAAATGTCATTTCCATTGGCATCAAAAACAGGTATCTAGCCCAAGGAAACATAAATGACTTGACAAAACCTATTCCCTGTGTCAGGGACAGAGTTACAGCAGGAAAGTGGATATTTCACCTCCTAATTTTTAGCATTATTTTGGTTCAGTCAAATTTCCCTAGACTCCTGTAAGTTATGATTTCTCATGCACACTTTAGAGAACAAAGAACAGTAATTATTTTGCACTCTTTATTTTACTGTTGTAGCTGATAAAGTCAGTTTACGTGCATTTGCAATATTTCCAGTTTTGCTCCACTTTAACATCTCCACTTTTATTCTCACCATGGTTTTCACCACGGCAGAATGCCAGTACTATTCATGGAATTAATCTGGAAACTTTTCTATTTGTCTTTTTTCTGTTTCAATATCACAGCTTTGTGTTCTGTTAATTTGTCAACATTACTTCATTTCTAAAAGTACGGACAAATATTTTTCAAGTACTTTCAGTGTGTGCTATACATTAATGTTTAATAGCAGGCACTGATTTTTATGACAGGAAACATTTTCCAAAAGGTGTCTTTTCTACTTATCTTTAGAACTTCTTGCAAAAGCAAACTGAAACAAAAATAAAATGTATATATGAGACACAAATTTCAGCGTAAATTTTTTCCTGATCTTTTCTGGTCCATGGTAAGTGGTTGAATTAATTTGCTTTCACAACATCATTTTGAACAATGCTTTGGTATGAACAAAATTATTGTGTCTAAACCTGTGTGCTACCACATTCAAAATGCTTTCCATGTTTACCCAATCTTGTACATCTTTATTTTACACTGCAATTTCAAAGATAGATCATCCTTCTGCCTCACCCAAGCAGTGCATGTTTATTATCCAGAACTTTGCCAGTTCCAGTTGTTTTTCAGAGACATTTCAGTGACACTACTATAAAGAAAAAAGGGAATAAAGGATGTGCACTCATTAACCAATAGTCAACTTACAAATGAAATTTCTGCCTTTGAGAGTTATGTGAAAAAATAAAATTCAGGACTGCAGAGGAAATGAAGAACTTCATCTTATTTTGGCAAACACTGCATGCTCATATGAATGTTTTCATTATTATGTGGTGTAACAAAGGAACCACTGGAGAAGTCTCCTGTGCTTACAGTTTCAGTCTTTTTTTTATAATTTCAGAAGTTTCATAAGCTTGAGCTATAAATTATGGAGAGCTGGTAAATGATTCAAAGCGGTTAAGGTAATTATTGCTCACGTATCATACAGTAATTAGTAACATCTAATATTTGTTTATTAGCATGTATCACAAGTGGTTAATCCCTTATACTTTTCCCTTTCCTCCCTATAAACTGCTCACATGTATTTGCTTATAAACTCAATCAGCTGATAAGTGACACACCAAATATTGGCTAAATTTTGTGTTCAAGTTTCATTTCCATCAAATTTGATTTCTTATTTATCATAAAGAAAGCATAATTCTCTACACAGTGGACAGTTACATATGCAGTATTTTTATCTTATCAAGCACGACATGTTTTATTATAGGAGGTCAGACACCCAGACTTTGTACCAAAAATTGACCCTTCTGTTTTGTTTTCTCAGGAAGTTATTTCACCTGCAAGTGCACGGGAGCTTTGCATACTGGCACAAGGTATAAGGAAGGAAGCAAAATGAAAAAAAATCTCATTGTTATTGTGTACTGAATTCCTCTGCAGCTGTTTACCTTGCAGGGGAGCACCCACTAGAACCATACAGACACGGGCATCCTCCTGTCCTGGCAGGCAGCTCTGACACAAGTGACAGGGTGTGAAAAGCCCTGGGCTGGGTGCCTAAATCTGGTCCCTTCCTTCCAAACCCTTCCCCTGTGCCTTCTTTTACAGAGGTGAGGGGCAGAGGTTGGCAGGGAGTGCTGTCAGTGCTTTCAATAATGATGTGACACAAAGGTAAATGGTCTAACTGGCCACTTTCTCTGTCTCTTTGTAAGTCTTTGAAGGCTGCCTCACCCAAATCAGTCATGGGCAAGTCATGGACATTCTGCAGTCATGGACAAGCAGAAATTATAAATTAGCATGGCTGCTTCATGCTTCTAATCGATGTCATGCTTCCAATAAACAGGAGGGTACTTAAAACCCACTGATGTTACTTGACCCATCCTCTTTACAGCTCATTTGCCTCACGCTCTAAATGTCAGATTTCCATACAGAAATCAAGCTGCCTCTTTCACAGAAACCTTTCAAGACCATGCAACGAGTGAATCCATAGAAAGCTATTCCAAATGATGATAATGTGGAGTTTAGTTCATGCATGTCACTGAAAAAAGTGCTATTTAGTAGTTATTGAAATTGAGCTTAAGCAATGCAGTCATGTGAAAGTAGTTTAGGAAGGGCATCTGCTGAGTGGAATTAACTTAAAAATGGATCCAATGAGGGTGTTTTAAAATATATTTTCTTATATCCCTCTGATATCCTGACTGACACAGAGGTTCTGACTGCTAAATAAAATCTCCTCCCCTGCCACAAGTTCACAGAAAAGTTGCATCCTATTTTGATAAAATTAAGTTGATGATGACATAAAAACCTATGAAAAAAGTAGACTAAGTGCACTGAGTTCCATTATTAAGACACTTCTGTGGAACTGTCACATGCCTGGCTCTCCAGCCCCACAATTCTGCTATTTCAGAAAACTCTCCTGTGCCAGCAGGCAGACTCACAGCTCAGCACAAGATCAGGAACTCCTGAGGCAGAACACAGGACAGTACCTGTGTGTACCTGAATCTCCTGAAGCTGTGCTGCAGTCAGGGATGAAGCTGAGTTCAAATTTTCAGTAGTAATTCAGTAAATCAGTAAATTCAGTAGTAATTCAGTAAATTCAGTAAATTTTCAATGCAGTAGTAACAGAGTAGGATATATCTCGACAGGACAGTTGAAAATGGAGACAGGAGTTTCTTTGCTGATACCTATTTTTGTACTGTTTAATGCATTCTGCTTAATAAGCATCCAGGCCAAGGACCTGTGGATTAAATCCTCCAGTATTCTTGGCTTTGTGAAAATCTGAGAAACAGTGTAAAATGAAATACTAGGAAATAGAACACAATGCTGAAGTCCTGTTTCCCATTTTTAAAAGCCATAAATGACTTCATACAGAATAATGGGCTATTTCAGACATTCAGATTAATTTACTTCCATGGAGAACAACAGAAGAAGAGCTGAATTTTACACTGAGGGTTTGTATTCATACACCTAAATAACTGTTGTCTCTATTCTGAGTAGGCACGGTGATGGTATCTGCTGATTGCCAAAATAAATTGATTTATATCAGAAAAAGCATTGCCTGAAGCAGTGCTTATTGCAAAATACATTTCTAGAAAAACCTGCAAAACTGTTCTCCTGTCTTTCCTTTCCTTTAACAATGGTATTATTACACTTCACAATTACAATCTTATACTGTTACTAGGTTATAAACACTTTGTGCTATATGAATTATTTCACGTTCTTTATTTTTGTTTGACACAACACAGGACAATTTTCAAACTATAAAAGCTTTCAAGCTACTTGAATGCTGTGCTACTCTGGAAAATAAAATCACTCATTAATAACCTAAATAACAAAAATAGGATTTGAGAATCCCATTCCCAGTCCCTTCTCTGTTTCCTAATCTACCTATTGGCAGCATGAACTAGGTTTTATGTAGAAATAAACCTCTGTTACTTTTTATAGTTATTGGAGAATGAAATAGAGGAAATTATGACTATGAAATCAGTTACTCAAAAAGAAAAAAAAAATGTCTTGAGTAAGTTCTCATTTATATCCCTTAAATATTTAACAAAACATAAATCTGGGTAAGTAAACATTAGAAAATGTAAGGGAATATTGTGTAGATCTCATCAGTAATTCAACAGTCTTTGGAGAATAAGTAGAATTATCATCTTCTTGTTAAAATAACACAGTAGATGCAATGCAATGATGACATTAAGGACCAAGGTAAAGAAAAATTATTAAGTAGTTCCTAAATATATATAATATAATATAATATAATAGCATATACACAAAGTGCAGGTATGATAGAGTGATCATCTGTGCTCAGGGGAAAGACAAGGAATTTGGGGAACAAGTCCCTGCTGTTGATTAGATTAGAAATGGTGCAAAATGGTGCTTCAGCAATCTGGATCATCTCAGTCCTGTGCACAAAATTGTTTGGGGTCAGTGAAATCAATGAGGAATCAAAGAACTTCCCCACTGAGGTGCTCATTTCTACTTGTAGCAAGTGGTGCATAGGTAAGTGAAGATTATAAGCTCCTTGAAACTAATTAAATATTCACCCTAGAAAAGAGTCATTACATGTGACAAGCCTCTGGCTGAGATGGGCCATCCAAAGTGTTTCTCCTCTTCCCTTTGCTGTCAAGCAAAAAGTTGGCATGTTAGGAATTTCTGCCTTTGGGTAAGATCTTCCCACTCACTACTTTTCTCTCCATTTCTTGAAAAAGCTGCCCTAGCAGGGATTCTGGGGTGACAAGTGCTAAATATGCCTCACTTTTCTCCTGGCTTTCAAGGTTTTTCTGTTCCCTGTCTGTCACCTTCACCACTGGGAGTGGTGACATAACCCAGAGCTGTCCTCATGCACTGCCATTTCTCTCCTGATTAACATTTGGGTTTATATATGCCACTGGAAATGAGTTCACTCTGATCATTAGACTGCAGCTGATCTGATGCACAGTAAATATTGCTTAAAGATTCCTTTGTTTTAACACAGGGCTTTGATTTCCTTTATTTATTTGCTCCCAAACTTTTCCCTGTGCACACATTATGCTCTCCTCAGTCCAGAATTTTGAAGCACAGAGCTTTCATGTTTCATAAGAGCTTCCCAAGTTTTATTTTGAACCTTGTTTTGATAGTTCTTTACTCTGTCAGCAATGACTGTAATAGGATGGTACTCAGGGGAGAGGGAGGTTCATGCTCCAAAAATCAGTATTTTTTCTGAGATTCCTTATGCTGGGGTTATGTCTGACTCTAAAAAGACTTGTCTAACCACACATTCTGTCAATCATCCAAAAGAGAAGATCTATATTCAGTCTTCATTCAGTCCCTAGGAGAAACCAGACAAGCTATTTCAACAAAATAAATGAAGGAATCTGTCTGAAAAAGATGGGAAATCTATAGATTCCAATTGTTTTTCTTCTCTAGAGCTGGGCCTTCTGTGTGGAATAAGATAGATGCTTACAGTTTTTCCACTGATGTCTGGAGACAAATGTGGAATTACTGTGTCCCACCATCCCTTAAAAAAGGCAAAAGCATCCCAAAATGAATTTATACTGTTCTTGTAACTAAGGAATTGGGAGTAGATGGTAAACGTAAAATTGCAAAGATTAACTTTCATCACGAAATAGAAAAGGAATCATTGGTGCTCCAGAGGATGGACAGCAGGGGTGGTTTCTCTAAAAGATGTGGTGATGGAACTTTTGTTAATCTTCTGGACCCTCTACACAGGGATTTCCTAGCATCCAGTCCTACAGAGTAAATGACTTTTTCAACCACACACAGACAATAAGGCCAAGGTGCTCCACTTGCCATTCACAAAAATCCAACAGATCCACCCAGTTCTTTGTGATTAGGCCCTGACAAATTAGTTCTTTATTGTGTTGCCTCCATACACATGCAGGGCACCTCTCTCTCCCTACAAGAGACGTCATTTAGCAAATATTAATTATTAATTAATGCATTATCAAAATAAAATTTAACCATGGCCAAAAAAGAGTAACATTCCCCAGGTGGCCAAAGCTGACCTAAATCTGAGTGTCTTCAAATTAGATGTATGAATCAGCTCCAGCTTCCTAAATGCTGAGAAAGACTGAAATAGGGTGAGTGAAGAGACCGGATGGAGAAAGGAAGTGCCAGAAGGCTGCAAACTGAGGGGAAAGGATTTAGCCTTGCAAACTTATGAAAATCTGCCTCCAAGTGGACTAACCATTACAGGAACCAGCAACAAGCACAGCAGATCATATTCCCATCATAATTTTCTGTGCACTGAGCAGGTAATACCTTTGTAAAGTGATCTCTGAATGGGCTTGTAGCTGCCAGAGGACACAGAAGTTATTGTTTTGGTCATGTTTGACTGGGGCTGCTTTTCCCTTTATTCTTTCTGGAGGGTCTCACAGGCTTATTCTGTAAAACTGCTTTCCTTTATGGTCTTCCAGAGAAGGACTGGGGTCTTCTGCTTATTGTCTTTCTGTCTGAAGCTCTCTTCTTCTCTCAATAGAAAGATTACCTCAATGAAAAGATTTCTCTCAGTGAAAAGCATATCAATGGCTGTCATATTATTTCTACATCTAATTAATCTTGGGCCTCTAGTTATGGATCCTTGCTTTCTCACTGGAAGATAAATAGTAAAATCACTGAGCTAGCAAAATAGTCAGGAGCTGAAAGGGATTGGAAAACAAACAAACAAACAAATACAGACCAAAATTCAATTGAGATGGCAGTGATATGTAGGTTAAAAAGGAGAAACAAAGTGTGCACCTTCAAACAGTATGTTGGAATCAAAACCTCTACATTGCCATCTATGGAGACTGTGTTGCTCAGCAGTGGGCTCAGCAAACCATCCTAGTTTATCTTCAATCTGCAAACTGAATTGGATAAAATTTCATTGTCTTTAAAACAGATGGTGGCGTCCAACCATTTCAAACCATAAACACAGGGTTAAGAAGTTAACCTTTTATAATTCAGAGGTGCTAAATATGTTCTGTTGGAGTGATGGATGTTTACTTGTTGATTTTCTGGTGTTTTTTTCAGTTTACATATTGACAAGTTTCAGAACACAAAATAAAGACATATTGTACATTAGCCACCCTTGTTTTAGCCCCTGGCTGTCTGAGAACATGATCCCCATTTAAGGCAATCTCATTTTTCTTAGCTGCTCCCTCCTCCAGAACTTCAGGCTTGCTTTAACAGTGCTGCTAATCCCTGCCTCCTGTAAAAACAGCATCTCCCAGGGGAATCTGAATTATGGGAAGAAGCAAATACTGCTGCTTGGCAAACTGTGCAGAGACACAGAGTGATTTTTAAAATGATTACTGGTGATATCAAGTGTTGAATAACTGTGCTTCTCATCACCTAAATTACTTTTAGCTCATACTCCAGGTCATTCAAACAGTCTAAATCTAATACTGCTTTGTCTTTTGTGTCTCAAACCTGTAACTTCAAGAATGTGCTGCTCTGATAGGTCTGATCTGTTCTGCCTGGTGAAAGAAACAGCTTTATCATAGGAGGAGAGCTTCTTAAAAAGAAAACCCATATTTGGGTTTTTAGACATTCATGCCAGCATCAACCCCAAATGTCATGATGTTATGGGCTTGCAATTACACGTGCTTAAACTGTCTAAACCCTCTGATTCTCAAAATTTCGAGTTCCCAGACATGACCTTCATCAAGGTGAATGAGAATGGAACACAGTTTGTCTCTCTGTAATACTCCTATCGAATATGCACAAGTTTTCTGCTTGTTAGAGATATAATACCCCATGTGTTTCTCTGTTTCAGTGGAGGTCACTCAGTCAGCTCTGTTTGGTCACACTTTGAACAGAAAGAAATCACATTTTTTCAGACAAAGGCTTTCTCCAGTGTTTTTACATTTTGAAGTGGTGGGTTCTTCTGAGTTTATTATCTTCTCACTATTTGTGGTTGTTTACTTCTCCTTACCTTTTAAGAACAACCAGAAGAGAACTGTTCTACTTTTGATTGCAGTTGGTGCCTCAAACAACAGCACTATCAGGTTCTCACAGAAGGCACCAACCAGGCATTTTTTCTGTGTTGAAATTAGTTGCTAGCATAAGATTTTTATCCCTTTTAGTTGTTTTAAACAGCAGAGAGTGATGGAGACAGACAAAAAGACTGGAAAACTGCAAAAGGCCATCTTGCCTTCCAAAGTGACCTTCACATGTGCGCAGTGTTGGGAAATTTCCTATTTGCAAGACTCTGCAGATCTGCAGTGTTTCATTGGTGAAAAGGATTGATATTCAGATTTGATCTCATGAATGTGACATCAAATTTTGGGCACTGCACAATGCTGCAGTACCCTGAAAATAAAAGTTGGCAAAGAACAGGGAGCTCTGGGCCTGGCTGTGGGACCTCACACCCTGCAGGGTGTTTCAGGTCTGATGCTTTCCCTCCACTACACTGAGGAAATCCTGTGACAGAGAATAGAGGAGAGGGAAAAGAGATAATAAAAGGTGAAAGGGATGTTTCAGGCAAGAGGATAGGTGTGCCTGCAAAGATTTGTGGGTTATTCAGAGCTGCAGGGTAAATTAATCTGCTTTTCCTGCAGCAGGGTGTGTAGATCCTTCTTGCCCTTCAGCTACAGATGCAGCACGAGGTGTCCAGTGCTGGTGAGACCATCAGCATCAGCCATAATGATGAGAACACAGATTGGCTCAATTATCCACAAGTTTTGGCACCAATTCCGTGACTTCTGTACACTGAAAATGTTTGAATGCTCCACTGGGAGATGTTTGTGCTACCTCCATGCCTACACATAAAATATATACTTTATGTAAGGGTCATGGTTATTAAGGGTGGACAATCAATAATTTTGTCTAATTAGAGAGTGAAGAGACCACTGAGGCCAGGGATTAAAAGTTCATTTTCCGTAAACTAAGAATTACAGTCACTGATTTGTATGACAGCCATGCATGTTATTCTCTGTCATTTACCCAAATATATTTTAAAATAATCACCCCTTTTATAAGCATGTAAGGGTACACAAATTTTAACTCAAATTGCTGTAATTACATCTAATCTAGTCAAATTCATTTTTATTAAAGTTCACACTGTGAGACTAATGAACCTAAGGCACTGAAATCATTCTCATTACACACAGTTAGATCTATTTACTGAATCTGCATTGTTTCATGCCCAGAAGGTGAAAGTAAAAACCCACACCACCAAGATGCAAAACACATCTTCTCAATCATTTCCCCTCCATGAAACAGTTTAAACCAACTGTGCTCTAGCAGACAGGAGGATGTGAGCAATGTTTCCCTCACTGGGTTTTAATGTGAATGAATGGTTGACTGATGAAGGGTGGTTTAAAGGATAATGAAACTGGAAGGAGAAACCTGAGGATGCAGAGAGCTGAGACACTTCTGGAATTGATGTTTCCAGAAGCTGAAGAAAAGATACAGTCATTCTAGCTGGCACACTTTCATTTTATTTCCCCAAACCCTCTAGGCAGGGAATGAGCTTCTAAAAAGCCACTCACAAGGTCACTCTTCCCCTGTTCATCCAATTCCCCCCTCAAACCTGTGCTCCCAATGGCCAACAAGCAATAAAGATGCAGAGGGAGCTGCACAGGGGGTGCACATCAGCAAGGAAAATGGGGGTGTTCCATCTGTGCTGGCCTTCACAACATAGTAAATTTATACTTTAAAGGACTGAAAAATATGTGACTCAGCAAAGCAAAATGAAATCACAGGTGTTTTTCCAGCACATGAGTTTCATCATGATCCCTTTGCTCATAAGTCCAAGTAAACAGATCTTCCTGTATGACTGTGAAGAAACGTTTGGAGGTTCAGGAATCTGCTTTGCTTTCCCCTCCAAAGAAAACCAAGGCAGACAGGACTGCAGAAATGGAAATTACTGTCAAATCTCCTAAAATTCACCAGCCAGTTCCCCAAGCAGAGATTACCTATTTACCTCACTTTACTTCCAGAACTCTTTCTCAAGGAAGGAGCACAAAAGAGACAGAATTTCCAAATAAAAGGTCCTCCACAAGTAACAAAACTTTATTTTGCCACATAGTGAATGAGAAGTGTCCTGTGCTAATGACATTTCTGCACCTGGCAAAGAAAGGCCACTTCTCATTCCGTCCTCTTGGTGCCTCCAATGTAATATTCAATTTTTCCATGGCTTTACATTCATGATAAGAGCTATCAAAATAGATTATCTCCTCACCTGCCTGAAGGGAATGGCTTTTATATATCATATTTTGTGTTGGGCAAAATACAGAATTACTTTTTTCTCCATCAACATTTTCATTGACTTTTTTTGTGGTAGTTTTTCAGTCATTTCTAGCCACTGATAATTATGGATTATCCAACACATATCCATCAATAAAGCATTGCAGATAAGTCCTCAGTAATGAGAATACATGAATTCCTCACTCAATAGGTTATGCAATCAGTTCACTGCTTAATAAAAAAAACAAACATGAAGTACTGCAATCTCTACAACAATTCATTTAAAATGGAATTTGTTAATGTTGGATGAGATCCTTGACTGCAATAAATCAACAAAGCCCCCATGAATCAATGGGCTGACACTGAACTGAAGTAGGTGATAGTCAGTCTGCAGTGCTTTGCAAAAAAAAAAAATTCCTTTGCTATCATGACAATAATTTCAAATTTATTTAAATGTTCATTTTTTCTACAGAAAAGTTTATTTTATATGTTTATTTAAAATGGCAAAATATCTCTATTCGCAGAACATAAAATACAATTTTTTTTTGCTTACATGGCTGGCATTTAGCAGTTTTTCTCTCCTACTGGGCTGAGAATGGACAAGACAATAATGGCTCTGTTAAATTGAAGATGTGGCCCTGTGACATCCCAAACAGGGGACTCTGTCACCTGGGACTTGCTTCCAGCATTCCTGCTGGATTTCCTTTCCATGGAAACTGTGATGGAGGAGAAGAGCAGAGGGTCTTCTACAGAGTCAGAACACTGATTCCAGCTGTGGAGCTGAGAAAACTTTCAGATTTTACAGCTTATTTTTCACCTTTTTGCTGTGCTGGGCCTTTTCCCCCCTCTGCCAGTTATTGTCCTCAGTGTGGCCTGACTTTACTGCCTCATTAATGGCCTCATTTTGGGGAATTATGTGGCAATTTTGTAGCAGACTGCACATTTTAGGTGTTACACACATACCAGAGCTGCGAAGACTTAATTTCACAAAGTCCCAAAACATGTTAAAACCATTAATCTAGGATTAATGGGTGAAGGGTGAGGAAAAAAAAAGAATAATTTAGTGAAGACACTCTTATCTTTTATGTTTTGTGATTAAACCTCAGAGAAATGTTAAGAAGAAGGAGCCTGTACTGTTGTCTCTCAGATTTTCACCTCTAGAATGAACAGCATGGAACAAGAACCTCCCCAGATAAGAAAAAAAAAGTGGTGAATGTTTGATTTTGCCATTTTTTGCAAACATCCTGGAGTCAGCTCTAATATACACACCCCCAAATATACCACAGCATACATCACATAAAAAATTAACAACATCCTGCTTTCTTTTTTACTCCTCTATGCGCAGAAGGCTATGAAATTGTGTCATGTATGTGTGCTTTCAATTAAAATTTCCAATTTCCAGGCCCAGTGCTTTTTCTCCAGAAGCAGAGGAGACAGCCAAAAGCAGGGAGACAAACCTCCGTGGAGTTGGACCTCTGTACTCATTATGAGCTGGTTAGCAAGTACCTGCTATTCACCAGCTTGGAAAACAATTTGGAATTCAAGTAAGTCTTAGCAAGGACCTAACAGAGAACATCGGGCAGCCAGCCAGTTTCACATGTCTCATCTTTCTAAGATTTTTGCTCTGATGCTCTCCCTCAGAGCACACACCATTTTTTACCCCTGCTCTCCTTTCTCTATTTGAAGTGGAAATATGTTTCTGTTTTAAATCTATCCGAACTGGAGATTTTAATGCCCTGTAATGATATATATATATATATATATATAATGAAGATATGACTTGGGAATAAAAGAGCATGTTAATATGGAAAGCCAAGGTAAATTTCCTCTTCCAAAAAAGCAAGGTGTTATTGAAAAATCTGCTTGGGCCAAATTAGGTTGAAAATCTGGCACATGATATACAAGAACTCTGAGCACATAATTCCCAGCTTTTCTCAGGTATTTATTGTACTAACAATGTGAAATTAACTTGTCTTGAGTAGCAATCTGAGAGATGATTTATGATAAAGGTGATCCATTCAACATTTCTGATTTAGACTGTTTTAAAAACAGTATTGAGGCCTCGTGGCCCAGACACATAAAACCAAATCTTTTCAGGCTTCATTGAGCCTTCCCTCATTCCTAGGGGTGAAATGCACATAATTGCAAAGTTTTGAACCTTTCATCCTAAACCAAGTGATCAGATATTAACCTGGAAGCAGGAAAAAGAGTTTCTGTAGTTGGTGTTTGGTTTTCACACCTTTAGGTTTGGCTTAGATATCCTCTGGTTAGGGATGGTTTGAAATTTTTAATTTTTAGCTCAGAGCTTACTTGCTACAGGGCTTTGCTGGCTCTAGGGTCACAAAGAAATCCATTCACTTTTTCCTCTGACTGGTTTACCTAAATGCTGCAACTCCTCAATGCTTTTGGGCAGCCTCCACTTTTTGGCTTTGACCCTCTTCTACCACTTAAGAATTGAGTGTATGGTTCTATTCTGGGGAAATGCAGAGATCAAATTGAATGAGACCAGAATCACAACTATGTGACTACGTATTAAATAGCAGGTCTAAGGAAATATAATGAAAACACACACAAGAAGAAAAAAATCTGATACTCTGAGTTTGTGTGTAGGTGGAAAGGCAGTGGGAAGTTTTGACTTCATATGTGTATTGGTGTAGTAAATTAAATTGGTCGGGGTAACTCCAGGGAGCTAACAGTATTTTTCCTTAAGGGAAATATAAAATGTCATATATTCATTCAGAAATGCTAATACCTTGCTATCCTTTCAGCATTTTTTATGTAGTATTAACTGCAATTCATTGCAGGCAAAACAACAAAAAAAGTTTATTTGTTTTACTTGGAAAAAGTATAATGCACTCTTTAGTGTATGCAGAAAATTATATCCTGTGACTGAATCTTCTTATTGACTGAACTACTGAAGCTACTCCAAATAATCTGCATTTTTCAGGCCTTGCACTCCCTTGCTCTAAGGACAGCAGATAACAATTATGACAAAAGAGTAGGACTGCACTTGGCATGTGTGTGGTGCAGGGTTTCAGGAGGGGACAAACACAGATACAAACCAGAAACTAATTTTTTTTTTAAATCCTCTAAATTACAGTTTGTATTCTCAGGGTGCAGGGTTTACTTTAGTCTGACATGTCTGTGCTATGTTCAGCCACACAAGACAAAAGTAACTGCCAGATTTGAGGATGGCAGAGAATTCCAACTCCTTGTCAGTTTGGTAGCAAATACCCTGGGTAAGTATGGTCCTTTTCTGCTTTTTAGGGGCATTCGGGGTGGTTTTATTAATGGGCTCTCCCAGGAGAGGAATCATCCTGCCTCTTTTATTGAGGCACATGGCATCTGAAAATTTGGTCTTTTGCTACACATGGAAAGGGTGTCAGGAAATGCTCTGGGACTTGCAACATCCCTTTGTGTGTGAAGATGCTCCTGAATTATATATTATATAAATATACACACACACACACACACATACACACACACATACACACACACACATATATATACATATATATATCTCCTGATTCCCAGTGTGTGCCAGAGACAGGACTCAATGGAATAGTTTCCAATCCCATGTTCTCCAGTATCCAGAAGTGTAAAATAGCTGGCAAATGAAGAATGATATTTATTCTGCACACTGCAGGTGAGTGCTTTTATTTTAGCCAGCCACTCTGTGATCCCATGAACCAACATGAGCAGGCACTTCTGAGGTACAGCTCCCTTCATTAATCTAAGGTTTAGAGGTTAAAACCTCAGATGTGTCACACCCCAAAGTCAGGACATTCCCTTTAAAGGAATTTAAAGACTCTCGGGGTCAGGTGTTGACAGCTACAGCACAAAGTTGGATGACATCGTTTCAACCAGTGATACTCGGAACATAAATAAGAAATGTCAAATAATTCCTTTGCTATTCACTGGCAAGACACAAATCAGAAGGTTTCATCCAGTCTTTGACATTACTCTTCAGGGAAAGTGTGGACTGATTAAAAAAATTCCACAGGAGAGGAAGAAATATTAAAGTTCTTGTAAGCCAAGAACCACACAGAAGTGTTAGCACAGGCTAAATACAGGTTAAATTTTAAAAGGCCAGGGAAAGAGAAGTAGAAGAAAATAGATATTAATATTCTCAAGTGCATGGAAGGTTCTTAAAGAGGCTGTGGATACAAAAAGAAACATGGATTTACCTCACTGAAAGAAAGAATGAAGAAAGAGGAAGGCTTGGCCACGGCTTTGCCCACAGTGCAGCAAAAAGGAGCAGCTCCAGGGGATCACTTTTCCCCAGGGCTTCTTGGTATTGAAGCAGGGAGCTCAACTGTGTCAAATCTCTGCTTATTTCAATATCTGCTGGCAGAGGAGGGGGAGTAGCTGGAAGTGTGCCCTGTTCTCCCACCTCTCCCAGTCCCATCTTCAACAAAAGACAAAATTTTGGTCCCCAAATGCAAACAGAAACCAAGCTCAGGACTCTGTGAGAGCCCAGCAGAGGCTCTGCCACACCAGGGAAACACAAGCACACATGGGCCCACGTGTTAAAAGGAGAACAGAAGTGCTCTGCAATCTAACTAAATCAGAGATCTATGATGTTTTGCACAGTCCCCACAGCAATCTCAAGAAATGATGAAGCTACTCAGTTCCTCTGCTGTTCCTCAAGCTCTTCTGGTGCAACAGCAACTGCTTATGTTGAATATTTAACCACCTACTTTTACAGATCCCAATTTACTGATGTTCTGACAACTTTCCTTTATCTCTCACCCTTTCATCACTCAAGGTGTGGGGGAAAAAAAGCCAGTGTGTGCATTATGAGCCCACAGAAGTGCAGAAAGAGGAGGAAAAACATGCAAATAACTATGCTGGACTCCTTGCTGCTAACACACGAGCCAGAGTGAAAACAGCCAGAAGCTCCCTAAACTGGATAAGAGAATATGTGTGAGGAGTGTGGCTGATTAAATGAAAGGAGGGGCATCTAGTGAAGCCTTTAATTAGTTTACCCTAATTTGTGAAAGCTCTTGCATATTTTTAAGGCCTATTTTCAGTTCTGCATTCTGGACATATAATTGTATTTTGAGCAGTTGGCTGAAGTTTTGTAATGAGTTTCAGCAGAAGTAAGTTCTTTCCTTTATGCTCTCCAGTCCTTTTTGCCTGAAAATTTCCTTGCAGTCAACTTAGCAAACAACACATTGGATTAAAAACATATATTGGCTCTTAAAGATTCAAGAAAGAATACTTGCAAGGAATTTTCATTTCTTCTGTTCTCACATGTACATACAGAAAATGGAAGCTGTAGAAAAATGCTGTTTTTCCTTGCCTAGAGAATGCCTTTAAGAGAAAGGACCTCCAGCCCATGTTTCATTGAAGTCAGCAATTAAATATCTCAGTTTTGCTTTCTCTGGCTGCAGTACTGACAGAAATTTCCAGTTTCTGAATTCTTCTACTCATCTGGTCCAGGAGTGTCTTCTATAGCTCTTCTTCATTGTTTTAGGATTAAAAAGGAAAGCAGCACTTTTTAAATTCACATAGAATAATGAAAGAGAAAAGCATCTTGTCAATCATTTTAAAGAAGATTGAGGTGGTTATAGCACATAAATACTAAATTTAATGAAGTAATTAATTTTCAAATTGATTTCTAATTCCCTACTAAAAACCAAAAGTTCCCGGGGTCCTTAATGGAAGAGGAATAATTAACAGTACCTACAAATTAACATCACCCATGCTGTATTGCATACTTTGAGGAGCTGGATTATAAATCTGTTGTTTTCTTTGCATGGAAATGGATCCTAGTTTGAACAAACCTCAAACCACTCATTTCTTTCTGTTGATTGTGCCAGTTTACAAGAGCAGTTTATGCTGTCTCCTGCCCTGAGTTTCAGTACTCTCCCTGCTGCCACTCTGGAAAAGTGGCACATCTGCTGGTAGCACATCACATCTGGTGACATGGACAGTGATGAGAAAAGCAAGGAAAAGCATTAGTTTTTCCTAATTTAGTAGTAAGGTCAGAAAAGATTGCAGGAAATATTCAGGGATCACAGTCACTTCAGTGATGTATTGTCAAAGCTGTCTTAATTCTCTCTGTCAAAGCACAGCTGTCACACTGAGGATTGTTTTGTTGGAGAGATGTCAGATACCTCAGGATATGGTCTGACTTAATAAAATCTAAAATTTGCAGTTTGGGGAAACAGTAACATCTTCACTTAATGCCAGTGATAGAATTAGAAAAATGAATAAGTTTATGGGTCCCTGCAATGGCAAGCAAAAACATTTCTAGGATTATGACTTTAGCTAATTGTACAAATATTTATGTTTTTCCTTTAATGTTTGGGCTTAAAGAAAAATAACAGAATATAAAAACTAATGAGAGCATTTCAGGCAGCTTTCCTTATCTTGTTGCAAATATTTTTTAGATTAGGAGAGCACAGGTGCATTTCAAAAGACTGAAAAGGAACCAGCCCCATTCAAAAATACCAGGACAACCAACAGAAGTATTTTAAATCATTGCAATGCATTCCCCAGTTTTGGCAACCATAAACACTGCAGACATTTTTGAAATTACAGAAGTCATTGACATTTATAGAGGTAAAAGGCATTGCATTTCTACACTGACATCATGAAAAGAATATGGCAGGGGAAATGTTTAGCATGTAAATACTTTCCTACACCTATTCAGGTTAGATTTCCTATTTATTCCTTAAACTGCTTGCAGCCAGAATCTCTGTGCTTTTCTCTGGAGTGTCTGATGCTGCTGATTAACCTGGGCAGGCTGATGTGTGATAGAAAACCCTCTGAAATTTGTTTCACTCTTCTGGCCTGGTTGGGCAAGCAGAGGTGCAGAGGATTGACAGGATGCCAGCCTGCATTTCCATGTGAGCTGCATTTCCAGCTGGGTGGCCTCCTCTTCCCCACCAACCACACACCTTTTTGCCTGTTTCATTTAGAGTATTCCCTAGCACTGGAAAGAGATTCAGGGGCAGTTATTTGTCTAATTATGTCACTTTTAATAATACTTGTTTGATATTGAAAGTGTATTTATTGTGCTTAGACCCTGAAGTATGGACAAAAAGTGTTTATTTCTTTTGGGCTGGGTTTGTTTTTTTTTCCTTTCAGGCAGAATCCTGTGCCAATGGCAAGCTGGGTGCTCTGCAGGACACAACTGTTCCTGTTTCTTCAGGAGGCACTACATTTTGTTTCAGCATCCTTAAAATTCTACAGCTTTGTTTTACCTCTCCAGCTTCTTTCTGTGAAGACTCAACTTTTCCCACTGGCTGACTTTGTCGTATTTATTTTATTTGTGTCCTAGTGTCATTTTCTGCCAGCTGAATTAGAGGTTTGACCCTTCTTGTCAAACCATAATATCCAACTCTTGTAGGCTCCCCACAATCCTATTTCTCTTCCCACAGCTCACAGTTTCTCTTCCCACAGTAAGACATTTTTCTCAACTACAGAAAAATCACCCCAATACCCAGAATGGTATGTTACAAAGTTAACTTGAAAACTGACTTTTCTTTTAATCTTCATTGTCAACATTTAAATTTAAAACCAAGGGTGCCCTAAGGGTTTGGACATTAAAAAATTAACTCAATAAAATTACTATTTTCAAATCTCAAAAAGTTTTTAAATTATGTAAAAATGCTTCTATCTGGCAGCACTGCAAAAAGGTGGAATTTTTCTGCACATCTTGATTAGAAAGCAAAAAACCTTCGAAGCCAAAATCTCCTTTCAGTTGTGATTGTTTTGTTGGGTTTATTTTGTTGTTTTTTTTCCCCTCTGGCAAATAGAGCTAGTAGGACAGTTTCCTTCATTTGTATATCATATAATAACAAGTCAGTCAACTAAACATGTTCTAATTCATCACTTCAGAGTTATTTGATTGACCACACAGTCCATCCCTTGAACAAATCAATGCAGAGAATCCATGGAAACATGGATTAGGAAGTATTTGAAGTTAAAGATTTTTGTTGGACAATGGGTAGGAATTCAGAGAGAAGGAAGAAGGCACTGCACTGGAAGGAACAACTGCATTGCCCTTTGCCAGCAAATTCAATGTTTGATATTGCAGATTTTTCTACCTCTTGACCTTGACACAACCATTTTTGGGAAAAAGCACTTGGTCTGTAGTAAGAATTATTTTTAATACAGAGCTGTATGAGAGACCAAGCAAAGCTGTGACACCCTGCTAGAGCAAGGCCTGCAATAGCCTCACAAATATTTGTGTGTAAATTCACTATTCCACTCACTGGGGATGTTTTAAAAAGTTCTGGCCTGACCCAGAGTGTGTGGTACTGCTGCCAGCACGGGCTCACTGGCTTTGCTTTTCATTCTTAACTGGGAAAATCCCTTGTGTGTCAAGTTTGCAAAACCTTTCCTCCCTATAAAACCAGCTAAAATGCTTCATAATTCTCCTCTCCTATATCAAACAAAACCAGAGCTGGAGATTCTGCTAAGTTCTATTTTCCTTTGCTCTACACACAGTAAATATGCCAAATTTTTGGTTTGTGACCTGTTGCACAGGCACAAGTTTTCCTGCTGCCTCTTGGAATCTTTCAGTTTTGTTTTCTTTTGAAATGATATATACAAAGAGGCTGCCTGACTGATACTAAACTATTTCAGGCAGCTGACAATTTTAGCTGCTGTGAGCACAGGCTTCTGGCCAGCTCGCAGCACAGGCTGCTGCTCCTCTAGTGCTCTTTACTTTGCATTTTTTGTATTTACTTTGTATTTTTTGCTTATTCAAGATGAAACCATGGAACAGGCTCTGGTGGGCCACAAGGGACAGCACAAAAGGAGCACTGATATCGTGGGGCCTTTCATGGCAGAGGAACAAGAATTTCTCAGCCTCACTGATTTTTAGTAGACTCTCACAGAATAAGTACAGGACACACAAGGGCAAAAGGGAGATATTGCAATATGTGGGAATCAATAGCTGGAGCACTGAAAATAGAGTGGCAAAGAGTTATTTTGAACTCTTTTTAACAGGGGAAATGAAAAGGGAACCAGATCTGACACTGCCAGGCTGACTGAGCATTGCTATTTTCCCATAATGATGTATTTCATTTGGGAACACCCCCAAAAAAGAGTAAATTGCACAACCTGATGCTCCATGCTGTCTCTGGATTAAAGTTTTCTTTTTCCTCTTATGTTTGGGATTTTATTAGAGTGCCCTCCTACCAACTAATGTTTTCTTCCTTTCAGCAAGTGTCATATGTGATGCTTCAAAGATCCAGTGCTCATTCATATTAAAGTCACTTCAGCACTGTTACCCAGCTTTGGTAATAAATGTGATTTGGACCATCATATTTTTCTCCCTAGTGGAAAATTACAGGCCAGGTTGCAGAGATGACAGCATCCAATTTATGGAGTTCCCTTTACTTGGTCCTCGAACCACTCCATTAATACTTATGTAAATACAAATAACTTCCAGTGTCATTGTCAGCACATCATGTTCCTATTAGCTCAGGGTAAATATTTGAACCCAGAAAGGCTGTTTGAGAAGGTTAGGCCCCTCAGTGTGCTTAATGATGCATCCATGAGCTCAGCATTTGCTTAGATGCATATCCAGTTGGGATAAAATATTTGCTGGATTGGCACTGAATGCATTTACAAACTCAAGGTAAATATCATGCATGTGTGTTCATGTAAATGCATGCAAATACATGCAAACACAACATACAAATCACATCCAAACACACATTAATTTACATATTTAATATTTTAAATAATAGTAAGTAATTAATGTTAAGATAGTCTTTAATAATTAAAATATGTATGAGCTATATGGTCCTTATCTACAGAAGGCTGATTTAATTGGACCAAATGACTCCAGAAATGTTTATTCCAAGTATCTTATGCCAAAAATCCCCACCACTCTATGGGAGAAAAGCTTAAAAATAATTGAAGAGTTTTTAGGGTTATGATGGCTGGGGAGATGAAAATGAAACAGAGCTGGTTAAAGAAGACTTTTTTTTCTTTTTCTTTTTTCTTTTTCTTTCTTTTGGTCAGGTTATTGTCATAGCTGGTTCTCCAGTGCCCATATCAATAATACCTCATTCATAAATGGAAAACCATGTTAAATATTTACATTTCCAAGATTTACACCTCATAACTGCGAGCAAGGTGTGACAGGTTTTAAACATTTGAGCTGTGATTTGGATTTCTGTTCTTTCAGGGTGATGCCCCCAGGGGAAGGATCAACATCACACAGAGGAAATCTCACTCTCAGTCCTGCTCAGAACATTCAGAATCAGACACTCCCAGTGTAAATGATCCTACCCATGCAGTGATAACTGAACTGCAAGGAACATAAATTTTCTTTACTTTACTCCCAAATTCACCTGATTACCACTGAAGGCTGTGGTAGCTTTGAGTTGGCTGCAGGCTATAATGTCACCTCAACTGCTGGCAGAATATTTTCTTTGCAACAGAAAGTCCTTGGAAGAAACCCTTCTGGCATTTTGCAGAGCAAATTAGACTACTTATCTCTAAAAGCATTCCATTTGGCATGAAATACAAATACATCTTACCAAAAAAATCAACAATAAGAATGTGTTTCAAGAGAAAGTAAGTGGTGAAGGCTGGGGAAGACACATAAAGATACTTCCACAAGTCCTATTAGAAGAAAACTTGTTCTTGCATTAGGAATGTGATTTATTGAAGTTTTGTTTCTAAAATTCAAACTGTGACACTTCAGGATGTTTTTCCCCGAGGATATGTGTAATGCTATGATCAGTTTTTAAAGATGATGACTTCCATTCGCATAGTTCTGCTTTTCTTTTCTCTTCTTCTTTTTTTTTTTTTTTTCTTTTTGTATTGCCAATAATAGCTCTCAATTTAAGTTCTCCAGAATCCATCTCAAACAAGATGATTGTATCCTATGAGCCATGAAAAGTTGATATGGGAAAAAAGAGACACAGGAGAAGGTATTTTACTTTTTATATTGGCTTGGGATTTTTTTAATAAAGAGGATCACTTATTTCAAAGTATATCAAAGATGAAAATGTGCTCACTAGAAGATGACTCCATAAATAGAAGCTTTTACTGTAGGTTTCAACATTGCCATTTCATTTATTCTAAAAATTTGCCTTACATTAAGCTCGGAGCCAGGAGAAAAAAAGTCTGATTTTTATCTTGCCAATGTTTTTGTCACAGGCTTTACATTAATAAAGATTATAGTAATGGCAGAATTGCACAGAATCACTAGCAAGAGGTATCACTCAGTGAGAATTTTCATGGTTTCACTATGGAAGATACCAATATTGTGTGTCAAATAAGCCATTTTAATTTAAATTAAATAAATAGTTTTAAGTAATTTAAATAAAAATAATATTAAATTATAGATATCTTTTAGATACATAATACTTTGAATAGTATATAAGTATTTATAATACTTTGCCATCAATCAGAGTGTTGAAACTGCTCTCTTGCCAGGTCTGCCTCAGTGTAATTCTGTTTTTATTTCCAAGCTGCTCATTTGCAAGGCAGAGATGAAAGGAATGCAGTCATGTTCAAATGTCAGCACAGCAATATGCTGGTGACCCAGCACAGGGTAGGACTGAATTTCATGCTTCCCTGAATTGCAAATAATGTACAGAGCTATCACGCCACTGGTTTAATTCCTATTAAATTGGCAAGAGTTTGACCCAGAAATTTGCCATTTAGCACGTGAAAAAAATAAATTCCTTCATTACAAGATCTCACAGGGGATTTTTTTTTGCATTTCTCCCAAACAATCTAATGATGCAGAAAGGTGTAAGTTTTAAATGGAGAATTTTATTGTACTTGTATCTGAGATTTTTCATGGCAGGACTCACACTGCATGTTGTAGGTGCATTATACACATGTAGGAATGGCATTGCAGTGATCTGCTGTGGAGTGTGCTTAAAGAAGACTTTGTTCCCTGTTTTTCCCCCCAAACAACAAACAAAAAAAACCCACCCAAAATGATATTTTGTGAAGAAAAACACCATCATACTGCTATTGCAAACTCAGTAGCCTAAGTGGGTCAGACTGACACTGGGATAAGTTTTCAAAATTAAGTAATTTGTGTAAAAATGTTCAGCCTGCCTTTTGTTCAAGCATCCATAAGCACAGAGCTGTGTCTAACACCTTGCTCAAATGCATAATGTTCCAAGAGGTTGTGGAATTCTCTCCAGACCCTCCCTTTTGTTTGGAACATCAACAAAATTTAGGTCACCCTTGAGACACCTGATGATGTTTCTCTCTTAAATCTCTCAAAGGGTGGAGACTCAGCATTTTCCCTAGGCAAGCTATTCTGGGGTTTTTTTCATTATTTTTACCACAGGAAAGCATTTTGTTCTTTCTTCTGAATGCCTGAATCTCCCCTGTCACCATTTACTGCTGTTCTGCCTCCCACGATTACAGAGAAGGGTCTTTTGTCTCCTTTCTAATAGCACTTTTTACCTGTAGAAAACAAAATTGAATGGTCTGATGTCTCAGAAGTGCCAACAATCCACCCCTCCCACTGGAGTCAGGGGAGTCTGAAAGTGTTTTTGCTGTTTACCTCAAGCCACTTCATTGGATGGCCTAATTAGAACTTTGGACTTTACTAATAAAAAAACTTCATCCAAACCACTCCTGTGTGGTGGCATAAAGTTGCTAAAAAAACCCCTGAAAGTTTCCAAGCATTATTTAGTCCCTGTTCCACTCACCATCAAGATGAGTCCCTAAAAGCACCCTGAAACACTGCACCTGAAACACTACACTAAAAGCACCCTGAAAGGCTACAGAGATACTTTTAAAAATCCCCACAGAGCTGTCATTCCCTAAGAAAGCAAACTAGGGAAAAAGAAATTTGCCAAAGCTTTGCTGGGAGTATGAAAAACCTGAGAATGGCCATAGCCCAGGTCTGTGCAAGGACAAATCTAAAGCAGCATCTTGTTTGTGTCCAGCAGCCAGTGCAGCAAAGCTGTTTAAAGTTGTGCTTTTAAATGACCCAAAGATGAATTTTTCAAATTTANAAAACCCAAACAAAACAAACAAAAAAAAAAAAAAACCCACCCCAAAACATTTTCTTATTCTTTTTTGTTTAACACAGAACATCAAAGACCAGGAAAGGAATCCATTCACTTCAGGACAATGGAAAAACAATCAAGAAGCATTAAAGCTCCCACAATTGCTGCTGCCCCGTAGCCTTTTCTCTTTCAACAAGGACAAAATTCCTCGTGGGTCTGTTTGTCCCAATGCTCTGAGACAAATGATCATTTTAATTAAGTTGTATCTTCCTTCTGAATGTTCTGAGTGCTCACACACCTGCCAAGCATCAAGAAAGCCCCTACCTGCTTTGAGCACTCTTTAAATCAAAGATGAATAACATGATGAATAGGTGAGACGTTTTTATTTTTATGTTATTTTTTGCCTCATGCCAGGCTTGGAAGCAAACTCATGCTCCCAAGGGTGTCTCAGGAGGAGTCAGAGGAAGAAAACAAAATACCCACGGTGTTTTAGTGGCAATATCCAGGACAGACAGAGTAAAACATGTCCCAAATGTGTGTTAAAGGAGTGGCCACTGCAGGAAGGGCCAGCAGGGTTAATGTCTGTGCCACTTTCACCCTGGCTGCACATTGTCACCAGTGCCACTCTGAGAGTACCTCGGAAGCCACTGGGAGCTGCAAATTCAATTACAGCAATATTTTACAACAAGATTACATTTTTGCAGGCTAGAGTATTGTAAACTTTTTATTCCACCATAAAGCATTTTAAAATTAAGTAGTCAAGGCTCAGAACTCTAAAATACGTGCCTTCTGCATGTGTTTAATTACATGTGGTGCAATACTGATTAAAATTTAGGAGGCAGAAGGGAAGGGTGCCTGCCTACAGCAATTACATGTGTGATAAAAGCAGTTTAATACCAGTCAAATTTCACATCAGTGACTTTGCAAAAATTCATGGAAAACTGCTGGAGCAAGTAGTTATTACTGCTGTTACAGTGCAACATTAAACAGTGGTCAAGGAAAAGAAGATTTTGACATAAAAATGATCTGTATAATATGGGCCAACAGGGTTTCATTCAGCTGTACAGAATAGGGTGATAGAATGAAATCTATCAGAATTGGCTATAATTTATTAGCAGGTAAATGTCCCAAAACTATTGAAATTAATAGTAGACTAAGTCAAATAATATATATTTTCTTAGTGCTTTGGTTTGTCTTGCTGAACTGATGGTGGTTTTTGTTCAGAAAGAAGATTAAGGTGTGAAGGATACAGAGGAAAACTGAATTAACTCCAAATTTGTGGGCTGAACTTTACCTGCATGAAGAACAATTAATCACACCACATTTGCCAGGCCAAGACTGCAAGAAGAATTCTCCAATAAGCACAAGTTTATAACAGGAAGGACAGAAGCTGCATGGAAGCTCTGAACAACATCAAAAAAGGGAAAATCTGCCAAAAAGAGTTCAGCCTTCACTTCTGACCTGACAAAGAAATCTCCCCACTGCAGACTGTTCTGCTGATGGGGCCAAAGTGTAAGTCTGTAATGAAGGTAAGGACTGAAATTAAGGATGGTGAAGCTCCTCAGCTCCATGCCCCTTCAGTTGGATGGATTCAATATGAAATAAACACTTTTATTAATCAACAGAGGGATAAAACTGCTGCTCCCAGAGCACACACACTCCATCAGTGCTCCTGTTTCCTGGAAGCACCAGCCTCACCTAACACGGGGTAATTACACATTATAAAACCACAGCTGGGCCTCCAGTGGAGTGAGAACAATTTACCAGTAACAGGAGAATAATTTTTCCAGCTCTGTTAATGCTTGTAAGCCATGGTGGTGTGGGTGCTGCTTGGTGGGCCAGCATTGTCCTACAAGAGCACCAAGTTGGCCAGAGGAAAAAAAAAAGGATTTTTTCCAGGAAAAAAAATTCCATAATTTACACTGTTCTCCCCTCTTTCCTCCCTTTTGCCTGCTTTTGCATGTGCTTTAAAAAAAAGCAGAGGGTGTAATTGCTGTCAAGGCATTTTGAGGTTTCAATTTTCCATTCTTTGTTGTACAGAGCCCACGTTTCAGGTGGGGCTGTTAAGCAGGGTTCCAATAGGCACACCACATTTTCCACACTTTTTCTCCCTTTTCTTGAAGGGTGTGGATGCAAGCTCTGCAAAGGCCAAAACTGCTCTGAAAATGATATTTTGTGACCTCTTAAGCTACAGCTCTTTCCAAAAATGAAAAAAAAAAAAAAAGGTTAAAGAGTATCTGATTTGCAGTTATCAAGATGCCAAGGTCAATTTGAATTGGAGAACTCCAAGTTTTAATCCCATTTATTCTCAAAATCACTATTAAGTCATGAAGTAGAAACTCCTTTGCTTGTAATAAGGGCAGGATTAGATTTTAACTCACTTGTCCTAGATCCTCATTGCCTCCCACAGGTTAGAAGCCAGATTTTCCACAAAATGCTAGCCCAATATTTTCTTTTATACCCAGCACTTTTTTCAGCTCTCTTGCCCTCATTTGGTGCAGATAGTGTAGTATTGGACACCTAGAGCAATAAAAGAACAAATTTCCTCAAAGAACAAATCTCCTCTGCTAAGGCTCCTCCTGAGATGTGCGGTCCTAAGGCCACAAATCCTAATTTTGGCTCCCCAGGGTCCCTAAGTATGGGTTTATATAAAGATACAGCAGAAGCCCTCCTCAGGCTCCCTCCAAACCCCACCTTTGTTTCATCACGCAGCACCAACAGCAGCTCTCATACCTTTAGGACATCACCCTGAGAACATTTAGGCTCAACCTGCAAATCTGTGATGAGGTTCTCAACCCCTGTGGTGTTCCCAAGAGCACAACATTGGCTGGCTCCGGTATGACACGGTCACAAAATGTAAATTCAGAGAGTTGCCAGCAAAGATTATTCTGCCTTCAACACACAAAGCACAGTCCCAGGAAAGAGTAACAGAGCATAAGAATGGCAGTATTTGTAGCAGATCTGGACTGAAACTAATTTGAGGCTAATAAGTGAAAAAACTGATGGAAATGGGATACATTGGTTCCCCTATATGTTTTATTTCCCTGCAGTAGAATGTGCATTCAAACTGTGTTAGATATCTCCCTGAAAAGATTACACAGTGGAGGGAAAAAAAAATTTAAGATAAATGAATCACACTGTGAGATATGTCTTTTGAAATCTCTCTCTAACAAATAAATGTGCTACAATCAGCTCTCTACTTAATTCTTAATAGACAGTAGGAATTCCATATTGGAATCAAACATTTGACTCAATTTTACTGCTTTCAGAAAATATAAAACACCTTCCCATGGGCTCCTTTGAAATAAAAATCAACACTAGCAGGAAGTTTACTGCATTTTTCTGTGGCATGAAGAAATAGCACATGTTTCTTCATGGGAATTGTGAAATGCAAATATGTGAGCAATATTATCTGTACTGGTAACTCAAGCCTCACATGCCAGCTCCTCTTACTTTTTAGTATGCTTTCATTATTTTCCCTTTATCACTGCAACCTCAAACTGAAAGCAGAGAAAATACATTTCCTGTTCTATCTCTTGGAGACTGCTCAGTTGGCCAAATTTCACCAGGACACACCAACCAGGAGTAGATAGGATGGACCAAGCATCTCTCAGTCACATTTCTTCAAAGCAGGATGCTTGCACGAGGCTCTAAACATGGTAGAGAAATCCTTTCTTTTCTTAAGTCTTGAATCATTGGCATTTGTCACCTTAAAAGATCCTTTTCTCATTGCCCAGTGTAGAGCAAATTGTTCTGATTTTTTCTCCTGCAAAGGCAACCTGCCTTAAAATCACAGGATGCATAAACAACATGAAAACCCTCCCTCCCTTTTAAACATATGGTGCTCGTTGTTGTCCAGAAATATGGATTTTGAAAGTGGCAGAAATGCAGAAACTTGATTACAAAGCAGCAATAATGGGGATTATTCAGCATGCTGTAACACATTATTCAGATATTTCTTCAAAAGCATAAAATCCTGGAAAAAGTCTCAGGAAAAGGCAGGCTTGGAAAACCCCAATAAATCTCACCACTTAGGAGAAGTGGATCATACTGGGTAAAATTCATCTGTGGGCAAATTTGCCTTCACAGTAGCAGGGAGCACTTCTGAAAGCATAATTGGGACCTGAGAGGTGCAATAAACCTTGCACTGCTGCTGCATGCAGGGACCAGTCCCACTCCTGATCACAGCCTGATCACAGGAGTGTGGAGAGGAACTTCTTTGCAGCTTAATATGAATCTCCCAGCAAACCTGAAGCAGCAAAATGCTATTTTCTTTTTAATGGGAGGCAGTTCAAAGAAATGGCTCAGAAAACAGAGAAAGCAGCAGAGAAAGGCATTTGCTGTCTGCTGCTGCACAGGCAAGCAAACCTGCAGTGACTTTCTGTGTTCTCACTGATCTCTGAAATGCACCCTGAGACTTAAAAATAGATCCCAGCAGAAAGGGAGGGTTGCACTGATTTTTCCACCTTAGAAGGCACAGCTGGACTAAAGGCTCTGGAATATACCTTGGTGTGCTAATTGAATTTAAATGTACTCAGAGAAGGGGACAGGATCACACAGAAATCCGGACTCCTGTGCTTTTATGGGTGAATTTTTTTCATTAGTTTATCTTTCACTTTCCTCTATTCATCATGTTTTATAAGGGTTTTTATTAAACATAAATTTTATGTATAGTCCTACAAATGATCTTACTACAAAGGCTATTTGATCATTCCTTCTCTGTGTATTTGCTCATAAAATGATGGCATGGAAAAAAAACTGAGGGAAAAAAAAAACTTTCCTGGCTCCACTAGAGTCCAGAATCTAATTTTATAACATCTTTAACAAACACATACATTTGGGACATGAGAAGGAGGGAAAGTTATGAGAAAGAAAAAGAAATTTCTTGTACACGGGAGCAGAAGTTCCCAAAGCCCAGGACATCCCACTGAAATACATAATGGTTACAAGGGAAATCTCCTCAGTTCAGGTGGTTTAAACCAAATCAAGATCAGAAGTTTTACTGACTTATTAACAGCTCATAAATAAGTGGCAGTGTGTGACCTGGACATTCCAGGTCTATACCAGCAGTAGAACAGATTCGGCACAGCACTGGGCACATGTAAAGGGTTAATAAGCACATGCAGATGCCCCACACCTTCCCATGCCACCTCCAAGGCACACAAACCCCAAAGCCCTCCCCAGATACTCAGCCCCAAACACGTTCCTTGTTGCTTTGTGGCTCCTTCTCTAGTTGGCTCCAGTTTTTATCCAAAATTTCTTTTTAGTCCCCAGCTACTCTTTATTCAAGCTGATGGCCATATTCCTCACTTTCTCCACCAGATTTGGGCAGCTTTTGGAGTGTTTAAGTCCCTGGGTTTTGGCCATAGTCCTCACTTTCTCCACCAGATTTGGGCAGCTTTTGAGGTGTTTAAGTCCCTGGGTTTATGATCACTTTTTTAGTTTTGCAGCCCATGTTATCCAGGCTATCTGATCAAAAGGAGGGGTAGTGCAGGTGGGCACTGCAGCTCCCCCTCACATGTTCCAAAGAGAGGAAATGACAAATTTTTGGGAGCAGCATGTCACCCTTTAGCCCCTGGAAGATAATTTTGACATTGCAGTCCAGCTCAACTCAGCAGCAGCTCCTCAGCTTTCCATTTGTATCAATCAGAGGCCCTCTTAAACAGGAAAATTCTTGACAATTAGGCTCAAGCAACCTTCTCAAAAGCCACACTGTGTAATTTGTTCTAAAAAGCATTTTCTGTGCACCAGAATGAGCAGCAATCCTGAGAGCTTTATATACATAACCTGGTATAAATGGCAGCTACAAACATGTTCATCATTTACATTGTGGTAACAAAAATGTGAGTGAAATTGGAACTGCGGAAAAAAATAAATGAGTTCATGACACAAAGTATTACTTTCACAATTAGATTTTGAATCCTCTATTATGTCTGTCCCCTAAAAATAGTGCTTTTTAAAATTACTTTGGTGGGGGAGGAAATGTATGCTGTTTATTTATTAAAAGTTTTTTTACACTAGTCACTTTATACTGTAGTAGTCAAAACATCTTACCTAGATGGGTTTCTTCCTAAATATTGTATTTTTGTTAAAAATTTGGATTGTGCTGAAATTTATTGTAAAATCCCTCACAATATCCAATGTTTACATCCCAAACAGCTCTCTTTCTAAGGTTCAAAGTCAAGCTCATTAAGCCAGATTGTAGATTGGGTTTGTTTTTTAAGATTCAGTTGATACTACAATTTTTATAAATTTCAGGTTTTGTTTTAAGAAAAACGATATAAAGCATTATAAATGTTAATGTAACCCAGTGACAGATTTCAAAAACTTTGCATTAGAGATGCTGGGGGTTTTGGCCCTCGTTCTCTTGAAGCTGCAGCTCAGGTTCAGCCAGACTCTCAGCATAATTAAAGAATAAAGCAGAAGAGCTGAGATTGGGCACTTTTGTCCTCACACCTCATTTATGTCACACTGTGATTAAACAACAAAACAAAGGTACTGCATTTCTGCCTAACTGGGAGTGGTTATAGCATCATGACCTAAACATTCTCGAAAGCTCCAGGAATATTTACTTCTACTTCATCCTGACTCTTTTCAAGGTGTCATGGATTCTTACTTCAAAACCAACAGAATAAAACAGATAAGAGAAAGGTGATTAATTATTGGGGAACACGATCTTCACTGTATTTTTGCTCTCACTAGTTTTTATTAAAGTATTATTTTTCCCATATTAAACAGTCAGAGAGACTGGGTCATCCATGGAATTCAGGCTTATATACTCAGAAAAGGAGAAAAAGCTACACACAGGACCTTGCTTCTACCCATATTAATATTTATGCATGCACTTAATTCTTCTCACCTGAGTGCAATTAAGGACTTGCATATGCCTTTGCAGAACTGGGGCCAAAATAATTACAGTTTACACAAGACTGTGACAGGGAAATATTTCATTACCACAATTAATCCTTTAGAGCATTACAAAATGGCCATTTTCTCAGAATAAAGCAGAATATTTGTTGCTAATCAAATGTAAAATTTATGTAATGGTAATAGATGACATTTAATAGCACAGGAATATATAATATTTAACAGCTCCATAATCCATGGTAATTTTTATTTCACTAGTATTTATTGCAAATGGGAGAGCAAGAATGAGAAAGTATCAGAGACACTTGGGTTACATTTTTACATTAGGTGGCACTAATACCCTATTAACTGGAATTAATGTAATATGCAAAACCCACTTCAATTTCATGGTGTTAATGTATAACTTTAGAGCTGTTACACTTACAAACCATATAGTACAGCACTAAATGCAGGCTTGTCTGTACCTTACACAAATTGTAACAACCTTCAGATGTTCTTCAGCACCAAACAAGTCAGATCACGTTTTGAGGTGCTGGACAATTTCAGAACCCTGGACCAGTCTCAGATATCCAGCACGTGTTCCTGTCAGCTGACATCATGAGGAATTGGTGTTAAATCAGATAATTAACCAGTCTTCAGGGGGATAGGCAGTAGAAAACTATTGCCAAGAGAACTGAGCCTTTGCATTCAATTAGAAAGGAGCCTTTTTTTTTTTTTTTAGGTACAAATTTCTTATTAATAAAAAAGATACAAGGTGATGTAGAGAGCAAAGATGCACATGAACAGCAGGTCAGATGTAAAATCTCAGCATGCTTTACTACAGACTCCACTGGTTTATGGGCCAGTGCAGCAGACACCCTGCAAATCCCAGTCCCAGAGCCTGAGGAGCCACAGCAAACCTGCAGATTCCAAAGATTCAGCACCCTGGGCTGGGAGGAGGGAGGAAGCAAGAGACAATTGTGTCAAAAGAGGCAGTAGGAGATGCACACACGGAATGCAAGACAGGCAAAGTGAACCCTTGTAGAACCAGCTCCGGACCCTGAGGCCATAAAATGTCACCTTGGTGTGGCTTCCTTTGTGCCTGGAGCAGCTCAGGCCCGTTGTGTTCCTGGTAAGTTCCCAGAAAAAGCCCAGGCCGGGCATAAAACCACTCATGTGAAAAGGAATATTGAGCTCCAAGCAGCACAGGTTTTTCCATCATTTTTTTTTTTCATCACTTTTTCCATGGAAGGATTTCTGTAAAACAACTATGATGGAAAAGGACCCTATTTGTGTCAGCTGATCCATGCAGTTTTAAGGAACTCAGTCCTGGTGCAGACTCTCTGCTCTTCCCTGTTTAAATACACACATGGGCAATGCTGCTTTTCCAACATGCCCAGAACACAGGAGTCTAGTTGGACTCTAGTGGGAAAAGGCCCAAGTCAAAGCACTTCTTTCTTGTGTGCTTTACTACCATTTAAAAATTAATTTAATGTCTGTATTGAAATGCCAGAACAATAAAGGGGTGTTTTATTTTCACAGTTGGTATTTTTAAGTGAGCTGTTTATTGTCATGGAAATTATCTTGTGTGGCTGGCCTGGAAGAGAAAATTTGGGGCAGGTTGGGAAGGGGTTGTGACAAGACATTCTATTCAGAGGTCTTTGCAAATTAAGGTTAAACCTAAGCCAAAAGCCTAGATCTGCAATTTAGGTTCTCCTTAAATTCCAGAGCTTTGAAGAATAGTTAAAAATTCCTATATAAATCAATTTAATGTCTCCTTAGGGCGTTATAGAACTCTGCTGATCCATCCAGGTGAGATCTTACCAAGAGAGTGAGAGAGGCACCTGAACCCTGCTGAACCTTGCCGCTGAGCCAAGCAAGAATTCCAGCACTGGAACATTCCCAGCCCCACAGCTGTGGGAACACCACTTTGGAAACTGCTGCGTGCACTTCCTGCAGCTTTTGTGGTGTTTAATTTGCAATAAAAAGAAAGAGGAACGGGCATTCAGCAGAGCCTTTCTGCAGCCATGACATTAACAAATGTTTAGAATAAAGTCTAAAGCGTTAAAAAGTAGAAAATGTTTCAGAATCAATGAAAAGGCAACTACGTCCCTTTCAATTTTCTTGCTCTTCATTTTTGCTGGAAAGCAGAAAAGTAGATTATTGTAATGATTAAGACACTGGCCCTGGACTCACACTCAATTCCCTGCTCCCACATGCTTTTCTCACCGTTTAAGCAGCAGAAAGGGCACAGAAGTGGATGATAATGTACTGGCAGAGTGACATTAAGGAAAATTAGATTTTTGTAGAGTGGGAAAAGTGAGTACAAAAAGCACTTGCAGTGACTGGCCATTTTGCACTCACAGCTGGGGTGATGTCTGGTGATCTTTCAGAGTGGAGCAAAGCCCTGTGTAGAGAAATATTCAGCATTTCTGCATCCACACTTGATGGCTCCTGTCCTCAGGAATGAGGATCACGGAATAGCTCCTACATGATGCACTTATGCCCTAAAACACAAATTCTTAGGTTGTCCTAATACCTGCACTGCTGAGCCTTCAGGGTGCCTGGAAGAGCTGTCCTCAGCAAGAGGGGACTGGCTGTGATTCAAAGTCTTTTCCTACTTAACTCTGTGAGGAGAAGAGAGGATGGGACAGAGAAAGAACTCAGCACTGCACACACAAAAAACAGTATTACCTTTAAATCACTGCTGCTGGGCTAAAAACACAGACCCTCAAGGACTCAAACTGGACCCAAATTTGGTGTCGCAACTATGCTGAAAACAAGCTGAAATTTGAATGCCATTCCAGATAGGAAAATTCATTTTGCTGGAGAAGTGCCAATATATTATTATTTTTATTATGAAAATACTTAATTTTAGATATTGCTCTAGAAGGTAGGAAGAGCATTTTCAGAACTAAGGCAAACACAACATTTGCTTCTCTTCTGTTATCTGATCTCTTTCCCTGCCCTTCCATGTGTCTCTTTTCCTGTCTCTGGCCTCTCTCTCCCTTACACTGACCAAGTGATGGAAGTTAATGAGACAAGGGAAGCTCTTTGGCCTCCCTTAATGTTTCCAGGCCTTGCAGACCTGCCCCGGTGCCCTCCTGTGCTGGCAGCTCTGATGCTTTGTGAGGGGAATGCTGTGCTAAAAAGGTCTGTACTGCTGCATTGAAATGCAGTGCCCAGTTCACCTTTGGACTCCCAGCAGTGCTGATCTCACAGCAGCCTCTGAACCAGGCTCAGGAGCCAAACCTGAGCACATCAAAGCCAAGAGCATCCTCACAGTGCCCACGGGGCACAAAGCACAGAGCCAACCCTGTCCCAAGGAGTTGTGGTAAAATCCATGTGGGCACAGCAATTTATTCCTCTCCTCCTGCTGGGGACTTCTCCTGTGGGGAACAGCAGATCTGAATATTGATTAAGGGTTTGTGTTTGGAGAGGAACACCACTGAGGAGTGCAGCTTCACCTTATTATTGCTGCAGCAAATGCAGGAACTCCTGCCTTCCCTGCAGGTTAGCAGTGCCAAATCAATATTCCCCTGGCCCAGATCTCACTGGCAGGCTTAGTAACAACATTTTTTTATTATTATTTCTTCCTTTTAATCTCTCTGAGAGATGGAAATTATTTGTGTGCAACAATCTGGACAATATCAGCCTTGAATCAAAAATTTCTGCTCTCTGTCCTTATTTAATGCAAAGTTTTATTTGGTATTTATGTCCATGTTTCAGGATAGCTCTGGTGAACTAAGCTACAGATTAAATTTATTTTTGGAGTAATAGCAAAGAACATAGCTAGGAGCTATAATAGTTAAGAGCTGTGGCAGCTAAGAGATGTGTTGTGCCCCAGAAAAAAACAAAATATTTGGGGTCTGCACCCTCTCTTATCATGGAGTCCCCTGCACTTACTGATTTAGGTGAGGATATGAAGGATTTTCTCCAGGTCTCTGGGTCTCATATGCTGAGGGCAGTAGACCCATAAAAGGTGCAACACTTATGAGTTTTCAAGTGCATAAAAATGCAGGTATATTTACTTAAAAGTATAGTGAAGGATGATATATCTTGAATTGCTATTATATCACCAAAGAAACAGATATATTCATCATTTTCTAGAGTGTCTGACAGGGCTGTACAAATGTTGGGAGGGATACCATTTTTCTGGTACAAATACAGATAAATCTGAGGTGGATTCAGGTATGAGAGCAATTACAGACTGCACGCCATTCCAGGAAAATGTGTTTTAACAGAGAAAAAAAAGAAGGAAAAAAGTTGTAAAGTGATTGAGACTACAAAGGTAATGCAGCAGGGAAAAATTAATTACCCAGTTTAGAACCTGAACAGGGCAGCTCTGATTAATAGGACTCTCTGGTGAAACCTGCTGTGGGAAAGTTAATCAGTGTTAGGGGTAAGATCTGGGTGTGTCACACTCTGGCAGCCCAAAATATCAAAGTGAATTTCAGGGATAAATTGCAGCACTGATTTGGGCTGTGAAGGTGGAGGGAATGACACCACCAATTAGTTATCCATAAATTCCACTTCCTACAAACATGATGGGTGTCCCTTATCAATTCTACTAACAAGGTAAAGGCTGACTTGGCTTGGAAATCATGATGAGATCATAACTCAAGGAGATGTGACAGCAGGTTGTCATTTTATGTATTTTTCACATGCTTTTGGCTCCTTCTTCAGCCTGTGCTCATCAGTGCCAATACAACTGCATCAGTTGCTGAAAGAGTGACAGTGTCTCTTTATGAGGTTGTCTACATTTCCTATACTGCTGTGTTGGCTTTGGAACATTGGGAACAAATATCCATTGGGATATTTGGTTGCATTTTAATTAGGGACATAATCTTTAAACCACATCTCAGACAAACAGTCTTGAAATACTATCCCAAAAATGCAACTTTCCCTAAAGAAACTGCTAAGAGTCTGTGTGTGTGTTTGTATGTTCGTGTGCTCTTTTCCACTTTCTGCTGAAAGAGTAGAAACCTTCCTGCTTCCTAAAAATGGCAATGTCACTGAGTGATTTTCTGGTTTGATGGGATTTGTCCCCTCCAAACAAGCAGGTGAAAAAAGGCAGTTCAAACAAAGTTGCCTCTTTCTAATTAGGCTGCCTCTGATGAGATGCTGAGCTCTCTTCCAAGGCTCTGAGAGGAAAAGACTTGCAGGAAGAGCAGGGATAAATCCTGTTTTCCCTTCAGGGCATGAGCACTCACATCAGACCCAGGGCCAGGTAATTGCTGCCACAGCTCCTGTGGCCAAGGATCTGCTTTGAAAGAGAAGAATTCTTTTCATGGCTGGATCTGAAATAGCCTGGCTGTGCCCTCCTACTGCAACAGCACAATCTTGTGCAGCAAGTGCCTCAAAAAA
The DNA here is from genome assembly GCA_013400215.1 of Cisticola juncidis. Lineage (NCBI taxonomy): Eukaryota > Metazoa > Chordata > Aves > Passeriformes > Cisticolidae > Cisticola > Cisticola juncidis. Next base: position 338,029 of record VXBR01004983.1, on the reverse strand, counting down.
ACAAACCACAAAGCCCAAAACACTCATACAAAGCCTCAGCTCATTTTCCATGGAGGAGATGGGAATGCACCCAGTGATGTCATCACAGAAATCTGCTAAAATATGAGTGTAAATTGAGACCCTGGCAAGGAGAGCTAAGCAAGATGAAACACAAGGGACAAGGGGGTTGCCATGGGGGTCCAGGCTACAGAGAATGTTGGTTTTAAAATATTACTTATCCCTCAGAAAATAGAGCAAGATGATAGTTCCACAAGAACTTTTCAGTGGAAGGTCTATCCCAGATTGAAATTTTGACTTTTGTCTGGCTTAATTTCATCTTAGAGAAAGTACAGGTGGATTTCCCTAGGAAGATACAGGGGCATCATTTCTCTGGATGAGATATTTGTAGAAAACAGACCAAAGCAGCAGGAAGAGGTGCATGAGATGGAAAATGGGAGGAAAAAAAAGTGCAATAACATAAGCTTTGTGACCACCAAGATAAATAACTCACCCCTCTACCCACAAGTGAGGGGCATCTGTCCAAGGGAACAATTAATTACCAAGAATAAAAACATTAATGAAGACATAAAATAAAATAAAAAGTACATCCCTGTCAAATTCTGTATTAAAACATAAATGCCATGTGTTCCACCAAGATTGGAGCTTAAGTTAGTAGTCTTTTATCCAGTCTACTCCAACAATGTCAATATCATGGGAAATAGTATTTTTTCCTTCCCTATGTTATAGTTCACGTATATCTACAATCCTGTGGTAAATTATAGCCGGAGGAAATGGAGTAAGAAATCACCTCTCAGTCTCTCTGACATTATAAAGTACATTCAGCAGGGAGACTAAAACACACACAAAAAATATCCTATACCCAAAAAGCACCTAGAAGCTAGCCACATTTTTTTTTCCAGAAAAAAAAATTTGTTAGACTAATAAGTTAACAAGATAGTACAAGTTAAGCAAATATTTATTAATTGCCAGTTGTGTTATGAAGGCTTGGTAACAACAATAAAAAATAATCTGAAGTTTAATTTATGAAGGTTTTTTAGTTTTTAGGCTACCTTTATTTCATCCTCCTCCCCAGACTCGGGATATTGCTGTTCTTCTGCACAAACATTTTGCAGCCTTACCTTGGAGATGCTGTGCTGGTGGTCCCATATTTGAGAGGAAAGCAAAAACAGTTAATAATAATAAAAATAATAATAATAAAAGACACAAGGACAGTAATACCAGTCAAGAGAGGGTCCAAAGAGGGGTAAGAGGAATGGCACAGATGCACATTAATTCTGTGTTTTAATCTTTGTAGTATGGACATGTCAGTGAGGCACATTTGCATACAAAGAAGGCAAATTTGGTTTTACTTGCAAAGTCACTTTAATTTTAGCTTCTAACTGCCAGCCTGTGGAACAGCCTTGGGGCCAACACCAACCTCACTTGCCAATGATCTTTCATCCTTACACAGAGCAGAAAGAGCTGTTTAAACCAGCAGCTGCTGTGCTGCAGCTTCACCAAATGCACATGAAAATTTGCCTTGCCCAGTTTGTCTGTGAGTGTGAAAGAATTCCCCACCTTGTGCACTCTAATAAGGATACCCTGGGTTTTACATACTTGCTGTGAAAGCAGAGTCCCCTTTCCCCCTCTCCTTGTAACAGGAGCATTATTTCTGTGACATCTCTCAGGACACAGCTGCCAGGAACATTCTCCTGGTGCAGCTCCCTGTCTTTGGCACAGATTTCCTCTTTATATATGAAAGTCTAGGAGTGGGTAGCAGTTTCCCCTCACGGGTGTAATCCAAGGGAATGGCCTAGAGAATGTTCCCATATAAAATATCAAATTTCAATGGCCCCTCTTGTCTCTTGAAGGAAACTCTCCTCCAAGCTGTTGTTTCTCCACTGCCTCAATCTTTGACTGCAGGAAAAGATGTCCTGCCAAATCCCTCTCCTGGGATCAGATCTCTTCCATTAATTAGAGCTGACACCACTGTGAGTTTAAAAAACAAATATAAGAATCACAGAGGGACTTGACATTTTATTGGACATTAAAATTACTAAAAATAGTAGAGGCAGGTTGGGTAAATTCCTCTTTAATTCCTTGTTAGTCAGTGGAAGACCCTGGCAAATTTTTTAGTCAGTGGGAATTTTGCAAGCCTTAACATTTCTCCAAGAGTTTATGATTTCTTTACTTCAGAAGGAAATGTCATATTTTTGCCATTTAATAAAAATGTTTTGTTAGAAAACCAATCTTAGTTGGTACCATGTTGAACGGTAATTAAAGATTTACAATCCTATTATAAAGTAAGGTTGTAGTTAATCCTTAATAATAACACATTTCATAAAAGTTCAGTGTTCCACATAAAGCTGAGCAGTTGATGCCCTCTGCAAAATATTTGCTGGATTTTCCACAAGTCAGCAGAGTGCACTGCTACTGCTGTCCTTCAAATAATCTATACAATGCACACCACTGTGGAAGTGGTCCAGGAAACTTAATAATATCCTGGTTTTTTATGTTTATGCCAATTTATATGTTTATGCCAATGCCTAAGGCACACATTTTTGCATCTTGATATTGCAGATTAACACACAGATAACCCCATTTCATTTCATACACCTTTGTTGGGGTGACAGAATCATCAGATTACCACATAGGGACCTGTTAAATTGTGGAATGAATGGAATTACAGTATTCCAAATAAAAAGGAGATTAAATCAATTCCAAAACGAAACATGAACTAGGAAAAACCCCAACAATATCCTGTAAAAATAGTACAGTTGTAACTTTAGTAAATTTAAATGTGAGAATTAAATCTATCACAAGCCTTACACTGAACAATAGTGTTTGGTTTCCTTTCTGTTATCATATTTCACATACCACTGAATTTGTTAGAAAATCCATGATGCAAGACAAATTATGGATGTGACCAAAATTTGCTGAATTATCTATTTACACACATTTTTAGGATAAAACAAAACAACTCTGTGGGCCATATATGAATCCAAAACACCTCTTTCATTTTCTTTGCTATGCAAAGCCCCTTTTTAGCTTCAGATGATGTAATGTTGGTTCAATTCTGCTTTTAAAACTTCTGTTGAAATTCAGCCTAAACCTCAAGCAACGTGGAAGCTAAAAGCCTTGCATGTAAGTGGTTGATGCAAACATTGCAGGTTATTTTTAACTGCAACCAGTTATGCAAAGTTATTTGGACCATTATTCTACAAACAACAAGCCCTTTTTGTGCAGAAAGGGAAGGAGCTGTTGCATTTGGTCCAGCTCCAGAAAAGTTGGTGACCAAAACCAATGCTAAATTGTGATGCAAATAAAGTTTTTGAGTTGACCTTCACATAACATCTTTTTTTACCTTTTGCTGTGCTTCAGGTCACCTCACAAACATCAAATAATTCATAAACCTCTTCTCTCTCTTTGCGTTTTTGTTGTAAATGCAGTGGGCAGCCTGACTTTTCTGTCTGCAAGGTTTAGGGAGATGAGGAGGTTTCTTGCTCATCTATTCCAAATGTAGCCAAGCAGCCACAGGAACACGAGGAGCCTTTGCACTGTTTTTCTCCCTTAAAAAAGCTCCCATTCTCTGCATCCATCCTTTGAGAACTTTCTGCTCCCAGTTTAGGATGAGAAAACAGAAATGCTACCAGAGTTCACCCACCTCGGGAAGCAATGCAAGAAGGGATATGAGATTTTCCAGGGTTACCTATGGGGAATTTTGGACTGTGCCCTTGGTGTCCAATCCAATTTTATCCACACAGGTACAGCAGAATGTGCTGCTTGATTCATTTCCCTCCTGAGCCACAGTCCAGCCAATTTTTGCCCTGAGGTAAGAGAGAGGAGAGGTTGCTCCCTGGCTGTGTTTCATCTCCCACAGCGGGACACAGGAGCTGAGAGTCACTTAAAAACAAATGGATGCTGCTCAAGGGGCCATACAGATCAGGTGTCTGCTTAGGAACTCAAATTGTTGGGTTTGGTTTTTTTTCCAGCCTACACCCATTATTTGCTGTCTCCTCTGAGCTAAAGTGCTATCTTAACAGTGGTGAGCAATGTTGCAGACAGCCCCAGCACAGTATTCCCTCCATCCTCTGGGATATGATTTCCAGAGAGATGAAATGCTGCTCTGACGCACGAGGAGATGCAGCAGATTTATTTTCCTGTGAAAATAAATCCAAAGCAGGCTCTGCTCTGCACCTGCTGTACCCACCTGAGGCACTCCTGTCCCAGCAGAGCTCCCCCCGTGTCCCTCTGAGGGCACCTCAGGCATGGATGGCACCCGCAGTAAAACAGGCTGAGAGCAGGGGCCTCAAAGCCTAAATCAGTGCCAAAATAAGTACATTTCATAAAGGAAAATTTGTAAATACCTCAGTCTCTCCGTTTTTCCCAGAAGCTGGATTTGTTTCCTTATCTGCAGTAATTTTTCAGCTACTTTCAGTTTGCTTCCTCCGTAGCTGTGGAAAGAAATGTTTTATTCTGAGATGCTCAAGCATTGCTTGATGATACTCCCAAGAACCATTTGGAAAGGCAACCCAGATTTAATTACCATTTTAACTTAAGGTATTGGTCCATATATATATATTTGAATATATATCTCCATATATTTGATATAAAAGGCCTGCTTTTATAATATTTGTCAGTTTAAAGATTATTACATCTTCTCAAACTCCTTAAAAATAGCCCTCCCCAAGAACTGCTGCACCAGTTGTGTCAAAATTGTCCCAGAATTCAGGATACTCCTGTGGATAAAACAGTATCTAAAATATGACATCTCCTGGCTTATGACACTGCACATAAGATTGGTATTTACACCTTAATTTGCAGTAAATAGGAACCTTTTCATAAGGCCTTGACTCCATCTCAAACCCTCTTAAAAAAAATGCCTGAGATGTGTCTTCAGAGGGAAATATAAAAAAGCACCACTTTTTTCAAGTAATTTTTTAGTCTTGAGTAATCCTTCTGTCTTTCCACAGTGCACAAGTGCCCACCTGATTCACTTGTGAAATGTTAAAATCTTAATCCACAGGAACTAGGCTATAGTCTAAAATTCCACCATAGCTTCTGACACGTTATAGCAAACTAATTGTTTTTCATGTGAAAGAGTAATACCTTTTGATAATTTTAAATTATTGCTTTCCATTTAATTATGTATGCTTATCTACTGTTATGATAAAACAAAAGTAACATTACATTTCCTGTAAGTCGTTTGGTTTTGTGGTTTTTTTCCTTAGTGGCTTGATTATATGTCTTTTTATTGTTCTTAAAGGAAAATTAATATCAGTGTGACCAGGCATGGCCAGAACTGCATTGTGTGTCATACTACCATTAGAATATAAATAGATAGATGTATCTATCTATCTATAATATCTATTTAATATATATAATGTATTATGTTATATATATTATTAAATTATCCTGTTTTGTGGAGGTTTTGGAAGTCCTCCTCAGTCTTCTCTTTTATGCAATTTTCAACAGAACTCTGCATCTTCCACAGCCCTTAAATATTATGACAACAATGGGAGTCTCTTTCTGAATAGAAAATATTTGCAATAAAGAAATGTTGGCAATTGATTCCCATTTAGATAGCTTTTTATTACATTTTTTAATGCTAAAATCTCTTTGAGCTTGAAATGAGTAGCATGTTTCAAAATTCCAATCTGTTAATTATCTTGCTTTTGCAATGCAGAAACCATCAGACCACTCCCTTGATACTAAATGCATTTAATTTAGCTGTGGGCATGGTTTTATCTCAGTGTATCTGTAGCAAGCAAGCAAGAAAAAAAATCCACAGCTGAAATATTAGTTCTCTAAACTCACAAAATAAAGTGACTTTATAAATCACCCACAGCTACTGAACAAGTAATGTTGGAAATGCCCTCTCAAAATTTATCAGTCCATGCTCCCTAATAAATCAGAGATTACCTACTTTAATAGAAACTTCAGGTTTGCTTGTTCTGTTTGAGGTTAGGAAATGGCTGACCCCAGTTTCTCATTAACAGCTAGTTCAGAGTTCAGGTAAAAGAATCTGCCAAAAGTTGAAATATTCACCACAGAACCTGGAGTAATTATTTTTCTGAAAAATCATTTTCTTGAAGGAGTTTCATTTTCTGCTTTTCTAGGGGTTTTTTGTTGAGGGTTTTTGTTTTTTTTTTTTTTAACTCTTCCTCTCTCTAATCTGAGCTAGCAACTAAAACTGTTTGAAGTAAAATAAAAAAAAGGAAAGTAAGACATTTCAGCAGAGATTGAACTGGAAATATTTTTGATGACTACACTTGAAGGGAAATTCCTTTTACCTTGATTATATGAACAATATTAGTAAGATCTCACAAAGGATAAAATATAGAGCAAATCGGTGACCTATTCAATCACAGGATTATCAATAGTATGGAATAGTATAAGCTTGTGATCCCAGATTTCTCCCAGGTTGAATATTAGGTGAATAACTTGATTTTCCAGGACACACAGACACATCCACACCTCTGTACCTGCAGCTGAGGGCCATGGGTGGGAGCTGGAGCAATCATTCCAAAAGGAAATTATCAATCCTCGATTCCATCAGTAATTATAATCTTGGTTAAATATTTGGAAATTTCAACAAATTTCCTCCTTGAATTCTTTCAGATTCTGGCCTCTTCTTGTCCATTAATATGTCAAGAACTGTTCTGGATGAAAAAAAAACCAAAGATAAATTTTAAATAGGCAGGGTTTATCTAAATAAAACTCACTGAAGTCTTTTAAATCCTTTCTGAAACAGGTGGTTAATTTATTAACACACATCACTGGGAATCTGTGTCCAGAACTAAAAGGCATGGCTAAGTGTGAATATAGTAGGAAAGAATCCTTATCTTCTAAATATTGCCCATCATTTTTAAAAAACAACTCTGAGTGGCAGATGGTAGAAAAATATTTAATTTTCAGCAAAAAGCATTTCACTTGCATGATCATCATACACCATCACATTCTCCAGTTATAAGTACAGGGCTTCCATTTGAATAAAGCATTTTTTAATTAAAGGGGAAAATATTGAAATGTATTAATCAAAGAACATGGATGAGTTTATATTTTTTTTATTATTTGTTTTTAATTTGCAAATCAGAGTGAGGTCTAAGGGAATCATATTTTAGTACAGTGCTCACACTAAAAAGCTTCATGGACTCAATGAGAGATACCTCACAAAAGATAAATATTACCAATTTTTGGGCAGCTTAGAAATATCTTATTATGGATCATTTTTAGGAAAAAGGAGACAAGAATAAATCTGCGGCAACTTCTTTCTAAAATGAATAATCACTTTACAGCTTGTCCTGAAACAAGGTATTTTTGGGTTGATTCAGACTGACAGGTTCTCATGTTTAATGTCCCTCCATATCCTATTGAAAAGGTGACAATATCTCTGACTGCTCCCATCCATCACAGCTGAGCCTGTGCTGACCAGCCTGGCTCTGCTGGAAATCAGCACTGAGAGGCAAAGGCAGTGTGAAATCTCTTTTATCACCAAGCTGGGGTGTGCAGATTTACTATCTCCTAGTTTAATAAGCAATCAATGGCCTTAAAACACCCCACACTCCACCCCAAAAATCCTGAGGCAGAGCAGTGACCCTCCTGCTCCTTCCACCCTCTGTACACAGTGGCTCAGCTGCACTTAGAGCTTCCAGTACCATTTTCCTGCTGAAAGGAATAAGATGAACTTGTCTTCACAAACAGACCATGAGGATCTGCTTGCAGATAGGGCCAGGGATAGGGAAATAACAGCACAGAAACCATCAGTTCTAGGAAATGTTAATAACTGGCATGGACTGGTGCTCAGCCAAGGCCATGTTCAACTCCTGAACTTGGAGAAAAAGAATGAAGGCTCAATAGAATTATGAATATGTTTTGTTATAAAATAGAGGGGGGGAAAGGAGGTACATGTTAGAGGCGGGACTAGAGTGGGAAAATTGGGAAGTCTGTACTTTCTGAGTACCTCAGCCAGTGGGTCATGCAGCGGGTAAAGTAGAATTAAAAAGGGGATTGTATCCCCCAGCAGGTTAAGACACCCCATGGGAAATGCCTCATGTCCTCTCCCTGTATTCAAATAAAGTTTTTTTTTTCCAGGACTCCTCTGTCTCCTTTTTGGACACAAACCTCTGGGGTTGTGAGTTTCTCTGCACACTGCCATGGGAGGGATTTTGAACGCCCAGCTTTGCAGGCCACAGAGATTCCTGGTTTGCAGAGCTTGCCTGTGATCTGAACACCTCCCTGATGCTCCTTCCTTGTCACAGCAGCCTTGGAAAAACCCCGGGAAAGGAGACACCAAGTTTCCCAAGGCAAAATCCACTGGCTGTGTCTGTCTGAGCAGAGCTTTCTGCTGTCTCCCAGATGCTCATTGCCACCAGAGCAGCCCTCCTGGACGAGCAGCATGTGAAGGGCTGCCCTTCATCCCTTCTGACACTTCCATACAGCTCCATCAGGTAAGAGTGGCAGGAAAATCCATGTGCTGTCAACCTGGGCCTGATATTCTTTGAGATGGATGCATTCCCACTTGGAATGCTCCAGCACTGCTGGGAAATATTGTCCCTGGGAAAAGACAAGAGCCATGGCAGCGTTCCTCTGTTTCCAAATTACAGGGTAAATTAAATAGGTGGTTATTAATATTTAATTGAGAGTAACTGAGCATCCAAAAGAGAATGAAACAGGATGCAAGGTAGAAATAATAATGTACTGGAAATAGGGAGTGAAATGAATTGCCTATAAGGAGATAGAAGCTTGAAAATAAGGTCTATAATTCTTGTTCAATAACGTTAATGAAAATTATTAACATTGATGAAAATGGCCTTCATGTCCAGCAGTTACTCCTGGATAATTTTTTTTCCTTCCCATTTTATCTTCAAGCTTTCAAGCCTCCTGGCAGGACGGAGCCACACAGTTCAATTTCTGCCCAGCCTGTGAACTCCACGTGTCACCACGCTGCTGGGGTTATGGCACTTCATTTGGAACCTGTTGAGACTTGATTCTGGCAGTTTTACTTCAAAATGGGTTAAACTAGAGGTGAGGAATGTCTTTAGGGTGGTTTTCTTTTTAGCTGAAGACTAGACACAGTTCATAACACTGAGTAATGTTAAAAACTGTGTTTTCAAGGAGAATAACTCAGCTTTGTCATAAAACAGAAAGGTGGAAGAAGAGTTTTGACCTGCATGGGCTTTGTAGAGGAAGAGGAAAACTCAATATTAACTCCTGCCATGTTACCGCAGAGGCTTTGGTAGTAGCAAACTACCCATAAAATAAAAATGAATACAAAATGGCCTAAATATCTCAATATCCTCAGTTGGTTTCCTTTTAATAAATATATGATGAATTTAAACCTTTTGGAATACATAATGCAATTTTCCACTGCTGACTTGCTAAAATTGTATTCTCCATTTTCAGAAAAGAAAGAGACAATTTGCCAACACTGAGGGCAAGATATTATCATTACATAACAGTAATAAAACATGCTTTGTTTTCTTTGTTTTTTTAAATTGCTTTGTTTTCTGAGGCTTGAAATACTGGACTGAACTGAGATGATCAGGTTTTCATTAGCTGCCCCAAGAACTGAGAATCTTTTTCCTTTGTGAGGTACCTTTCACCAAGTCCATGAAGCTTTTTAATGTGTTGTTTGTTTCTTTCTGTTCTAGGGCTTGCTACAGGTGTTTCTTCTTTCTTTTCCTTTTCCCTCCCCTGCTCAGTCCAGAGTTCTTAGATCTCTGATAGGTTTTATTTTGTACATATGACATTTGTGCCTAATTTCCCGTCTTGGATTTCAGAAAAGTGCAGCACCAGCTTGTACTTTCAAAATAAATACAGTGGCAGCCAGCCACTGTAATCAAATGAATATTTTTACTAGCAGGGTACATTACAATTCAGCTCCAGAACATTTCTCTCGTTGAATTCGAGAATTAGTTGGAGCTGAATATATGAAACTGTTAAAAGCCCATTTCAATAAAACATTGGCAGGGGTCCCAAACCAAAGCCCAGGGATGTCAATGAGAGACGTTTTCTTGGCTTTAGTGCACTGCATGGTTGGCTTTAGAGAAACAGAAGGATTTTTCCAATTATATTAAGGCAGTTCTGGGATACTCATTTAGTTTTCAATAAAATCAGTCTTCCATGGCCAGTAACAAAGCTCACAGGTGAGTGCATGGCCACCCACAGGTTGCAAGAGAAAACAAAGGCCACATGTCAGGCTAATAACGAGCAAAGTAAAGTGCATGTCACAATTCATTAAAGATCCATTACTTAGAAAGTAAAAAAAGAAGTTAAAAAACAACAACAACAACACACACACACACAAAAAACAACAACTAATAAAAAGATTGTGTGGCCGAAAGGATTTCCAAAGTACACATTAATTATGGCAATTACAGGATGTGCTTAAATGGAAATGGTGGAGAAATCATGCATTTTCAATCTTCTTTCTTGTATTTGGGCAGCAGCACATTAGAAGAATGCCAAAACAGGTCTGCCTTGAGCATTCTTCTCTTATCCCCAGTGACCTGTATTCTGCAAATTGATATCACAGAATGGCTTGGGTTGGAAGAGACCTTAAAAACATTTCATTCCAACAGCCCTGCCATGGGCAGGGACAAATTTTACTATCCCCTTGAACATTTCCATGGATGGGACATCCACAGCTTCTCTGGGCAACCTGTGCCAGGGCCTCACCAGAATTTTTTCCATTTAATTTAAATCTCACCTCTTTTAGTTTAAAACTTATCGATATTCTGGTTAAAAAAAGAAAAAAAAAAAACCACCAAAAACAAACATCCCAGGTTTGTGTCAAACCAGAGAATGAATCCTAATGTTCTGAAGGGTTTGACTTGTTTTTGCTGCAGAAAACAGCCCTTTCTTGTGCATAGGTTGTTAGAACTGCCAAGAACAAATCACCCAGTATGGACCTGTTGAGCTGACTGATTAATACAACCCATGTAGCCTTTTGAGGGTAGTTTGATCTGCAGAACAGACTTATTTGCTCAGGAATACAAAAATCCTTCACTCTGAGTTGTAGATTCCAGTCCATGCAGCCCCTGTGCCCAGCAAGGCTCATAGCCAGTGTTGTGTTTATGAAGGTTTGTTACAGTTTATGCAGAGGGTTGCAAACAATGATGGTACCAACTGCTTTCCTCTGCTTTTATTCATGTGAAAGGCATTAAAATTTATTGTGTTACTGCTGTCAATACAGCTTACACTGCGTGTGCACAGACAGAGGAAGAAAACCCCCTCGTTGGTTGTACTACAAGCCAAGGAATTTTTTCCTCATTGTCCCTCTGTGGAAAGACTGTGATAAGAATGAAAATACTGTATTGTCTCAGTGTCAGCTTTTCTGACATGTACTAGATGTTTCAAACTTATCAGACAGGAAGGTGAAAGTCTTTTGGTTACAGCACCTTAAAAGTTTTGCAGGCAGGTTTATCCTGCCCCATCAGGCTTGACAAGTACTAGCAGCAGGTTATCACTGTTACTGAGATAAAAAACATCCCAAAGGCTCATTACTGTGATTTTTAGAAACATTTTGACTGCTTAGAAACTAATTTACAGTATCATTTGACTGGTGGAGTGTATTTCATTGTGAAGGCACTTTCTATGTTTTGGGGATATATTTTCAGAGCATTTTTCTAAGTTTTTCATCTGTGGGTTTTGGATGGGTGTTTTGCAGCTGCAATTCTGCTTATGGCTTTGAATATCACCTCATATGCCCAGACCTATGGACAAGGCAGGGGTTCTGAGAGTGGCCAGGCCTGCAGCCCCACTGACACCCCAAACATCTCAGGAGAAATTAACCCTGGCCCAAAGGAGGCTGCCAAGCAGCTCTGCAGAGGAGGATTTGGGGTCCTGGGCCACACCAAGCTGCCATGAGGCAGCAGTGACCCTGGGTGAGGAGTATTGGACAAGATGAGCTGCATTGGTCCCTTCCAACCTCAGCCGTTATGTGATTCTGTAATATTGCAGCTCTCCAAAAGGCCTATTTTAGAGCTGCTTTTTTTCCTCAAGCACCCACAAAGATTCTTTAGATGTTTTCCAGGCCACTCTGCTTTTTCCTGCTGTGTGAATGGAAGTCTTGAATGCAGTGAAAGAGCCCCAAGAGAGACCTCAGACCAGCAGGGGAGTTCCCATAGCAAACCTCTCCCTATGTTAAGAGGTTCAGTAAAGCCAAAAATCATGGTCATAAACATCCTTGCATATGAACTAAAATAACAGAATATTTCTTATCTTAACTGCTTATCAGTAAAGTTGTTTTGGAAACTTGAAGGAAGTCCTTGTCACAAAAGGAAGGATGCTCACTTTGCCAGCTGGTTAAATGAGACAAAACTCCCTAAATGCCTTGGAAATGATGCCCACTGAGATAATGAAGGGAATCAGACCAATCATTTGTTACCACACCAAAGGGCAGGTTTCACAAGCCCAAGAGCTTTTGATCCCTGTTTCTTTTACACAGGCAAACATATAAAGGAATATACAACAAATTTGTATAGCTGCATGATGATTCCATAATGTCTTTTTAATGTCTTCTGTAGGAGATCAAATCTTCATGAGGCTTCAAGAAATCTATCAGTGTCATGTAAATCAATCTACCACAGAAATGGTCTCACTTCTCTTTATATTTCTACATTTTTTACCACTTCAACCAACACATTCCTGCCCTCAAGGCCAGTCAGAAGTGTGATAGGAAGAGCACACAATTACTTGTTCCTTAAGACTCCCATTGCTTGAGAAAGTGATTTGCTCTCTCTGTGTTTAGTTTATCAGAGTGTTGTCATTTTAAGCTTATCTCATTACTGATAGTGAGGGTAAAAGCAGATAGTGGAACAAGAAATATGATTTTAAATCTAACATTAAAAGGCTATCACAAGCTCCTTGTGAAAAACGGCCCCTTGCTTACAGTGTTGGAAGGTGCAGACACATAAAAATTTATGTGTGTGTCCTTTTGCATGTGGACATAATGTTTTAAGCTGCTTATATGAACTTCTGCAGTTCCTTCTCAGAGCTGAACACTGAAGACTATTTCCTTGTGTTTCCAAAAAAGAAAGTATCAAAAAATAGCCTTGAAGTTCCCAGGTGCTCAGGTTTTTAGAGCAAAGCAGCATTTGCAAAAGTTGTGTATGAAGTTTTAAGCATTTACTTGCAATGCATGACTCTTGGTAAAGTAAATGCATGACATTTACTTTACTGCATGACTCTTTAATACTCCTGAGCATTGCACCCAACCCAAACACACTACACAAAAATTTTTGCTGCATGGAACAAACTGGATGTGCACTATTTACACACACACACCATCAACTCCCTTGCCCCCAAAATTTACTTAGCTCAGGGGAGAGATCATGACAACTGTCTAATACCACAGGTAATGAAACTGCACAAGCAGATCTGAGCACGGATCTCAGTTTCCATACAAAGAGATTTCAGTTTGCTCTTTTAGTGCCTCTTGATGAGCTCTAAGAACAGAAGACCTCTTCTCCTTTCCCTTGGCTTCCTGCCCAACAAATTTTGCTCACTCACAGCCCCAAAGACAGCTCTTGATTGTGTTTTGATGTTTCTGCCAACCTATTACTGTATTGACCGTGTGGCAGCCAAAACATGGATTTGTGTTCTCATTTTTCCCCTGCACTCCTTCCACTCAATCAAACAGGCACACAAGCTGCCACCCAACAGGAGAATGCTTTTAAGCCCTGCTGGTGCTCCTGGGACCAGTGTCACAAGAAATCTCTTTCCTCTGTACAAAACACAATTAGCTGACTGCTGACATTCACCTTTTGTGCCTCATTTGGTTTTGCTTCTCCCCACCCTCAGAGTATAACAGCCATACTGAACCTTCTCATGGAAATTAAAAAATATTATTAAAAGAAGTATTTCCTCTGTGGCAGCTCCTTCCATCCTATGAAATATTTAGTGAGAGTGATGTAAAGTACTGGATTTTTGATTTGGAGTAAGTTGCTGCTGATGATTTTTTTATAAGGTGCAAATGTCCATCTGAGTTATCATCAGGTGATATTGCTGCAGAAACAACAGATCTAAGACATCTTCAAAGCACTTCTCATCTTACTTTTTTGTATGTGGGGCATAAAATAAAATAAACACATAAAATTAGATTGAAGTTTGCCCTTGGTCTCTTACACAGCACTACAATCCCACACTGCCTTACATTTTTAGCACCAGTTATGAAACTTAAATTCTTGAGAGCTGCTGTGTATCACCAGAATCACTTCCACTCCATAAAGACTTCATTTTGCTCTCCATGCTTAGAACCATCTGTAATATAGCCCAGCCTGTATCAAAAGCCCCCTCAGCACCTGTCTTTTCTTCTGGGGATGGTATTAACCAGAGAGCACTTCTGGTGGCACATCCATTTGGATGGAGGGACTGATGGCACAGGCTGGAGCTGAGCCACCTCTATCAAGCACTGGGTGCATCAATTTTCAGCTCTGCTGCAGGTTTCCAGAGTGACCTTGACCAAAAGCACTCAATCTTTTGGTTCCTCAGTTCTCTAGCTGGACAGCACAAATTAATCCCATTTTCTGCTCCTGTACTTTGGTATCAGTGTTTTGAGGCAGGTTGAATATGCTCTAAAAAGTCCCAGCTGGCAGGGTCTTTATTACTTGGGGTCTGCCAATTCTGCAAAATCTGATTTTCACTCTGACTTGCACCAGTTTTGGAGGCAGAACTGGAAACATTCAGTCTAACTCGTGGTTCTGCAGTCTGTTCATCAGGAGGCATTTATGCATGGCTCATTACTAGGAAGGCTGTTAGACACATTTGCATACATAATGCTCCTAATAGGTATTTATTCAGGGTTTCCTAGTGGATCTTTGCTGAAATAGAGATGATTGTACATTTCAGGCATGGCTGGAGGCACAGAGCATTGAGGCAGGCCCTGAAAAGCAGTTCAGCACCCACAGCACAAGCTGTACACACTGGGATGTGCAGAAAAAGCAATAATTTGGGACACCCCCACCAGAAAACCAAGTAAAGCTGGTGGAGATCATGAACCACAGATAATCTACCCTGAAACAGTGGCTAGGCAATGCTCTTCCTTTAGTGGTGGAAGATATGAGGAGTCTCATATTTTATCCTAAATCTAGGACCAGATCCAGCTCTGCATTTTGCAGGATTTCCTTTTGCACATCACTGAGGCCCAGACTCATTTGTGCAGACCTTTCTTCCCAGGTGCAGGTTCCACTGAGAAAAACACCATGAGCCAATGATCAGTGTGGTATTTTGCAACTAAGGCTCTTCAGTGACAGCACACAATGATAAAATCAGCACATCCTTGTTCCTGCTGTATCTGCCAAGCTCAGCATCGAGTTCATTCTGTTCCTGAAGGTTTTTTAAGAAATCCAGGTTCCCATGGATTGTACTCTGTGCTGAAAGTGGGAATGCAGCAACTGTGACAACCCATTTCAGCTTTTTATCCACAGGAAGAACAACTTCTAGCACCTTTTTATGAACTGGTTAAAATGGGAAGGAACACCTCTAAGATATAACTCACATTTGATTCAATTAAAACGAATAAGATCAATCTTTTTAAAAGGTAATGTACAAGTTTAGAGAAAAAATGCTCAGGTGAGGAAGAAAGATTTTTTTTTTGTTTGAGTAGCAACTACTAAGTACCTGAAAACTAAAGTAAAAAATGCCTCCTTATCCAGTAATGTAAAAATTTGTTATTAGTTTTATCAGTTAACATGGATGCAGCATGGATGCACCTTTTCTCCTAACCTTTTAATTATGCAAAACCAGTGATGTGTGATCTGGGGAAAACCTCAGGAGAGCTACTGAAACGGTCTCAGATTCTACTGATTTCAGGTAAATTTGGGGTCCTAAGTTAAATTTTGCATCTCCAGTACTATAGTCAACATGAATACTGTATAATTAAAAAAAAAAAATAAATTGTTGTTTAAAATTTTGGGGTTGGAAATAAGGACGTGCCAGAGGTAAGTTTGGCAGTCTCTGTCCATTTGGATTTTGGTGTAAATGGTGAAGGATGGAGTGTCACTCCCCTGTGGACATTTTCATGATGGGCAGCTGGACATTTAGCCCTGCTGAGGTAATTGTGCCTGGGTGAGGCCAGAACTGCACAGATCAGAGGATGAAACAGCCTAAACCGAGCCAAAATTCCAGGTAATTCTGTTTCCAGAACTACAAATTGCTGCTGAGTGCCATTCTCAGGGACATTCATCACAGTCAAATTTGTATAGCAAGGCAGTAGGTGGCCTCCCAGTGATGGAAGAGCTCTAAATAAAAAATAAGGCACCAGACCTCTTCAGCAAAGAAGGGGAATCTCTTTTTTTGTTTGTTTGCTTGCTTTTATAATTTTTAAAGATGCCAGTGTAGCTATGGTAGATCTGATTTAGAGGATCATTTTGTCCTTGTTTTATATATATACAAAATATACTCACAAATATCAATGTCCTCATTTTATATACTTCATTGAATCCATTTTTTTGGAAGTCCCTCAAACAACTGCACCTTAAGCAGAGCCTCTGCATTGCACAATTCACCCCCAAGTGCTGAGATAAGGGAAAAGTAAACCCAACTAAAACTGTGTTTTGTGATAAGCATTGGATATCAAATTAAACTTTTCCACAAGAGCAAGAACAGCAAATTGTTTGAAAAATTACAGCAGCTGCAGTTGGTAAAGGAGAGACATGGTACCTTGTATTTGTACAGTCTGGTATTAATTACCAAATATGGAAACAAAGGGTTTAAATCATGATGATTAACAAATTTCTCTCAGGCTGATTTTTGTCAGAATTCAACAATCCTAAAGCACAATCTTTGTCTACTTTTTTGTCTTTTTTTTTTCCAATCCAATGCACTGTAACAATAGCAACCATAATTGCTAAATAGCAACTGCATTCCTAAAACAAAAATGAGAAATGTAGGTGCCTGAGCTATTTGGTTTGGTATTAAATAGGAGCTATTTTCCAATCTTTTCAGTTATGAAATAAAAGAGCCCAAACCAAAGCAAGTAATAAAATACTGTGTCCCTTTTTTCCAACTGCTTTGACACCAATATTAGGAAGTCCATTTTCACCTGGCGACAGCAAAGATCCCTCAGCACAGGCTGAGAGCCTGATTTAACAGAAATCTCCGTGGTTGTGAGCCTGAAATGCCACAGAAAAAGGGGCTCCAAAAAATCTGTGTGCTCTGACAAGGTGCCTGTGCTTAAGCAGACTGTTTTGAAACACTGTAAATATAAATACCCAACTAATACTGCCTGAGAAACAGGCTTCTTGGCAAGCATGAGCTCAAGAAACTCAGAGAATATTAACCCAGAATTATGTAGCTGATAACTTTTATTTTAGCTTGGATTTGCCTCACACAGATACAAAATTCTCTCTTTTGCAGCACAACCAGGAAAACTGGTGCTGTTGCTTTGCAATGCCCAGGTGCCAAATAAAAACCAAAGCCCAGTAACTTTCTTGCAATTAGAAGAGAATACACAATTTAGGACAGGGACATTATGTGTTTACACCAGGAAAAGAGTGGTGATATCATTCTTTCTTATGTCCCAAGGCTTTCAAGGAACAATCCTGAGGCACATGGCTCTAAAATATTGTGTCAGTTGAAAAACAGGAAAAAAAACCCGAAAAAGCCAAACTTTAAAAATATTTTCAATTTCAGCTAAAAATCTTTCAAAAAATAGCTTGAAATTTAAAAAAAATAATTAAAGAAATTTGCTTTTTCAAATTGCAAATTGCCCTGCTCTGGTACTAACAGCAATTATCACAATTTAGAAAAATTATACTATAAATAAAGTGGTGTTGCTACTATAAAGATTTATGAAATCTTGATATGACTCCTGTGATATACTTTGAATATATTTTCCAAGGAAACTTTTCTGTGCAACGTTCTTTATGACACTATTTTAATATCATAAAAATAGGTTTAGTATGAGATAATGAAGTTCACGATACCCAGAATAATTTGAAGCACTCATTATGGTTTGGACCAGCTCTTAATTGTGAGCCCACTGCAGAAATCTTAAAGACAGAGTTTGATCAGCAGCCAGCAAAAAAGTGGAGTCTTTTCTAAATGAGACACAGCTTGCGGAAGGACCTGTCCAAATGCCAAAAAATATTTTATTAGAAGAAAATATATTTGTGAAATATAAAATTTCTGGGATGAGTCCAAACTGAAGGCTTTCCTCTGCAGGCTCAGGGGAAGGAGTGGAGATGGGACCAGAAGCACCATCGGACCGTGAAGTTAGACTTGCCCTGCCCTCCCTTTTGAAGAGAAAACCAAAGCTTGAACATTTTAATCTTTTTTTTTTTTCTGAAGGACCCTGTTCTGTGATACCCAGCCAGGAGCCTTTCATGCTCTCAGTGATGCTTGGCTGCCTCCTGATACCTTTCAGGAGTGAGTCCTGACTGATCCTTAAAGCTCCTCCAAGTCACTTCTGCTTTGTCTGCCCTGCTCAGGCAGACCTTGGGCTGCCCCAGCTGCTCATCTGCTCCTGATGCCTTGGGGAGGCTGGTCTGGAACAGAGACTGGGCAGAGCTGGAGAATAAAGCAGGGATTTATTGAAAGGGCTCCAGGATCCACCTTGAGCAGGACAGGGCCTGACCAGGGCTGCACCCAAGGTGGGCTGAGAATGGGCAAAAAATGGCAAACCCGTCACGAGATCTTACATTTTTATAAGTTTTAGTCCATTTGCATATTGGGGTTTAATTGTCCAATTACTTCAGGTTGTGAGGTCCCATCTTTCTTGTTTTATTCTCTTGAGGCCAGCATTGTTTGTGCTTTTGGGCCTGAAAGTTGTCTTTGGTGTGCAGCAGGAAAAGGATTTGTTTTGTGTCCCTACCCTGTGCAGAGCTGACTGGCACTGAATGTGAGGCTCAGAACTGCCCCCCTAGGCAGCACAGAGTCTGAAATACAGGGAAGCTAAAACTGAAGGCATCACTCCCTTTGGGGTGACATGCCACAGATACCAGGTGACAACCAGGAAATCAGCCAGCCCCCAGAGAAACTCTGCCTTTTATCAGCAATTATGAAAATGTTTTAGAGAAGGACTGGGCAGCAGCACAAGCACTCTCAGGAGCTGCACTCATTAGTGGTGCTCCTCCTTTACACAGAGGCTTTGCACTTTGCCTTCCCTTCACTGTTTCTTCTCACTCCCCATTTGCAGTAATTACTTGTGCTCATTAGTTCTCCTTCTGGTATCTCACCCGTTTAGAGTGACTCATGCACTGGGTTATGCAAGGACCTTAATCTCTGCTTTCCTTCTTGTGCATGAGAGGAGGCAATATTCCCAACTCTCACAATGGTGAATATCTCCTGCTAAAAACACACCCCAATGAAAGCATTCTTGGAAAGATAATAGTTATTAAAAAAAAATCACCCTGTGCTATTATAAAAATTTGGGATAGTTTACCAACATTTATTCTTTTTCTGTGCAGACACAGTTCTTAAATCTTTCCCGGAAGCACAGTGACATTGCTGCAAAGTTTGAAAAAAAAAATCCTTCCCTTTGGAAAAGACTCCTCCATTATGCCATCTGTCTTCATCAGACTTCTCCTGGCCAGAAGCATTTAAAGTAATTTCTCTAATAAAGCCCCTTGGGGAAGCCCTATCTTGCTGCATATTTGCCTTTGAAGCCAGTTTGTTGGTGGTTTACAGAGAGCCAAATTAGCAGATGACACCCAAAGGGAAATTCTGCTTGTTCCCTCAAAGGTCAGCTCAGTAAAGAGAGCAACATCTTGGTTTGGGCACACGACCTGGGGACTCAGGGACACTCAGTGACAACTCCAGTGCTGCCATATGCTCCAGCCATCTGGGGTGGCCCAGGGTGAGGCATGTGCCACAGCACTGCTCTTCACTGAGGGTTTCTAACTTGGCCCATGCACCCTTTGGAAAGGAATTTTCATTCCAGGAAAATGTTATTTTATAAATATATATATTTTTAAAAATATACAGGTTTTCATTGCTGGAAAATGTTTTATCATTTGCAATAACATAAGCCCTATCATTTGTATCACAGAAAAGAGATGTGAAAGGGTTTGTGGTTGTTCACTGGGCATTCAGCTGCTTGGGCTCTGCTGTTAAATGCCCAGAGCAGAAGGTGGAATTTGTCTCCTAAAAGTTCAGTCATTTATAGGTTACAATTCTAAAAAAGAATTTGAATCTAACACTAGACACAGGGAACAACATCAACTGATTTGCTTTGTACATTCACTCAGCTGTGGTTTATAGTTAAAAAAAAGCCTGTTATTTTTAAAAGGCTATGCCATCCACAGTTTTTCAGTCACAAAATGCTTCCTACAAATGAGAGCTGGGGTTAGGAGAGATTTCAGGGTCAATGAAGTAACTGAGAAGTTCTTTTAAATGCAACTTTATCATATTTAATTTTAGCTTTTTTTAAAAAATAAGGATTTGCATGCTTGACAGGTGATTGGTTTATCATTCCAATTTTGATCCTACAGATATTGGATTCTATGAATCTCTCGTGAGCATTTTTGACTCTGCCACAAATGAGAAGGAAACAAAAAGCTAAAGTGTAAAGATAAGACAAAACCTACTGCAAAAGACAGAAATCTGATGACCTAACTGCAAATACTGCTGGAAATGTGAGATTCATAAGATTCATTTTCTCTACCCCCATCATTTATGAAATCATTCATCAGTGACATTTTAGAACATTCTCTGATGAGACAGTTTTGATATTTTGAATTTCAGAATCACATATTTCAATAGCTTTTTTCTTCATGTTTTTTTGGACATTTTCTCTATATCTTAAAGAGAAAGTTTTGGTAATCTAGCTGGAAAAGGCTAGAAGAACATGGATGAAGAGTAAATCCAAGATTTAGATCTTGGCTTCATTAGTTTATCACTAATAAAGCATGCATATATCAAGGACAACATGGAATGTGGTGATCTGGGTGAATCAAGACTACCAACTAAAATGCCATGAACATTATCCATTGATCTAGCTTTTGTTTGAAAATATTTCATAATGCATGCAGATTATTTTCAGAGTGTCTGCAGCTGACCTTTATAGGTTTATAGTAAGTCACCCAAACCAGAAAATGAATCAAAAGGGTTCATGATGAAGCTTTATCACAACTATCTCACAGATGATTTGCTTTTTCAGATTATTGCCTGGGTTGATGCACTTGAGGTTCTGATGAGTGAGGAATTTGTTGTCTTTTACAATAAAAGGCACATCAAGAGATACTGGGGGACGTCAGGTTCAAAACAAACAAACAAAACCAACCAACCAAAATCCAGTCTCTTTTTCGTACTGTGGATATTTAATCTCCTTGGCATGTGGGACACACAGCTCTCCAGCTGGCCTCTGCACCTCCAGGCAGGGACCCATTCTTCCCAGGACAGGGCAATGTGAGGAATCCTTCCCAGTTTTTCAAACACAAAATCATCTCCCCCCTACCTCCTCCCCAAGCCTGTAGTGAAGAACTGAAAGAAGCAAATAAACAGATGACCCAGGAAAAAAGGAAGTAGGAGCTCTCAATACACAGATAATAAAACATAAACTACTTTTCCATTTTTAGATCATCAGAAACTACTGTTAATTATTTGTAGGCTGCTCTGAAGGACTGCTAGCAGTTGGTTTAATATATGTGAAGACCTCTGCTTTTTCCACAATTGCATATCTTTGGAAGAACACTGATACCACAAGCTGCAATGACTCTTTCCTGAAATAATATAGTTTGGCTTAATAAAGGGCAATAAAATATCTAAATAAATCTCTTCATGTCAAATGCACAACTAACCCCACGGGAAACAAAAAGGGAAGCATTATACATTTGTTTAATAAGTTCTTTCTTATTAAAAGAACTAGATATATATTGCAGGTTTTCCAAAAAACAGAAAAAAAAATCTGAAGTAGATCATCCCTTGTAACTGTGCAATATTTGATCTTTTATGATTTTTTTAGATGTGTCAGAGATGGTATTGTGTAACATAATCCTGGGGGACAATGTCCATGTAGGTGTTCAGCCCTTCTCTTTTTGAAAATAAAGTTGTTCCTGCGTTTTCTGACATGCTGCACCATTCAGAAGCTCCGTGGAGTTTTCCCACATCAGTTTGCATATTGCAATTCCTCAGGCTAAAATGCTATATCAGGTATTCAAGACATGTTGGGAAGGAGCTGTACTTTGTTGCTGCTGCTATCAGGAAAGTGTCATGGAACTTTCCACTGCCTTTACAGACACAAAACTTCACAGATTTCTCTGAACTGACACCATTATAGGCAACTGCATATGCACACAGGTATGATATTTATTAATTGTGAAGTCAGCTCTGCCAGCCACAGAGTTAAAAAGCCTTCCAGTGAAAGGCAGGTTCAGCTTTTTGACAGAAATCATGTTCAGTCTTCACAAGAAAAGCCTTTAATGTGATGCCCATCAATTTGCTCATCTTTGGATTTCACTTCAAATATGAAAATATCAATCAAATAGGAGAGATCTCCAGGGCTGCTTTGCATTTTGGAGCCTGAGGGAAGCCTCTCCTGATGTGGCTTTCTCACCTCACCAGCACAGTGCCTGATTTGTCACAAAAACTTTCATGGACTAAAATAGCCAGTTTGTGTAGGCTGAGCAGCACCAGGGAAGAGAAAAACCTGAGAAATAAATCAGATGTGAACACAAAGGCATCTCAGTGTGTTTGTGAAGACTCATTTTAACCTGGTGGTTTAACGGAGGGGTAGGAAATAGGTGGAGAAAGGGGAAAGATAAAAAAGAATATAAGGAGAATAAAGCACTTGAGTGACTAAATGGTAACATGGGAGTAATACAAGAAGCTTTGGAGAGATCATAGGGAGCAGAGGCTTACTGAACCCAGGAAACCAATGGGCAGAGCTTCCCTCAAGGAAGCTTTAAAGCTGTCTGGTGGAACAAACTCTGATGCAAATGTGCTTTTCAGGAACATTCCTCATGAATTCATTCACAATTCTTGCTTTACATTTAACCTATTTCCTTGGCAGCTTAAGCTCTGCTCACCTACAAATTTTACAAGTTTAACCTTGATCATTTTCCTTTATTCCCTAACTTGAAATGCAGCAACACGATTGCCTAGTTGCTGAAATATATCATTGGCTGCAAGGTAAGGAAAATAAGGAAAATATATAAGGAAAAAAATGAAAACCCCAAAGTTCTTTGTGGCCTGGAAAATACTCCAAGGATCTGTATTTTATAGTACCTAAGTGCCACAGCAGGATGAAATCTGCTGGATCCTGAGCCCTAACATTTGCTTCATGACAAAGCCAACATTTTCCTGCCATATTTGTTGAGAACAAATGTCTTTTCCTGTCACTCAAAACTAAAGATCACTCAATTGTGTTTAATTCCTGAAATCCATCACCAGACACACCTCTACTCACAACAGGTGCCTCCCTTCTCCTCCAGTGCTGGCTTATTCAGAAGAAAATACCTGAAACCTCAAATCCTGATATGATGCTTTTAATAAGGAGTGGCAAATTCACTTCAAATGTCTTAATGATCTGTTTGAATAGTTTTTACATAATAGGAAAGGGACTATAGTTTTCCATTTTACTTCTTCAAATAAAAGTAGGTATATCTTGATTTTTAACAAAAATCACTCACTTTTAATTTAGAGGCCTATTTCAGGTTTCTTCCTTTCCCCTCTTCTCCTCTCTCCTCTCTCCTCCCTGTATTTAACCTTTACTTGACTTTGCTTTCACCACACAGACATTTTTTGACATGTGAGCAAAGGCATATGCTTAATGACTTAAAATCAAAGCCTTTAATAGACGAGGAGAACAATGCCTTTGGCATCAAAATAAATGAAAAATGAGATGGGAAAGTCATCCATACTGACCTAGTCAGCAAAGGATTTCTTTAGCTGCATTTTATAGTCCTGATGAAGAATGAGATGAGACCACTTACATGATTTAACCAAGCACCTAAGCAGACAGTGTAATTCTAAACCAGACTTATCTTCTTTTAGTAATCACATTTTTAATAGGATGTTATTTGGTGTTAAACAAATAACTGGATCACTCACCGTAGAGAAATCAGCAGCAGGTGGAAAGATTATTGATTTCATGGAGAAGAAAGTGAGCTGAAGGAGGAGCAACCCTGAAGGTTTTAGAGCATTAATGTGGTCAGCTCATGAGGCTGAACCCTGCAAATTGTCATTCAAATGGTCAATTAAAGCTTATCATTTAAATGTGATACACGTACAGTTTTCCTTTTTAGCCGCTTTTCTTGCTTCTGTGTTAGACTTGCAAAGAAAAAAATCCTCACATTGTGTTGTTATGGTTTTGACTAGGGGTGTGTGGTTTTGTACATGTGGGGAATAATTTATGAATATTTTTTTGGTAAATTATAGCAAAGACATCAATTCAAGGGTTGCATTTTTAAAAGAACCTAGATTCTCTCTCTGATCATTGAAGCAGGCCAAGAATTATCATTATGAACAAGAGTATATAGTTTAACAGAAAGACACAGAAGAGAAGTAAAATGTATCATTCATTTCACAGAAGGCCAAAATCACAGATAAGTTTTTATCACGTCATCAAAGTCACAGATTCTCAAGTTTTACAAACACAACCCTGATTTACCTGAACTCTATTCTCCTTGAGGGAAAAAATATCAGTATTAAAAATAAGTGTAAAGAAAAAATTGAGGGAGCTTGAGTGACTCATGCATGGCCACAGAGGAGGTCTAGGTCAGAACACACCAATATCTGGATGGTTCCAAAACCCCAAGAAGGTACTGCTGGTTTAAACTTCTCTCTTCCAGGGAATGCCAAGGATTTGTGATCCATTGGAAAAAGCACCCAGCTCCTAGGCTTTCCTTTCATGCCAGTTTAAAGTCTGAGCTGCTGTAATATGATAGCTCTTACTATAAAAATGCTGTTGTGCAGAGATATGACATTTGATCAAATCTGAGTGTCACAATGAGGTTCTCTTCATTTCTGCACAGTGGAAAGGCATTTGGAACAAGATTTTTTGATGACCACCCAGAGGTTTAACCAAATGATGTCTTTTGAGTCTTCTGTCATGATTTTCACCCTCAGTATGTCAAATCACTGGAGCCAGAGGAAATATGTAAACTAGTTGAGTAGAATGTCAGAGGATAAATGGAAACAAAGGTTACTGGAGAAACTGAGGTGCTCTAGTCTGCAAGAGTCTGCTGATAAAAAAATAGGGTTATAAAAGTATAAGCCTATTTACAGATATTCACAGAATAGGTGCAGCAGACAATGAACAATGTTATCTTTTGAAGGAAATCATGATTTATAACAAGGGAATAAAATAAATATTTACCATGTCTGCTGTAATTGACCTCACCCCCTAAACTACCACCAGCACAAGAATTCAGGGTGGTGCAGCCACCATCCTTGGAGGTGTCCAAGAAACAACTGGACCTGGCACTTAGTGCTCTAGTCCGGTTGAAAAGGTGGTGATCAGTCAAATGCTGGACTCAGTGATCTTAGAGGTCTTCCCCAAATGAAATTATTCTGTGATTCTGCAATTAAAATGTTTATTACTGCATAAAGATACTTCCTGCTCTTTCAGAATAGCCTAAAGCTGTCAGAACATTTTTTACCATAACTGTTCATCACAATTTTTAACTCTTCCCTAAAAAACCTGAGCTAGTAAGACAACATCTCTCATGGTGTGCACACAGTGACCATGCAACAAGACCCTTCTCCAGCACTCACCAATCCCCTGCTCCTCTGTTGATGTAGCAGTGAAAAAATGATAACAAATCCCTTTGAACAGGGCTGTGCCACAGCAGAAAGTCACTGGAGGACACACAAAATTAAGTTCTCATTATGGAATACAAGATACATTTTTACACAGTAACATTTATCTATTCTATATATACATGTTTAATAATATCAGCTGATTCATTTTAACCTGGACCTAACAATTAACTTCCTACTTTCACCAGCTTGAAAGGGCAGCCCAAGAGCCATTCTGCATCCCATGTCCTGAAAGGGACAAAGATATACTC
>VXBR01004983.1:228099-303386 GCA_013400215.1 Cisticola juncidis | reverse complement strand
GGGAAGGGAAGGGAAGGGAAGGGAAGGGAAGGGAAGGGAAGGGAAGGGAAGGGAACTGCAAGCACTTTAAAAAAACTGTGGTTTTCCACGCTGTGGTAATATTTGCCCAATATTCCACTCAATCCCTACTTGTCAGTAGTTTCAAATAACATCAAAAGTAAGAAGAGGCAGTTTCTTAACATCTTTAACATCTTTACAGGCAATGTTCCAGTTAATAGCACAGTACAGTAAATCTGATTTGTGGATTGGATCAGACACCCCCAGACACAAACACACTCCACACACAGAACAAGAAATTCATCAGCTCTTGGTCTTTTTTTCCAAGTCACAGTCAAGACACCTCCTCTCATCTGAAACCTCACTGACCTAAAGTTGTGCTCAGGTCTTATAAATTTACAAAAACTCCCTCCTAAAAAACTCCTCCCATCTCCTAGCTTTGAAAAGTTTATGGTTTAAAGTTTATGGTTTAAATAGTTAAACATTACCTAAACCTGTTACATGAAAAATATTGCTTTATTTGAATATGGCATATTTGAAATACTTCTGTGAATGCTCTAAGCCGTGAAACCACCAAATTTCAGTTTAGAAATAGAAATAGTTGGCTCGTTTTTTGTTTTTAGGGGGTATTTTTTGTAGTTGTATTAATCTTATTGTGGAGTGGACCAGACTTAGTTTTTCTCAAAAATATTGGCAAAATTGGCTTCTGGCCTCTTTAGAAAAGTCTGCTGCTTTTCTTGCTAGGAAAGCCTGTAGTCTTCATTGCAGAGCTTTGTTGGGGCTGGAGAAAATCCAGATTAATCTGACAGGGTCTTTTGGTTGGTTTTGGTTTTGTTGCTCTTTGTTTGTTTTGAGGATTTTTTTTCTTATAAGAAAAATTAAGTAATATAACCCTTCTCTGGTCTTCTGAAACTGTGGAGGCTCTAGTGCCAATTTCAAAAGGGCTTTCCAGCACTAAAATTTTCTGCTCTAAAATTACCTGGTGCTCCATTTCTTGCTATTGCCAGGAAAAAAAAAAAAAAGTGACCCTTCCATTCACATTTTTATCCTTATCTTGGGGCTACACAGTACTCACTCTTTTTTTGGCCAGACATAAAATTTACAGACAGCCTTAATGAGGCCTGTTTATATTCAAGAGAACCTGGCTCCTTCCAGCCATACATCTTTGAGTCCTGCAATTTGTTGACATGTAATTTGTCAACATGTAATTTGTCACGGGCTCAGGGGATGTCCTGGGAGAAATACGAGGGTGGAACCCATAATAGGCTGTGTCAAAACTTTGCTCTGTGTCCTCCTGCAGTGAAGGAGCATTTCAGAGGCTCAGCTCACCTGCTTTTGGCCACTCATCCACCCCTGCACATGCAGAAATAGGAGTGTGATGGCCTTTTCTCCCTCCCTGTGCACATTTTATTGTTGTATTTATTTGGGTCTGTCTGATGCTGCATAAATGTGGGATTCCCAGCACCTGAAGGGGTAAAAAATCTGCTCATTATCTGTATTCTTTTCATCCTGTAGTATTAAAACAGCCATTTTTTAATGCCATTTATGGTCAGGCATTTTTTTTTGCTGAGATATGAAAACCTTCTGCACCTCCTCTGTACCTATCATTCCCCATTTCTCACTGCAGAATAGAAGCCAAATTCAAGGTGAAGCTTTAGGGAGTTTCCTTTTTTCCTCCCATCCATCCTCCTCACCAGAATAAGAAACCCACAGTCAGCATTTAAATTGTTATGCTAAAATGCAGCAAAACAGCTGCTGACCTGTATGTGGACAACTCTCTTTCTGTCTTAATTCACTTCTCAAAATGTTGGGTGGGTTTCTTTAGGAGTTTCTGTGCAACACCTTCAGGCTGAGTTTTTACCAAACCATTCCCTCTGCTCTCCTCAAGAAGGCTGGGCTTAGTGGCAGTCCCAATCTTCCTACACATTATGGCACTGTGTTAATTAAGCTTTACAGCTTGGTCATCTAATTAACTTGAAGTCCATGGCACAGTTGTGTCCTGAGAGCTGCACTGAAGTCCTTAAAAGGCTTTACAAAAGTCAGGTGAGTGTTAAATGACCCACTTTCATAACATTTTCCCAAGTAATTTAGATACTGATTTATATCACAACTGTGGCACTGTAGCTCCAAAACTACAATTTTGTGAGGCCCAAACGATGTCATTTTTGATAGTGAGGAAGCTTTATGGTAATGGCATTGCAAAATGTCTTAAATTAGGCAGCTACAAGTCATTGGTTACTCTGAACATTTGAATTTAAGGGATTTCATTAAGCCTAATATAAAAAGAGCCTGCTAAATTAATCTCTTCTTGGATGCCAAAATTGAATGTTTTAGGAACAGTATTTTTAAATACAGATGATTATACTTAAAACAATTAAAGCAATCTCACGGTTCATTAATTTTAAAGACCTCTAAATCATTCCAGTCTTGAATCTAATTTTAAACTTGCAAGTATTACTGAAGTGACTTGAAGTGTTTAATGCAATACATAAGGGATGGTAATGTTGATAACTTCCCCTGGGCTAGGTTGAAAACAAATGGGATTTTGGAAATTGTGCCTGGAAGAACAATTCTTTCCCTAATAACTGACAATCAGACAAGTTTCAGGGGACTGTTATTATTTTTGTTAAATTCATTATGAGCTTCTTAACCAAATCAGCCTTACTCTGCTACCACATTTTCCTTTCAGCAGTTATTTATTACACACTGACATTCATCCAATGATTGTAAGAACTTCAAAGGGAATGCTATAAGCCAAGGAAGAACTAACTTTTAAGAGGTTGCCCTATGCACATCCACATTCCCAGAACTTAAATATATATATATATATAAAACATCCCACAGCAATAATATCAGGTTTTGTTCCAAGTTCACTGTTGATTTTCAACCAATAATTCATCTTTAATGCCTGTAATTAGAAAGAATGACTATATGATAACATTAAATTCTTCAGCCCTAAAACATTGCTATGTTTAAGACTGGCAACCTGCCACAGAAAGTTTTTGTCCATGTTTGTGGTTTGAGATTTTCTGATTATGGTTCAGTGACCATAATGTGCACATTTTGCACAGGTACACGTTTTCACCTTCCTGTCCCTACTTTGAAGTACCTGTGATCCCAGCTGTAAATGCAATAATAGAAAATAACTCTTTTAAAGAACCCTTTCTGTTCATTCCGTGCAATAAATTCCTTGGGTAGCTTTTTGCTCTTGCTATGTTTACAGCTCAGGGCTGCTTGCCAAATTATTCCTTGCTGCAAGGGGAAAAAAAGGCAGGGAAGAGCTTGACCTAGGCAGGAAGAGAACTTACAGGGGTCCTGTTCCCAGCGACAGCAGCTAACTAGGCATAAAAATGGGCATGGGGAGAGATAACAGCCTGCCCGACACTTCCATCTGTCCCACCCTCCTTGCTCCTTCTGGAACACTCTGAGCTGGTGGAGGGGGCAGTCTTATTTCAAATCTCAGGTTCTGTTTTGCTTTTGCAGCTGCCTGAATGACTGCAAAGGTGGCAGATGATGCAGGGATGTTGCACACATCTCCCATTTCTATAGAGCCAAGTCCAGAATTCCTGTCTTCTGCAAGTTGCAAAATAAAGCAGCTCACAATGCTTTCTCTCTCTGCCCCTGCACTGGAGCGTCACTTCACATTCCCTTTGTGCAAACCCCAGGTTTTTAGCCTGAGAAGTTGTAAGAAATGGAAAGAACTGGGTTCTCAAAAGAGCTTTGGACAAAACCTTCTAATAGTGTTGATTTCCTTTCTAAATACTTGTGTTATGCTTCTGCATACAATGTTTAGGCCTAATTTTACTTTTGAAACAACACTATTTTACATAATTCAATTAACAAAATGTATTTTTTACCGCCTAAACCCCAAATCATAACTAAATACACTTAGAACCAGAACATTTACCTGCAATTATGAAAATTACCAATTGCACAGCATTGTAAAATACATTGCATCTGATCCTGACCTAATATGTAACCTAGACTTATCTTCAGTCTTGTCATGCTTCTTGTGGGTGGGAACAGCTTCTGTTTCACTTGAAGCCTTCAATTTAATATAACAGTAAAACCTAGAAGTAATCCCTACTATTTATCTTAGTGTGGATTGTAGATAAACCTCCTACTACTGTATTAGTAAGTACAGTATTTTAATTTTTGTGAAAAACAATTTCTTGTAGTCACAAGTGTGGCTGAAAATTATTTTCTAATCTCTCTTCTCTGCAGCAGCATGCCAGGGTTGGCTGGGATTTAAAACTTAACTCTTTTATTATTGTTTTTTCTTTGTTAACAGCTTTGAAGAGGGATTTGGGTGAGGCCAAGGAATTACAAAACTTTGCATGGAAAAATGAGAGAAAACATTCTCCTTATTTTGCTTTCAGAGTTGATTCCTCTGTGATGGCTAAGGGTTTCAAAATGTATATTATTTGGCTAATTTTTTTTTTTCAACTAAAAAGTCTTGGTTAGCAAACAAGCCCCATGGCTACTATTCCAAAAGGAATTTTTCAGCTAAATGACAGTCTGCAGATTCTCAAGGACTTCTTGAGGACTAGGTCCCAGCATTGAGTCTACCTGATATAAATATTGCCTTGACAGAAGAGTTATATTCCGTGACAGGCTCAAAGATTTATTTATTTTCCCTCTCCTCTCCCCCTCATTTCCAGCCATTCCTGGTCTTTGGAATGCTCATTTGCTTCAACCCTTGTTTTCTCTGGGCTCCTCTCTGTGCCTGCCTCTCTGGTGCTCTGTGCAGGACATTGTGGAGTCCAGGTTCAGCCTCTCTACTGTGATTTTCCCATTCTGCAGCAGAAACTGGAATCTGGGCAGAAAACCTTCCCAGGACCCATCATCTCCAATATACATTTTGACCAGTAGGGATGCCTCCCAAGGGTGTTTTTAACATCAGCAATGTGGTATGTAAATCACCAAAATATCAAGCACATCCAATTCTATAATCCAAATTTATTTGCCATTATTACTGTACTAACCTAGACAAGCCCGCTTTTTCCTGTTAGGTTTTGTCTTATTTTCACAACTTTTCTTTACAGTTTCTTCTGAAACGTCTCTCTTTACAAAGTTATCCAATTATGCTAAATCATCTTTTTATACCAAGCTTCCCCAGTTTTCAGAAATAATTATTATTAGAAAAATATTACTTAGCAATGGCAAAGAAAACGTTTGTTAACTTGTAATTTGCAAATGTAAAACTTTCCTTTTTTTTGTTTTTTTTGTTTTGTTTTGTTTTGTTTTGGGGTTTTTTTTGGTTTTTTTTTTTTGTTACAGGCTTAAAATAACTGAACCACCTGTCAAGTTTTTCCCAGTTTTACAGTGCAATTCATTATGGTTTATATTTTACTAAAGGTGAATTGCTAACTCCTTACAATGGAGCTATAAAGAAAAGTTTAAAGAAAAAAATCAAGCCTGCCTCACAGGGATGTGGCTTCCCCCTGATGCTGATCTGTCACCTATATTAATTCTGCAGAATTTGTTCCAACAAACCCCTCCTTCCTTGCCCTGTGCACGTCTTAAACTCTGCAGAGAAGGAAGGTGTCAATAATCAATTTAATCCAGTTCATGGCACTACAAGTTGCTCACCACAGAAATGAAGAATTTGTGCTTTGCAAAGCTGCGTGCTCTTAAGAAAATCCACTCTGATGAACGCTGGTGGAAAAATGGCATTCTGTGGGTTTGCTTTGAGTGAGCCTGTGTAAAGCACACTGGTTATGAATTATTAATGCAATAAGCCAGAAGACTTAAGAAGAAAAGCCCTCTAGGAGAAGGGAGAAGGCAGCGTGGGAAGGCTTCCTTTACATCAGTTATTATTCAGCACCAGGGCACTTTGCACTCAGCATTTT
Organism: Cisticola juncidis; assembly: GCA_013400215.1. Classification (NCBI taxonomy): domain Eukaryota; kingdom Metazoa; phylum Chordata; class Aves; order Passeriformes; family Cisticolidae; genus Cisticola; species Cisticola juncidis. The sequence goes on along the minus strand of VXBR01004983.1, from coordinate 297,537 downwards.
GCAGTGGCAGGGCTGTGTTCTGAGCCTGGGAGGGAAACCCGTGAGCTGCAGGAGGAGGAAAAGGTTGGGGAAGACATAGCCCGGGGAAAGCCCTTGCCCTGAGCAAACTCTCAGGTAGGGGAATCAAAGGCAGTGATCGCATCCTCTGATGGCTCCTGGCAGCCTCTGGTTTGCTCAGAGCTGTCAAACGCTCCACAGAGCCCGGGCTGCAGGGCGAGATCAGCGGTGGAAGCTTGGAACAGGACCTGGGAGCAGGGATTGAACCTGAACCTGAGCAGGGAGGAGGTGCAAAGCAGCCCTGGGATGATCCTCACTGCTTGAGTCTGTGGGAGTCTGAGTTTGTTTACATGTAAAAAATCAAGGTGAGGACCTCGTGAATGAGGAAAAACGTATTTTAGAAATCCAAACAATTGGTTATTGGAGCCATGTAGCACCAGCCCTACCTCTGCCAAACTCTTTGAGCTGTAGTTCTCATTCAAATAAAAATACACTTTTTTTCACTAACATCAGCTCAGTTGCAGCAACCCATATCAGAATTACTGCCAGGTATGAGGGAGAGGTAAGGGCAAACAGGAATAAAAACACGGATTTAAAAACAAGGTATTAACTTTCCAACTCAAAAATGGAGCTGTAGTTTTATCTTTATCTCACCCTTTGTCTTCCTGGCCCTGTTTTTGAAAGCAGTCCAGCACACTGACATCAGCATTTGGCAGCAGAAAAGCTGCAAGTTAACCTGCATTTATTCATGCATTTCCAGACATTTTATGGAGAGAAGATATTAGTCCACTTTGTTTTGCTGGCTGTTAGCAACACTTTTGTAAGCTTTAATTCCTCTGACTTTTTGCCTACAATGAAATTCACTGCTAGCAAACAAGAGTTGCAGACCTCAAAGAAAACCAATAATTTGTGAAATAGACTAGTGGGACAATGACTTAGACTCCTCTTTTTCTTACAGTGAGGAATGCAGAGCCTCAGATTTTATTTTTTTTAAAGAAAGTCAACATTACTTTGCATGAAAAACAAGAGATTAATTTTAGAATTTTCCAGTGGTTTCTGCTTCCAGTATGTAAGCCTGAGTATTTGCAGAATTCATTATGCTTCCCTAAAGGTTCTGGAAATGTTAAACTAGCATTATTCAATTATGTAAAGCAGCAGGAAAGCCTTTCTTCTTTGTGTCTTGATATACATAATATCATCAATATTCATGCTAATATTAATTGAAAAATGAATGCCATTTTATTATTGTTGTCAGAAATAATAAATATAAAACCCTGACTATGTAGAGAGACAACACTCCAGTTTCCTCACTTCATAAGATTATTTTTAGTGTTTGTACTGCAACTAGTCATGGGTCAAAATCATCTGTGCTAGGGAACCTTATTTAAAAGCTGAGCTAATATTTGGCCTCTTTTATTCCAGGGGGAAAATTCAGTGGGCTCCTGTTCATGTGAAAATCCCCAATTACATTTTATAGAACCCCTCCTTCCCGTGCCTCAGTGGCTTTTACCCCAGACATCCTAACTGCCATTAAAACATATGGACATAAACAAAGATATTTCCTAGGGTTTAGAAGTTTCATCTTGTCTAATCATTGTGTTTCAAATGAACACACTCAGATCATTCAGACTCTTGCCTAAAAGTGAGCATAAATACGTGCATAAATCTGAGAACACCTAAGGAACATCACAGATAAAATTTAGGCTCTTGAAGTCTAAGCTAACTTCTCACTCATTAAAATTAGTTTTAACTATGCAAGTTTAGAGAAGAAATAAATAATTAATGAACATATCCACAGCTCTCTCCAAACAGATTTTAAACCATGTTCTGTTTAATCCTCAAATTATAAAATGTAAGCCAGGGATTGGTGACTCCTCACTAGAGAGCTGAGGGCTTGCCTTGCCATTACCCTGACAGAATTTCACTGACCTGTGTGATGTTCATGATTTTCATTATTAAAAGCAGGCTCAAGGCCAAGGAATGAGGTGAAAGTTACACTTTGGAAAAGAGTGTTAAATGGTGACTTTGACAATTGCTTCTTGATATTGATCTTAATTTTTTAGTCTTATATCTTTTGTTTTTACAATAAAACTCAGAAAGGTTGTTAAAAACCCCTGTAAATTAAATAAAACCAGGTTTATTTCCTATCACTGCAATTTTGTGGTTATAACAAAGGATTGTTCAGAGGGCTGTTCCCTCAAAAGAAAACATCATGAAAATCCTCACTGTGCAAAAGCAGGCTCCTTTTCTTTTCCTTTGAGTTTTGCAGGAAGTGTATAAAGCTAATTTTGTCCAATATCTTTGTGATTTCAAACTGCAGCATGATAGACACACCTTTATCACCTCTCATAAGAATGGCCAAAATAGACATGGTGGAATATGTCACAGAAAATGCAGTCAGATATCATCAATTATTTGTGCTAAATAACAGAGTAACTGCTCATATAATAGTTTTGATAGGTAATTCAGTTCATTCAGACAAGGAATGACAACATAAGTGAGCACGGTGAGATTTGGGAAATTTTCCTTTTCTTAAGGTCCAATGCTGAGGCGCTGTGTGCTCTTTTCAGGTCCCTTGTTTTTTTTGTTTTCCACTTCCTGATCACCAAAACGTATTCTCCTATTGGACCACCCATCTGCCTGCAGTGGCAGAGCACTCAGTGCTGGTGCCTGGTCTCTAAGAACCATAAAATATTGCTTAAGCACCATGGGTTTGGGTATTTGGGTTTTGAGAGGGGTTTTTTTTTGGGGGGGTGAGATTTTTTTTTCCCACAGTTATTGCACTGGAAATGACAAAAATCCTCCAGGGCACTAGAACATTAAGTTTTAAGTTATTTTTGGACAAAGGAGGAACATCCAGAGACTAAAAGTGAGTTACCCACACAGTGGGATGGAGAGCAGATGTTCCAGTGCTTGGGGATTTCAAATGCAACCCAGACAACTCTTCTGCCCTTGTGGCACATTTATCCCTCATTAGGTGAGAGTAGGAAGCTCTGACACAAGGAATCGACTGATTTTCCTCTCTTTTACCTGAGTCACAACCTCAGAGAAGGTGTCCAGAGTTTGCAAAGGTCTGCAATAATGGAGTTTTGTATTATTTTGAAGCTGTATGGTAAATAAACTAAGCATTACTCAGGACTCATGTTTGGATGTGTTTGCCTAACTCCAGTTGAGTTTTAACAGCAAAAAACCCCCCCACATGGGCCCTTTTAATTGATATGCAAACCTTCCAAAACATTTTAGTCCAAGGTAGCCAAGATTTAAAGTGCTGCATAAACTCCAGGAAGCTGTTATTCATTAATGGGGATGAGGAAAGCTACCCTCTGTAATTAACAAGTCTCACTGAAGACTGTATTCTTCATCACCATGGATTGTGAGAGAGCATTGCACAAAAGCAAATGTCAGCTTTTTGTGACTCAGAACTAATTAATATTTCTAAAGCCTTTAATATATCACTGTGTTAAAATAGGAATCTTATCTTTCCTGGTAGTACCTTAGAAGGAAAGTGAACTGAATAAGAAATTCGCATGGCTTTATTAAATAATTAGTGGAATAATTAAGTCTTATTTTCCTGTATCCTTATCCTGCATCATAAAATGGCAGGAACTAACTGTATAGCAGTTGGGGATTTTCTTCTTTTTATTCACTTCTCTCAATAAAATTAAAGAAAAAACAGTCTCGTGTAGATTTCCTTAATGTCATTTTATGCACACATTCTTTATGATGACTACATTACAATTCTTGACCTTAAAAAAAGTCCATAAGTTCATTCCCAGCTTCTCTTTTGGTGCTGAACAAAGAGATTCCTCTGAAATGAATTTTGAAAAAGAATTCTGGGAATAGTTAAGAGGCTGAATGAGCAGCTCTGTTTGTAGTGGGAAAGCAAAATAAAACAAAATTTTAGAAACTCTTCTAATGGCAGTAACAGCTCCCCACACAGCCTCAGGTCCTGTTGTCAGGCGTGCTGTGCCTCTCCCCAACAGGCTACTGAGAAAATGAATTTCTCTCTAAGATTCTGATATAGCCTTCATATTATTTCAAGCATTTTACTTTGAAAAGTCACAAACCAAAGTATTTTAGGATACCTTGCAGAAGTCCCACAATAGCTTGGGCTGCAGGAGGAACCCAGCTGCATTCTAGTGGGAAGGACTAGCTTTGAGCAACATGAACAAAAGCCACTGCACTATCCAATATGGAAATAAAAGAGTGGGTAGGCATCAGATAAAAAGGAGGGGGTTATAAATTATTTATTTTTATATGATCATTTATATTTATATTAAGGTACAATGAAATTTGACTGACGTTTACAGGGAAGCTTCACTGACTGCAGTTTCCAGAAGGGGTTAAGAGAATGTAAAGGAATATTTTGGTGTGGGAAAGGGACCTCAGCCTCATGGGAAAAACAAAGTCACATGTATTTCAAACCAATTTTTTTGGCTTGGTGTCTGAACTTCCAAAAGCAGACAGAAAGTGAAAACAGGTCAGAAGGTAGAAAAGGTGGCAGAACATAACTATTGTGAGTATTGAGCAGTTAATCACCTCCCACCAGAGGTGGATAAACTTAGAAGTCAATATAGATAAGCAAGAAATTCTTCTGGGAAACAAAGATGAGGTAATGTGTGAAATGGGCACTTTAAAGGGAATTAGCCTCCCTCCAGACCTTATCTAGAGTCAATCACTTATGAGTGTGTGAGTCAAACCCCTACATATCAGCTCAAGATTTGATTAGCTGAGAGTAAGCCTTCCTAATGCTCATGCCAAGGGAGTTACAAGGGTAGGAGGAAAGCTCCAGAAGACTCTGCAAAAGTCTATTACAATAGACTTTAATCTTGCAATAGATTAAACTGGTCAACCCCCACTCTGACCTTCCATCATTCCTTGCACATCTCAGCCTCTAAGTTAATTTTTTTTTCATTCATTTTCTATGCTGTACCTGAGCACAACTGGCTGATGAGGGGGCCTGTGCACATGGATTTTTGGGCTGCTCACCCTGCCCTTGGGGCCACCAGGGACACTGAAAGGGTGAGCAGAGCCCTTCCACATCACAAGGTCATCTCTGAAGGAGATGGGTCATCTCAGTGGTTAGCAAGCTTAAAATCTATGGATGTCCCCCTGCCTCTTGCTTTTTCAGCAAGACAGCATGAGTTCCAGGAGACAGTTTATTGAAGGGCCTAATTTCAGGACTAGAGGGAACAACCACAACCAGAAGTGTTTTAGCTGAACAGGACCAAGGAGGATCAAGAGACTTGTGGGAAATTAAGCCTTGATTTACATGGTAAAGCATATATCAGAGGAAAGTTTGCGTTCTTGTACAAGAGGAAACTACTGGATTAAGAGAAAAGCTGAAAAAATCTAATGTTTGATTCAAAGGCAGGAAAAAACAAGTGTTACTCATAGGAGGTCTTCCAAGAGCTGGATGGACTTGAACAGTAATAAGAAAAAGAGGAGGAGATGGCAGTAAGTTATCAGAAACTTTGATAAGTTTGTCATTTTTCCCCCTATTTTTATCTAAATCCAGGCCTACACACAAAGCAAGAACTGTCATCGTACAGCCCAGAGAATCAGTGAGACAGCACTGAGGCGAGGTGGAAGGACAACAGGTCTGAAAGTCAGAATTTTATTTTCAGTTCCCTTTTCTACTATACTCCCTATGTAAAATCTAGCAAAACTTTATTCCAGGTTTTATAAAACTGTACTTTCCCAGTATTATTGCTGTGAGTCCTTCTGTTGTCACCTGGGAGCATTCAGCACAAACAGATGGCCTGTTGGCTAAGCCAGCACCCAACAACAGCTTGCTCAGGAAGGATTCAGAACAGGTTTCCAGCCACAAATTCAGCACAGAAACATTGCCTGGAAGCTCAGGCTTCTGTTCCTGCTGAGAGAAGGAAGATGAGGAGGAAGGGAATTACAGGGAATGGATATGGCATAACCTTCTCCAGAAAAGGCTGGAACCATATTCCTCCTGCCCAACACTAAAGGTAATTTTTCCAGCGACTGGTCCTGTCATCATGAACAGGATATTTGTGAGGATAAACATGTCTTTATTAAGAAATAAAAGAAAGTAAACTCATGGGAAGGTTACAAAACCTGGATCCAGGCTGCTCTGTTAGACAGAACTTGTTTCAAGCTGGTTTGCTGCAGCCACTCGATTTTCCCTGGGTGGCACAGATGAGTTGTGAATTATCACCTCATCTTCCATAATTAACCATGCCAAACTCCTGCACTTTTCAATATTCATCCATTACTGCCTCCACCACGACACTTTGTAATGGACATATTAAATGGCAGGAAACTGCTCCTGGTCTCAGTGCATGGAATAATGCGATCCCACTTCCACACAGACGAGAAAATGAACAATCGGAAATGAGGCCACTTGGAATATGTATTTCTCATGAATCACTGACAAAATACTTTATGGCCTCTGTAAGATGAGAGGCGAGACAAAGGAGGTATTAGTAGATTTGTTAAAAAGGAGAATAGTTTTGGCAGAACATAACTCTTTTCTGTTTCAGAAATACCTACAAAGAGAAAGTTTCCCTGGAAAGGAGATGGTAAAAGGGTGTCAGAAAGAAGGGGTGTTCTTGTGAGGGAGGAATGGACTAAAGCCCTCCCCTGAGGTGAGAGCTGAGCTCTGGGCAGTGGGAAAGAGTTCTAAGAAGTTGTCATCATTCATAACTCCACAAAATGTCCCATCATCACCAAACAGTCCTAATAATGTACATTTTAACCAATCCATTGCTAATCAGCTGGTGAGGTGGCCTCTGCCCATTCATTTTAAGTGAAGAGTCCCAAATGACCTTCTAATTATTTGGCAAGAGAAAAAAAAAAGGTCTGTTAGACTTTTATTATAGGGTAGGCAGTCTAAGGAGAGACAGATGACACAATGAAGGAGAAAAAGAGTTCTGGCTATGGTTAGGTGACTTTCCCTGAGGCTGAAGTGACTGATCTCAAATGATTCTCCCTCCAGCTGACACCAGATCACAAAATCTCAGATGTTCCACCAAACACCCAATGACTGCAGTTATCACATATGGTGAAGAGGGCAGTATGACTCCACAGTTTTCAGACAACATAAAAAAGAAAACAAAAAAGAAAACAAAAAAAAAACCCCACACAAAAGAAAAGAAAAACAAAACAAAAACAAAAACAAACAAACAAACAAAAACCAAAAAAAAAAAAAAAAAAAAAAAAAAAAAAAAAAAAAAAAAAAAAAACACCCCACAAAAAAAAAAAAAAAAAAAAAAAAAAAAAAAAAAAAAAAAAAAAAAAAAAAAAAAAAAAAAAAAAAAAAAAAAAAAAAAAAAAAAAAAAAAAAAAACCAACCAAAAAAACCACAAACCAAATCACAGCAAAACCAAACATTTTTAAGCACAGGATTTCTTAAGGGGTCAAAAAACATTTGTTGCTAACACAGGTTTTGACATATGAGCTGGAATTTAACTTCCCTTCTGCCCTTTGATAGAGAGTTTTTAGGATATTGCAATGAGGGCAAGGGCAATTTAGCAGTGTTATTATCTTTTAGTTTAGTCCAAATGCAATGGAACATCCATTTCCTCAAGTATTTACCTTATCCTTAACAGATTTGCTGCTCTCCTTTTCAGCTGAAGTAATGCTGGAATGTGGAAATGGCCTTAGAATCATTTATGAACGTAGTGGAGGGTGTGATTATCAGGATGTGCATTTGTCAGTTTGCAGCATTGTAAGATAAAACAAGCACTAAGGAAAAGTTAGCTGAAACTTTACAAGCCTTGTTTTCTTCAAAGAATAATGTTCAAATTTTAGCTCTAAGTATTTTCTTTTCTGAAGAAACACCTGGCCAAATTTCGTCCAGAAAAAGAAAAAATGTCCAGGAACGCAACAGAAAAAGGGTAATTAAAATAAGACTGTGTTTTCAAGAGTGGTTTAGTAGAGAGATCCAGATTATGAAACGGACAGCTATAGATGGTGTTGAACCCAGATTTGCTTGATTTACCATCCAGGAACTGCAACCTTTGTTTACACCAGCTTTAGGGCTTTTCAACCATATACTTTGTTTCTCCTGTTAAAATTAACAAAACTTTAGCTGAAGTAGTTTACAGCTGTCAAAGGGAGAACCTAAAAATGCCCTGGCTTGGCCACTCAGTGCCTGCAGCCCTTAGGAATGTCTGTTCCACAACCAAAAGTGTGGCTGAAGTTCATGCAGCCAGGTTAATTTTAAATTAAATTTAAATTTAAATAGGCAGCTCAGTGCAGCTGGGACACGTTCACACAGCCTGCTCTGAGCACTGAACACCTCCAATTACAGCATAATCAGCACTTGAGCTGTCTTGTTTGAGGCTGCTCAGTGAGATCTGTGCATTCAAAGGACAGAGCAGAGCTCCTCTTGGAGGGTAACACCTAAATGAGGTCACAGAATGAGTAAAGGCAAAAGGAAAACATTATCCACGCAGAGATAGAGAAAAAAAGTGGAAGGTGCACTTTTAGCTGTCTCAGACTCTTCCTGGCAATCACATTTAGAAGTGAGGCTCTGTTTACAGAGTGAGTTGACAGCCCTGTGCTCCTAAATTCTGTGGACAAGAGCAGTCTGAATTGCTTCTCTTTGATATCAGGAGACCAAAGTGTTCCTTTGTGATATTATGGCACAGCCTGCTTGTGCATGAAGTTGTGCATAATGAGCCTCAATAAGCTTAAAGAGCTACCCCTGCTTTTCTCTATTTGACCACATCCAGTTATTTAATTTCCCTGGATGTTACAACAGGAATTAAGTTTGGGTATCTTGGCACTCTGGTCCTTTCTTCACATCATTACTGTAACACTGGGTGAAGCAAGGGTCACAAGGGAGAAGTATTGATAAAAAATTCACTCAGAGTTGTTTCTGGTTGTATTATTGAGCCGTCATCCTTTAAGCTGCTCACTATTTACGATGTGCACAAAATACATAATTAATTGTCCAATTCAACACTGGCACTGTGGCCAGTGACAGGCTCTCATTTATCTAAGTGTGTTTTTTCTTTCTCTGGGTTTGTGATGTTGCCTAAGAAAATTAATTTGGCTGAATTCCCCTAGAAGTTCAAGGGAACAAACCACTCCTTCATTTCCACTGGAATTACTGTTATTGGATTTGAATTTTCCTTTTAACAAAGAATTAATTTGCATGCATTTCCAGCTAGACAGTTCTAAAATCAGGAAGCTGAAGAAATACAGATATACATTCCAGTATGTTTAACTAAAAAAACCAACCCCCAGGAAGCAAGTTCTGACTACGACTGCTGTAGGAATGAAAATGCTGTAAACAGAAATAATTCTTAATATCTCTTTGATGAAGGTGGAGAAAAGGCCCTGTGGATGGAACAGTGACTTCACACACAGTGGTCAGGATTCTGATACAGAAATGTAATTTCTAAACTTTTGGAGGCAAGACAGATAAATTTTGTTTCAAATATCATTTCCAAATAGCAGCAGTATGGAGAGGAGTGTGGCACTACAAATAACAGTAAATAGATATAGTAAAATATTAATCATGTCTGCAGCAATATCTCAATTCCTTACGTGTATACACTTTAATTAAATAAAACAATTCCACGTGTTTTTCTGACACTTTTATGATTTCTTTCCTTTGAGTAATTCAGTGATATGCACAGATATGCAACAAAAATTTTAATTTAAAAACCTAATACTTTTGTTGCTCTCAGCAATCCTCTATGGTCTGAAAAAATTTCAAATGATCAGCTGCATATACAAGATACTTAAAAACATGGGTTTGGTTAAACCTATAATCCACTGACCACAGCTACTGAATAAAATAGAAATTAATCTCAGTGTTTTGCTGTTGATTATTTCTCTGTCAAAGACTGAAATGCAAGTAGTTCCTAGCTCCTGGAACTCTTCAAAGCAATCCAGATGTTAAGGATCTTTCTCAGTGCTGGAAGAGAAGCAGCCATACCTTGAGTCTTGCTTGATAAAGTTCAGGGCAAAACCAAGTGAATTAAACAGGGACATTGGAAAGTATCCTTCAATTTTCAGAGAGCTACTTGTACCATCTGCTTATTAATTCATACCCTCAGGACTTATTCTCAGGCTACAGCTTGTGAGCAGCTTCAAACAACTGACACTTTATGGCAAAAAGTCCTAGTAGAGGATATGATTTTTGTTATCCCCTTCAAAATCTATGCCCAAGATTCTCTTGAACTTCTCACAATGAATTAGAGTATTTTTTAATAAATTGTAAAGCAAAAAAATGTCATACACCACGTCTGCAAGTACTACTTTTTGTGTTGTATGTTTCTAGCCCAATTGAACTTTGCTTGAGACTAAATTCTGTAAAATGACAGTGATGTGCAGTTGCAGCACACCATCATTCAGATTTATCTGTTTAATTTTGTGTCAAGAAAGGATGGCACCCACAAACCAAGTCACAAAGGTGTTTTCCTGCCAGTGACAAAAGGTTTGCAGGGCACCTCTACAGAGACCCACAGTCCTTACAAGGTTTTATTGCATTAGCACACTCTAATAATGATGAATGTAGGATTGCTGCCACCCATTCATCATAACCCCTATCTGGAGACTGGAGAAATGAGGTAGGACTCAAGCACTGTCCACATGAAACATAACTCTGGGACACGGGGCACTTTGTCCCCATAACCATGGTGCCTGTCAGATAACACTGATGAAGCTTTAACATTACTGTGCCCTCAAGTCCATTTCATTGCAGCTACAGGGTTTAGGATGAACAAAGGTCTTCCCTTGTTTTTAAAGGAACACATCCAGGGTTGCTTGAAGCACCAAACCCTTGGAAAATGGTTACTGTACCAAGGTCAGGCTGTGATGTCTGGTCAGACTCATTGTTTGGTACCTCCTGAAACAGAACTCCTGTGCTGGCTCAAGAATATCCTTTATTTAGGCTTGCCTACTTCTGCCTGCTCCCCTCTGATGAGCTGAATTGTTAGAAAAAGTGACAGATGAAGCTGCAAACAGGAGCTTCTCCTTTATCTCCATTATTCTCCTTTATCTAAACCAGACAGTTTGCTGGTGCAACATGACAAAATGTGTGGAAGGAATGATTCCACAGCGCGGGGTCCATCCTGGGGCAGGGCACTTTCAAATGCTGGGTTTCTCTCAGCACCCTAAGGCAGAGCTCTGCCATAAACACTCAGGATAAATGTCATGATTTACCAAGAAAAATGAGGTAGCCCTGAACTTCCACCCCTAAAATTCCCTAAGCTTTCTTTTAGTATCCCAAAGAAACTCACTTTTAATCACATCTTCAACACAGCACTGTCTGAGAACAACTGCCCATCTCTCTATTGGTGCAAATGAAAGTAATGAGGGCTGACTCCTATCTCCAGCTGCTATGGAAATGGTATTTTCTTGAGTTTTAAGCCTCATTTGCTTTATTCAGAAGTTTCTTGATATATTCATACACCAGTGTTTGAATGGACCACAGCTATTTATAGGAATGGTCAAATAAATACTGGCTTTAAAATGCAGCCCTGCTTTTGATTTATTGTATTCATTAAACACTGTCTGCCTTACAGGGACAGCAGCAAAACCAACACACACCAGTATTATTTTCTTTTGAGTTCCTGTGTTGAATCTGACCACTGTCAATGTATCTGAAGGTGAATAAGTTAATTCATCCTCATACATGATCTTATTTGTGCTCTTGATGCTGTCTACCTTCCCAGATAGCAGTGGATGCTATATTAATTCATTTTATTCTGCCAAAAGTGTAATATCTCACAAGACTGCTCAAGCAGCTTCACATAAATTAGAAGAGTAAAAACTTCTTAGTCTTTTTTAACCTTGGTTCTACTTTATCCTTTTGTACATGGAGACTCAAAAACACACTGAGCTCCCTTCCAGGTAGAATTAGTGCTTAAATTAAAAAATGCTGAAGAAATGTATTGCCATATGCAGGTTGTCCTGCCTTTTTTTTTACAGCAATATCTACTTAACATTCCTAACCACTGCGGCTGTTTGTTGATCCTAACTGAGTGTTAGGGTTAGAGGAGATCTCATTATAACACAGTAAGTTTAAATACTGATAAAGAATCAGATTTTTGTCCTCAGAAAACATGAGTTTGAAACCAAATTTAAGGTGAATAATGAGAAATAATTTTTCATGAATAACTGAATTCTTGCTGGTCTTGCACTGTTTTAAATGAATGACGTGATTAATCACTGTGATGACACTTTGTTGTTATTTTTCATTTATACATCTATGGCTGAATGTTTTCATTTTTGGAGAACAGAAATGTAGGCGCCACTCAGGATTCCTTACACTTTGCCGTAGATTTTTAATTGTTGTTTTTATATGCAAAACCTAATTTCAAAGGAAAAAATCACACCTGAACATAAAACTTGAAGCCCTCTCTTTTCCATATGAATAGTTTCTCCCTGAAGCCAAGGCACAGACCTTTTGGCAGATTCTAATTCATTCAATGTCTGCTAATTAATCCTAGTCTGTATTCTTATTTTTTGCATGATTGACTTTCCTTTTTGCTGAATGCACCTGGGTTTTGCTCTTGCTAGCATACAGGTCTGTGCTTTATCTGGCCCAGTGCTCACCCTGGCAAGAGAAACTCCTGTGATCATGATGACAACAGAAACTCCTAGGACTGGCTTTACAAGTTCCAAAAGGAATGAACCTGGAGGGAGTCAGAGCCACAGACCTGGGGGGACTCCCTAATCTGGCTGCAGGTCTCAGTGAAGTGCAGGGGAGAGTTCAGTGTGGTAAAAATGCTGAGAAATATTTTTGATATGAAGAGAGTAGCCCTCAAGCTCAGAAAAGCTGCACTCATTCAAAATAAAATGCTAGCTAAGTTAAATACTCCAAATGCAGGAAAGAAATATGTAGGACATGATGGGAAAAAAGACCAGGTGAAAGGGAAATCCAGGCACCTTTCAACCTTGAGCTGATTCTTGTCTTTAGAGGAAAGAAAAGTCTTTTAAGCTTAAATGCTCTGTGCAGGGCTAAGTGTATAAATAAGATGCAATGCTTCTTTGAGATTTATTATACACAGCAGCCATGCACCTATCACTTCTGAAGAAATTTAGTTAAAGCTTATTGGCATCCTTAATCACATCAATGCTCATTTCCATCTTCTCATATAGCAACTCTGAAAAAGTTTACAGAAAAAAAAATAGTGCTTTGATAATGCAATAGAAACCAAACAGGACACTGGGTATTGAAAAGGGTAAAAGCCTGTCTCTAATTGATTGTAAACTGATGACAGAGTGACAACTAGAAGATTTGTTTCAACCAGATGTTTGTTCTCGAGCTGTTCAACCATCAAAAAAAAGAATGTCTCCTGAATATTTACCAAATGAGGATTGATGAAAGAGCATTGAAGCTGCATTAAACCTCTTACCACCTCTGCTAAATGAGAGTCTCAGAGCTTGCAGGAGGACTGCCAAAGATTCATGTTTTGATCACAGGCACACACATTGAGGAAGGGCTGGTTGTGTGTGATCTGGGAAAATCCTGGTTAATAGCTATCAGGGAATTCAAGGCTTTTACAGGGCAAAGGTTTAGAGAGCAACTAAATGATAATTCAAGTGTTGGGACAAAAACTGTGCATCAGAAACACAACCTAAACAGTGATCTAGGGCTGACATTCAGGAAAGCATCAAATACCTCCCAAGTCTTATGAACAGCTCCTTTTAAGTCACTAAAATCACCTGTCAGCTCTGCAGGGGAAAGCTGTGCTTCAGTTTCATGGAAACAAAGGTTTAGGGGAGTGAAATGGGACTATTACTGCTTTCAGTTTATGGGTAATGCAGAGAGGTGTGGGGAATGTGTAAGACAATCTTCAAAATACAAAACAAAAGAAAAATGGGAATCATTTTCAAGAAATCCCCTGCTAGATGTGATTCCAAAGGAAGTTTTTACAAACAGACTATGCAGCATATAACTTAAAAACAACAGTATAAAAACTAAGGTTAGAAGCACATGCTAGTAACTAAAACAAACAGGAAAAAAAGTTCAAAGTATAGAATTTTAGAGCCTCTTCATTCTTAACTCTCCTCTCTGTGGGAGGTTGTTATGTACAACCTGTCAGTAACAGAAATATTAAGGTTATAAAATTTTCATTTTAAAACCCTGTTCACTTAATTTACCCTAAATCTGTGCTGTTGCAGAGAAAAGTAAGGCTACATTTCCTTTTAATGAGGAAATCTCCCAATGGTATGAATAAACAAAATCAACCAAAAAACCTACAAAATTTTGATCCTTCTAGTCTGATGGATTGAAACCTATTTGGCAAGATGAGGGAAACCCATTAGTGACCACAAAACTTCCTGACTTCATACTGTTCCTCTCAGCAGCTGTGTTGGAAGAATAACATCGCTGTTTGCTCCTGCACCCAAATATTTTCTGATAAATTAAAACAAATCAAAATTCCAAAGATTGGATTTTCTTAGAGAGCCACAAAGAAATAATATTAATAAATGTTTCATGGCAGTTGCTCTGTCCATTTATCTGCTTTTTAAATCATTAATGGCACAAGGCAAACTACCTCTTAGGGTCCAGCAATAGCTGGTGTTAAGCTTGAGGAGGAAACAAACATTTCTGAAGAGGCCAAAAGTCTGGAAAAAAACTTCCCATAAAAATCTGACCTAGCTTCTGTACTGAAATGATTTCCTGAAGATTGCAGAGGAATGGGTGGCTCCTGCAGCTGCTGAAATAAAACCCCTTTTTCCAGCTTCTGGACAGACTCTGCGCCCACTGTGCAGGAATTTCAAACAAGGACAGCCTTGCAACTGCAGGGAACTGCTGGAGTGCTTGATGAAAGGCACAGCCCAGTCACTGCAGTGGCGAAAAGACAAATTTCAGCCTGCCAAGCACACACAGATGTGCTTTACAATGCCGAATCAGTCACTATCACCTCCGCGGGTTTTGCTTTGAATGCAAATGAACTTGTGAACGTATCCTGAAGTGGTGCCTGGGGTACACACCTGGAAGTCAAACTCAGCCTGAGCACATCGTTCATTGGCAATCACAAGTTCTTTTGCTTCACTATCTTTTCCTTGTATTTAATTCTTTACCAAGAATAATGCATTGTGCAATAAACTTCCTGATTTACCTGTCAGTAAGAGTCTCCTTCCATTTATTCATGGAGTGGCATCCAAAGCAATTACAGAAGGAAACAACTATCAGCACTTGACATGCTGGTAAACTTAGAACTGTAAAATTTGGGTGTATATTGAGAACATTTGACAGTATTGTTACATTTATTGTGGGGGCTTGTTTGCCACATTGCACACGTGCAGGGTGACACAGAGTGCTGTGTAAATCAGGGATTTTGTAGTCATTTGCTCATTTATTGTTCATTGTTCATTCTGCAGCTCCTGCTGGGTGACACCTTGCTCTGTATCTCTTTGCTGTACACAGCACATTGAAGGCACTCTTAGAGACAGATGAGGGTTTTTTTAATAACTTTAAGTTCTCTGCAGCTGCAAATACAGGGCCTGGCTTGTGAGAAAGAAAATAGAGCTTTCCACTGCTTTGTGCTTCCAGATTTTAGTTGCTACCACTTTTTAAGTTATATCCCAAATTTCCTTATGATGAAGCATCCTTCCCTTCATGGGGAAGACAGAACAGCTTTACTGCTAGAACTTTACTGCTTTACAACTGTCCACCTGGATTCAGTTTTTCACACTGCTCAGAAATATATCTTTTAAGTTAATTTGGTCTTTTCTCTATTTAGAATGTGTTCAGCAACCAGCAGCTCATATCAAAATGATCCAAACCTCTTGATTGTCTGCTCCTTGCCTGAACACAGCAGGTTCCAGGCGTGCCCACACAGTGACCCACAGCTCCCTGGAGGGGAACTTTGCAGAATCTCATCAAAGCACACACTACCAAAAAGCTGGGATTGTTCTTTTAGCATGGCTGTAACACTTCTGTTAGAAAAGTTAAACCTGCAGAAAAACAAACAAGATTTATATTTAAGGCTCCACAATGGAGTTAACACTGAAAGTAGCTACTGCAAATCTTTGGGCAGTGAAAGAGGGAGACCTAGAGGAATTTAGATACCAGCATAAAAACTGTAAAAGCAAATATTCTAAGAACCTGAAAAATACCTTAAATGTTCTGCATCTTGCCTGAAAAGTTTCCCATCTAAATATTTTAGTTTCCTGGATTTCTTTCCCCATTGAACAGCATATTTTACTTTGGTGTTTATGTACAGGAGTGGAAAGGATGGGTCAGGTAGACCAGAGGGTAAAGAAATGGACACAATCTCAGTTCTTTTTCATATTAAATACTCCCAGTCTTCTAGTTTGCTTGCTGACTCTACCAAAGCTCTGAAGTATTAAAAAAAAAACCAACAGTATAACTGAAGTTAAGGGCTTTCATAATCCTTTTCCTAAAGATGTAAGATACAGCTCTGAGCACGCTGCTCACTTGTAATACCTGCTGTGATGTGCAGTCCAGCTGCAGCTTGTCAACAGGATAAACACAAGACACTCTCATGTATCTATTTGTGCATGACAGCTGTGGAAAGGAGATTATAAACTCCCACTTTGCCACCAGCCTCACGGAAGGGAAGCTTTAAATGACACAGGAAAGATAACACTAGAAAGAGATTTTTCTCACAAGAAAATAGTCTGCACCTTTGTCTAATTTCTTATAAGTATGTTTATTACCTCAAAACTTTTCAAAGTCTTGACATTTTTATGGTTTCAGGTTCATTGCCCAGATTAAGCCTAATCTACCCCCAGTACGTATTTAAAGTGGGATTTGTGGCTTTGGCTGCATGACTCCTACTGAAGTTAATGAGATCCAGTAGGTCAAATCCTCACATGCTATTTTATTTTTCTCCCTATGTGTGTTTAACTCTTCTAAACAAATCAACCTAATAGAGCCTAATAGTTGAACAAACAAAATCCACTTTACTATTTCAACTGATGAATTAGGCTTCCAGTGCCACCTGCTAAGATTTACAAGACTGCTGAAAAAAGATCAGTGAAAAAACCACAACCCTAATTTTATGACAATAAAACTGGAATGGCTCTCAAGGAATAAAGTAATAAAGGAATTTCCCTGACCTGCAAGCTCATTGCATCTGGTTTGAATATGTGAAAGTTGGTGCTTGTGTAGTCTTGGGGGTTGGTTTTGTGGATTGGTTTGTTTGGTTTGGTTGGTTTTTTTTTGTTTGTTTGTTTTTGTTTGTTTGTTTGTTTGTTTTGTTTTGGTTTTTTGTGTGTGTGTGAGTGTGTCTTTTGTTGGTTTTGGGATTTTTTTTTTTTTTGCTAAGAAATAACCAGATTTTAAAAGTTTGTTTCCTTTTCTAAGCACAGTTTCACATGTTTCTTCTCTAAGCATATTTTAATTCTGACAAAAATTACCATTAATTATCCAGACTGCAATTTCTACAGGAACAACATGAGATTTGAAAATCCCCATTCCCTGTTAAATACAGAGCTGAAATGGCTTTGTGATTAGGTGAGAGATGACATTTCTGACCTGCTGTATAAATAAAGGTGCCACACCCCAGTTTGGGAACAGGTTGTTGACAGAGGCTGTGGCCTCATCCATGGAAATGTTCAAGGACAGGTTGGATGAGGCCCTGAACAACCTGACCTAGGGGATGGCATCTCTGCCCACTAGGAGATGATGTGGATTTGTAGGATTGCAGAAAATCTTGTAACACCTTAAAATAAACCCTAAATGAGTTCACTCTGGAAATGAGGACTCTTTGATGAAGGAGTCTCGAAGACATGGATTGACTTATCCTGTCATGTCAATCATTTTGACAACAGAGAAGCAGCCAGCAGGTCTGGAGAAGTGCCTGCTTGTACTGGGAGAGAGGATGGCAGGTACAGGGCTACCTCAGGCAATTTGCACTCAATGGCTCTCCAGGGCTCTGACATTTATCCCTGAGTGAGGAGTGGAGGAACAGCTCACTGCCATATGTGAAAATGACTGTCTTGATAGATTCAGTTTCATCCACATTATGACAGTTTATTATAATTTTATGTATGTTATGTATTTTCCATTCTTCTTCTCAATGTGATGCCCAGGCCACTCTGAATGATTTGTGTTGAATTGGTATAAATGTGTACTGTATGTGATCACTCCACTGCCTCAGGGAATAAAGGTGTAAAGTGCTGGTTAACATTCCTTCAAACATTTTTCATTGCTTCTTTACCGTGATAATCTTTCCTGACCCCCACAATAATTTCATTTTAGAATCGTCCAAAAGGGAATAGCTGGAGGTGTGAAATAGCTGGAGGAGGATAATGTGACACATTATTATGAAGTAGCAGTGTGAAAGTTGTCAGCTTGGTCCCTGGTTTTAAAAAGGAATACAACACTAAACACGAGCTGCATTTTGAGCAGATGGACGTAGTCACACATACAGCATGAAATCCAGCCAGATTTAATACATATGATTCCTCTCCAGATCTAGGCATATTGTTATTGTTACCACTGCCATTTCCATCCTACTGCTGTGGTAGGCACAAATATTTGCAGCATGGATAAGCAAACACCCATCCCAAACACAAACCAGATCTTTATCTCTTGGAGCTGATTCCAAAATGTTCACAACCTATGAACGAGATGAGAAAAATACAGGAGAAGAGCAGCCAGACACGTGCAAAGAAACACAAAGAGGGTATTGATCAGTCTGAACAAACAGCTGGTGGTTGATGTACCACAGCCTGAGTGTGTGCTCAGTTCCCCCTGGACAACTGATAAACTGCTGCTCATCAAGTGTAGCACAAAACCAGAGCAAGGGCAGCTCTCTTCAGTGGCTGAATATTTCTGAATTAACACCCTAAACTTCCACCATCAATACCCAGAGTCCTGGAGACCTTCTTAGGATCTTTGCCTTAGACAATTGGCATAACTATGTTTATATTTTCCATGTGAGGAAGCTGAATTCCACAAGATAAAGCAGAAAATTAGATCTCCCCAAAAATTTTGGTTGACAGCAATGATGGTCAGCACATGTCTGAAAGAAATCCACCATTCCACCTGCTTCCCTTCCTTCTTCCCTCTGTCTTTTCAAGTTGTTTCCCCCTCCTCTTTTTTTTTCTTTCCCCACATATCCTTCTCTGTTTTATTATTGATGTTCCTCTGTGTAGCACACAAGCACTTTTAAGATGTTGAGCAGTGTTTAGGGTCAGCCCTAAGTAGGATCCACTTGAGGATCACCCTCTGAATTAACCACACAGTTATGGAATAGATAGGGTTGGAAAAGACCTCCAAGATCCTCAAGCCCAACCATTAACGCTGCACTGCCAAGGTTCATCAGTTTCCTCATTTTCCTTTCCTAATTCCCAACACTGTTTGAAAAAAATTGTCTGGTGAACCCAACCCACATCCTTCACATTTTGGAGCAGGAAAACATTGCCAATGGCTGTGCTCATTGCTGCTGCATCAGAGTGCACACAACACAGAATTTTGTGTTTTCTTTTTCAGATAAATAACATTTGACAGTTTGAAAGTTAAAGAATAAAACCCTTAACTAGAAAATTTACCTGGAGTCTTATGGGAAGTAAAAAAAAAAAAAAAGCACAAATATGCAATAGTTAAAAGGCAATCCAGAGAGACACTGATATATCTGATTAAGACTTCATGAAAACCAACACAGACAGTGAGCTGAATAATAAAGTATTCAGAAGGAATGTGCTTAAGCAAATTATTTCTATTTATGGAAACAGGGACTTGCTGTGAGATACAAAGTCAGAAAAATCCTGGCACACATATAGGAAGCAATTAGATAGTGACAGATTTATTCTTGCCATTATAAGCACAATGGGTAAGTTACTTCTAAACCCAAATGTAGCCTCCAGTCTTTTCTGAATGATGGATTATACTTAAATCAGGTTTTAGGGTACTCCTTACTGTACTGGTATATGACACATTCTAACAAATACCTCTAACACTGAGGAATAAAAAGTCAATAATCAATGGAATTTAACTAAACTTCTGCAGTTCTGGTGCTGGTACAAAGTAGATACCTACTGACTTCACCAGAGCTGCACCAGAAAGTGCAACCCATTCTTGCCCAGAGCTTCAGAGTAAGTTCCCTTCAAAGAAATTGCCATTTCACATGACCTAAGCTTGAGCTTCCTCTCCAAAACACAAAAGGTCTGAACAGTAGAAAATTGTTCCTTCATCTGCCTCAATTTGCACTATCTTTCTTCAGATACCTTATGATTCTCTGAAAAGAACCCGAATTTTCCCATTACTTGAATTGAAATGTATTTCTTTCAAACACTGGGACAAAAGGAATATTCAAAACCAAGGGCACACACAGAATTATAAAACCCAACATGTTGAGTGGAAAAAGCCATTCACGTTGAATTTGGAAGATATTTATAGAACTGCAGCAGAATTCTACTTTTTAATATAAATCATCTCCTATTTCATAATTGAAACTATGTGGAGAGATGTTCCAGTTATGCCAGTGATAGAGCCACACTAGTAACTAACCATGATAAGGTAACACTGAAGGAGCCACATACTTCTGCTATCAGAAAACCTCTGCCTGGGAGACAGCCCAGAACACTATTTTTACAGAAATTAAGCCTCTATTCTGGAAAAGAAAAAAAAAAGGAAAAAAAAAAATCAAACATGACTTTCCATTAACAAAACACAGTGTTTTAACTATTGGAGAGCCATGGGAATGATTTAGGGCTGTCACTTGGTTGCAGAGCCTGAAGATTCTGCCCGAGATCCTTCCTCCTACTGCTCTGTGCTTCTCACAGAGGGGAAGGCCCAGTGTTCTCCATAAAGAAGAGGTTAAAAACCTTCTGCACAGTTCTGCACTGGCATTAACCTATGCCAGGGTAAGAAAGGGTCCTCTCTGCATCTCCCTTGCATCAAAGTGGGACAGCCACCTTTTCCCCCCATTGTTCACCTACTTCATTTACGTAGATTGCAAGCACCATGGAGTCATGTTTGTAGTTTAATTAGCACAGTAGGCCCTGATCTAGGGAGTATCAGCTACTGGAATATCAATGAGCTTGTAATGCTGCCACTCAGAAAGGTCTCTGTGCTGCAGATCTGGGAGCCCTGGGCTAATTTTTCCTCCCTCACCCACCCAGACCAGTTTCACCGGAGGGTTCAGCTCGCAGCACGGGAGCTTTGCTCCAGAACAGCTCCTTGCCCCACTCCCTGCCCTGGCTGCTCCCTCCCCACCAGCCCAGGGCAGGACCCAAGCTCAGATGGAGCCTCCAGATGGGGCAGGTTCAGGAAAGCAGAGCCTCCAGAGAGGTGATCTGGCATCCCTCATCATTTTTAACACCGACCTCCCTCCTGCCAGCACTGCCTTCCTCCTGTTGCTGTGCTGCCAGCATTTTAGTCCCATAGCAGGGGCTGCACTTCACTCATTAGGATGTCTAAGCAAACTGCCTCTTATAATTTAGTACATCCATCACCAAAAAGCTCATATTTCAGCTTTTTCCTAACCTTACCTTGCAAACACAAACTAAGCTACCTGCAGCATTCAGAAAGGTGAAGAGAGGGGGTCATGCAAAACAGCCGCCTGTGCTGCTTTAAGCACTGCTTTTTCCAAATGTTTTGAAAAAGCAAACCCACCAGAATCACTAATTGGCTGAAAATCAAGAGGGATTTTTTCCTAAAGCAGCATCCCTTGCTTTGTTTCAGCTTCTTTACTTTCAGCTGTGCTGGGGAAGAAAGGAGCTTGGTCCGTCCACAGGTTTATTCAAAACACCAAACTGTGGCTGACAGCAGAGATGATCCTTTCAAAGCTGGTGACTTGACATTAGGAAAACAAACCATAGTGGAGAAATACTCAAAATCAGCACAAACAGAGAAAATGTTGTGCTATTAGAGAATGAATTTTGTGCAACCATGGAAAGAGGTACTGTTTGAATACCACTCTGAACTCACCCCCAAATTCAGTAAAATTATCTGATTTCTGTCAGTCCCTTAGCTTATTTATATTCTTTTCAGAGGACCCTGTATTAGGCAGAAATCTAATAGGATTCTAATTTTTCATAACTTAAACTAGTCTTCATTTATTTGTAAAACACCTAAAAATATTTTGGCCCTGCCAACAGATTTTCTCTGCTGAGAGTCTCGAGTCCCTCTGTGACTTATCTTGATTAATGCCATTACTTGGACAGCTGGAGGCAAGCAGGCTCCACTATCCCCATCAGGGACAGCAAAATGTTACAGCTCCACAAATGCTCTTTCAAAACAGCCAAATTTCAGGCCACCAGTAAATTTGTCATTACTATTTAAGACTGAGGAACGAAAATACTCCCCAGATGCAGGCAGGGACAATCTGGGACAAACACTGAGAGTCCTGATGTTGGCAGAACTCATGGATGCCTCTGTGCAAGCCACTCAGGTTTGGGGGTTTTTTTGTCTTTTTAGCAAATAAAACTGATTTTGTGCCATATTGTGCCATTTTTAATAACGTGATAAGTCTTTGGAGCAACTGATCTTCTGCCAGTAGGGATTACTGTAGTATGAAATATTAAGGAGGACATAATGCTTAAAAGGTCCAGATGGGCACTACATTTTTTCAGCAGGGAAAGATTTTAGTAGTTATCGTAGTAGAACAGTACAGGTACAAGCCTTCTGTGGCAATCCTCTTTGTTCAGTATTTTTTAAAATAAATCCAAACAGACACATATTTTTAAAAACTTTTAAGAGGGGGGTCTAGTGACATAACAAGTTGTAAAAAAAAAAATCACTGTAAACAGGCCTTTGTAAATTTGAAATCCAGTCATGGAAGAGTAATGGAAAGATGCAAGTCAGGCACCAAAAATGATGTCTCCTTCTTCTACCCCTCTATTAGAGTTATTCTTTTTTATTTATCACCTATGTATTTCTAAATCCTCACACTTCACATGCCTAGACATTGAGATGTTCTCACAAATCATGAAACAGGTTCCCTTTAGCTGTTATTTTTCTTTTTTTCTGAGGGTTCTAAGAGAATAGATACTTTTTCTACCATTGCTACCTTTATCAGTTATCTTGCTAATGATGCCTCAGACATCAAAATATCAATAACTTTAAGTTATTGGCACACATGGCACTGTAGTCTAAAACAGAATGGAAAACATCTAAGTGGGAAGATAAAGTTACACTTGGCACAGCTGAGGAAAGAAATACACTGAAACTGGTGAAGTTTTAGAGAGAAAAATACCCTGTGCTGGTTCTCTCAGTCAGGTGCAATGTCTTAAGTGATACCAATGCTGCAAATAACTTTATGTAGCATAAAATGTGAGCAGCTTACTTTGGTTTTCCTCAAAGCCTTTCTGTTTTTACTTCAGCTTAAGAAAAACAAAAGAAAAAAACCCAACATAATCAAATGTATTTCTACTCTTTATATTAGTTATCCATTAAAATTTCATTTTCAGACATCTTAGGGGCAGGAAAGTTCACTTGATCATCCAATTTGATCTCCCATTTCCAAAAAGCACGTAATTAAAGTGTAATCAGTCTCTGACTAATGCATCTTCCAGAAAGGCACTCACCCCTGAAGAAATCCAGTGATGCTGCTATGCAGTATAAAGACATTTACTCCTTCCAGAAGACCCCCTGACAACTTTTCTCTGTACTGTCTTCAGCTGCCTAACAGACTCCTGAAATCAGACATAAATGTAATTTGTGCTCCCTAACAGGATTTTGGCATGACCCAAATGAGTGATTTTTGTGCTGCTATCTAAATATTGCACATTCCCCTTGTGTTGCAGCCCATCCTCCTTTTTTCTGAGTGCATCTGTGGTTGCAACTGGCCATGTGTCCTGTCATAGAAAATACTAAGAAAGTATTTTATATTACTGGAACCATCTTACTGGGTGATCCATCCAGCTTTTCTGCCACATCTCTCCTTTCAATAAAGCTACTCTGTTGTCAAGCACTTTAATGTCAGCCAGTTCTGCAGTCCTTTCATAATTATTTTTATTCCCAATGTCAAATCTAAGTAAAATAACTATAGGGTGTTATTTTTCTTTAGCCAGATGCATCATCCAACCAACAAATAAAATTACGTTTATCTCCCAAGGGCAACTTTCACAAAGCCACATGAACAATCATGAAATGCAAATATGCTAAAAGGGAATATTACCATTCTCTGACAACCAAATGGAAACTGCAGGTGGAAAAGAGCTTTGATCTCCTTTACTGAACAAGGCTGATGACAAACTGGGGAGTGGCCTTGGAGAACAGCTGGATTTTTGGGCAGAATACTTCTGCATAGGAGTGTGTCTGCATGAACTTAAAGTGAGCTACAGCTCCAGTTGTCCAGAAAAACAGCTGGAAAAAGCAGCTGGAAGACTGAAGGAGCTACACCAGCACATTCCATAGGGACTGCCTGGAAAAGGCACCAACGTGACAGCGACTGCTGCTGCATGTGGCACTCAAATCTGAAGTCAGAACAGGAATACAGGAAAAATTGACAGTTAGAGGTGTGTAATGGTTGGGATTAATTAAACTCAGGATTTAATGTGCATCCCCTGACATATTAGAAGCTTTGTTGCACATACTTGAGGAATAATAATATGTTTGAGGTTTCTTGAAGAGATTTTTTAGAATAGGCTTTGCAGGGTCTTTGACACAAGGGTTTGGTGAAGCAGACCGCACAGAGAATTAGCATAATCTTTCTTTCATTTGAACAAAATCCCTCCCTCAGCAGAGAGCTGCACTTTTCTATGAGTTTTTACAACGGAGCATATTTATCAGACTGTTACATGATATTAACAATGACTTTTAAAACAATTGCGAGGAGATAGCACACTGAAAACATTTCAATTAAAGCTTTTGAAGACATTATATCCCAGGCCACTTATTCTCCTTTGAGTCACTGAATTGCTCTGCAGTTTTCCTCAGTGGAGTGAAACATCCAACACCAGGGAGCAAAGTCTGGTGCTGCTTGTTTAGTCAGTGGTGTGGAGCATGGGTTTTTGTGTGTAATCTAAAAATTAGAACCCCCTATCCTGGAATGACAGATTCTCATGTTGTCTGTGTTGAATATTTGAATTTCAGTAGGTGACCTCACAACTGCTTGAGTATTGACAGAAATCACATTCTAGATCATCACATGAAATGTTTAGATTTTGACAGACTGGTAAAAAATACGTATTTGCACACATTTATTTTCTATTTAGGCATCTTTATAAACTCCAATTCAGCAGCATTGTTTCTGTGCATTTTTAACAACTGGGCATCAAACACAACTCCAAAAACATGAGCTGCTGTTTTGCATTGAGTTTAGGCTATAAATATTACGCAGTAGAAATAGCAACAAATAAGCCTTTCAAAGGTAAAATTCTGCTTTCTACCATTAACTATTTTAGTAAATGTTATATAAGTAAAACATGAAAGTATATTTTTAAAAGTTTTCATTCTGAAAGATCCATTTGTTGGCTACCTTCACTAAAAAATATCTTTAAACAGCATTGAAAGCTCCTAATGGTTGTCATTAAGTCTTGAGGATGATTGTCACATTTATCAGTACTCTGTAACCTGCTTTAAGAATTCCTTATGGCTGTGTTGGTTAACAGAACATTCCTTCAATGCATTCTGGACATAATTTTAATGAGTGAATTTGTTGTTGGCTTCCACTGCATTGTAAATAAAGAAATATCTATGTTATATTTTTATATATAACTATATAAAAGTTTGTAGCCCTATATGAATATATGTATATGTATGTGTAATAAAATTTCAGACTGCAATCACTTATTATTAATGTAAATACAGTCCAAATTTAGCAGCTACATAAAAAATATTAGACCAAAATCATCAGATTGGAATCTTATCCCCCTTTGTTGAAAATAGGTTTGTCTCTCATCATGTTCCTGTATCTCAGCCTTTAATGGGGAAAAATTATTTCTGCAAGTTATAGAATCTCACAAACCTTTCCATCTTGTCAACAAATATTGATAAAGGTTTGTTGCAGAAAAAAGTAATATTCCTTAATATTACTAGCTTACACCAGAATTGGGGTTGATTTTTACATTACACAAGTTTGCACATTCCAACAGTGATTTAAAGCTGGTTTAAGTGTTCATTTAAGGTAATTCTGGGGAAATGCCCAGCCTAGCCCTGTTGAAATGAAGTTGATCTCTGTTCACAATGATCCTTTAGTGAATCAAGCAAATATCAAAATAAATTTTAGTTTCTACATCTAAACAGAAAAAAATGAACTCTATGTATTCTAAAGGAGTAATCACTGACTAAGTAGCAATCTCACAGGAAAGATCTGCAGGTTTTAAACTATTTTAAACTGGATATGAATCAAAAGTGTCAGCCATTTGGACAAAAGAGGACTATTTGGACCAGGAACAATAAACCAAGCCTGCAAAATACAGAGCACAATCCTTTCCACTTGGTCAGACCCCAGTGGATGAAAGATGTGGGCCAAGTGGAGACTAGGGGACAGGAAGAACAAGAAAAAATGTGATTTGACAGTGGGTTTTTTCCTGCATGAGGGGACAGTGCTGCAGCTTTCAAGTGGTAGAGAAGTAGTGGAAAGCTGCTGCAAAATTCTCTGTGTCCATGGCAATGGGACAAACAGTAATGAGCTTAGGCTGCACTCAAAGAAATTCAGTGAGTCATGATGATAAATTTGTTAATGATGGGATAATGAAGCCCACTGGAGCAGATTGCCCATGGAGGCAGTGGAATCTCTGGTATTAGACAGATATCCATCAGGAGCTGGACAGGCTTTGGGCAAGGAGAGGGATTAGATGTCCCCTGGCTGTCCCTTCATCCCCTTTGCTCAGGGCTGTGCTGACAAATCTCCAAGGGACCTCGTGGCAAGCTGAGTGTGGCTGTAAATACAACATCACTGTCAGTCTCAACTGCTCACTTCAGGCCCGTAATGCATTTTGCTTTCTGAATAAGCAACCTTTAAATGTCTGAGATTCAACAGGAGGAAGGGGGATTAAAGCCTTTGTACAGTATTTCATCTGTCAGCAAGAAGTACCATCAATTCTAAATTCATCAGGATGCAAATGGGAATGGAAATACTGAGATTTTTCTTTAGCTGAGAACTCTTTGTTCACGACCTCTCACTGCACCACAGTGCCTGTGCTGAGTGTTTCTTCAGAGTAATGAAGGCTCAGAAGAGTGAAACATGCTTGGAGTAAAGGAGGACAACCAGAAAAGTCATTAAAGGTTAAGAATTATCACTGATGTTTGTCCAGTGTTTCATTATTTCAGCCATTAAAGTTATGGTTCGAAAAAAAAAAACAAACCAACAATAAACAAACCCACAAAAAAACCCCACAAAACCTGAGAGACTCATGTTTTGGAAACTCTTTTCTGTCTGATGGACCCTGAGAGAAGCCCACTGTTCTGCTTTGTGAAGACAAGTTTGCTTTTATTGTTTAAACCCTACACGGTTTTCTAACCGTGGTTCAACTTCTGGAAATGCATGGCACTAAATCTCTGACCACGTGAGAACACTGTAGGTAGGTACACACAGAAAATGACTAATGGGGGAGAAAGAGAAGTTAATAGTTTGGAAATACATTTGCAATTGTTATTACCTATAATGTCCTGAACTCTTATTTTTATTTAATTGGGTTTTTTAGGAATGTAATTATTTTTAAACTATTTCATGCTCATTATATTTCAAATACTAAAATCCAGTTATGCTATCTTAGTGTTTCACCAATTTTCACTGCAATTAAATTTAGCATTTAGCATCATTAAAGAAAGAACATTCTCTCCTAGTAAACAAATATGCTTTGGAATTTGACCTTTGACTATGTTTTGCAAAATGCTTCACTTTATGATTGTCTGTAAACCATTTAGTGGAGCTGAATATGTGAAATTCCCTGTTTGAACTGTTTGAGTGGTCATCCAATCCACCTGGCTGTTTCTCCTGTGTGAGTTTGTGTTTTGTAAAGATAAAATTTTTAGGCAGAGAAAGGTGATGGAGAATCACAGGATTTTCGATTTTCTCAGTAAGAATGCAGTCTGGGGAGGGATTATTTCAGGTGAAACAGCCATAAGTTTCATTGTGATATAAGAAATGTCTTCATAGATTTGGGCATGTGTGTTGTTCCCAGGCTTAAAATCCCAGACTGGCAATGTCTCACTTTGCCATTTCCCAAAATACCACAGAGATTTTGCTGAAAAATTTTATCTGTTAGTTGAGCTTGGTCTGTAAACCTCTATGGAACTTCCTGTCAATATACCTGTTGGCTTGTTAGGTAAATAAAAACATCAAATTCTAAGGGAAACACACATTTACTTCCTCTAACTTTCCTTCTGACTGATTCTCTTAAAGCCATTCCACACTCCTCAGCTGTGGTGTGACTCAGATTCAATAAAACAGACATTTCATATTCACTAAGATGCTTCCTAAATTTAGTTGAAAGTGACTTACAAGGGGACACTTTACAGGACAGGAGCAACCTTCTGCTCTTTTTGGGCAAAAAGCCCAAAGTATAAAGGTGTTTTATTAAAAGCTGTTAAAATAAATGTTTCAATTAGAATAATTTATCACTGGACTTCCCTGTTGGGTTGGACACATGGTTTTGTCAGCTTGCAGGCAGCATCCAGCTCAGAGATTTCAGTGGGACAATGCCTTTGCCACTTGCAAGGTGAGTCAGGCAGGAGGGAAGTCCCATCTGCTTTTCTGCCTTTGAAGGAGAGGAAGGCAGGGGAGATGGGAAACTCATCTTTCACAGGATGCACCCCAGCAGCATTTCCAGACAGGAGTGTTTGGGATAATCAGCATTTTCTTTTTTTATCTTAATTAAGAAGAAGCAGGGGGCTGGGGGGAAGCAAGCAATCCAAAGCATTTTCTCTGAAATCTTTTGATCCAGGCCCTATTTGCTGTGATGCAAATGTCAATTTAGTGTGTAAATACAGCAGGGAAAATAATACCCATTAGCATCATATTTGAAATTAAAAGGCACTGGAGGTCATGAGGTGCTGAGCACATACTGGGTCAGAGAGACATTTTTGAAATTGTGTCTCTACTCCAACATGGCTTCTTAGTTTTTAACCCATTAACTCATCTTTGTGGGGAAGCTTGCCAATTAAAGCCTGAACATTGATATTAAACATGAATGAGCTTTCACATTCAATTAGTCACTAACATGAATCCACCCAATTAGCATTTTATAAATGGCAAAGTGTTTGTTTCTGTTCTTTGGACACCTGGTTTTGCAGGTAGAGCTACAGCACATAAGATTATTCAGAATCACACTTGCCTGGGTTCTAAAAGGCTAAATTCTGGACTTTGCAGAATAGATTAAAAATATTTTTTTTTTCTAAAAAATACATCCACTGCAAGAACTCGGGGTAAATTCAGCCTGGAAAGGAAGACAAATTTCCTGACAAGAGAGGCAACAGAAGAGTTTCCTCAATAAGGTTTTAAGACCAAGATTAGATTTCAGGATGAGAAACATTTTACAGCTCTTGGGATACAATGGAAGTGAAAGTAGATCAGCCAAGATCAAGGATCTCAGTCACCAGTTATATATCTCATTTACCTGAATGTATGCCTTCTCACTTATTGTGTCATGCTACATGTATATTCCTTATCAAAGAAACAAAAAATCTCAAATGCTTAGTGGCTCCTGATCCTAATTTTTTATTGTCTTGTAAGCAGCTGCAGCCTTTCATAAAACACAGAAAGAAACTTCTCTTAAGCATAAAGGGAAATAAAGTAAGGTTCATACAGCTGTGAGATACAGGATGAGGATGTTTGGTATGAAAAGATGTCAAATTCTATAAAATACTCTTGTTACAGCTAAAATACTGACAGATTCCAACAGAGGGTAAACACACCAGAAAGAATTCTGATTGTCTCAATGTTTATGCCACCAGGTTATCCAGACTCAGGGGATAAGATTAATTTACTTAATTATTAGTCTAACTGAAAATATTACCATCAGTGATGAGTAAGAATTTGTGATGCTCATAGATTTTCTCTACCATTTCTTTGGAACAATACACAAACTCTTGGATTAATGTCTTCCAGTAAGAATAGATGTTTTACTTGACTTTTAAATAGTATCTCCTGATGTTTTACTTTAATTTTAAGTATTATGTTAAATCCTACAGTAATAAAGAAATACTGATAATAACAAATAAAATCCTTAAACAAAAAGCCAATAATAAAATTTTGCCTGAGTAAAACATAGATCAAACTGAATTATTAACTTTCTTTCAATAGGACTGAGTTGATCTTGTGGCTTAAGGCCCTTAAATCAGGAGACCTGTGCCATTACTCATAGTTCTGATATTCTGGATGATGCTTTCCAAATTTCAAAATTTTCACTGTTATGTGTTACCTTTCTATTATTATATTGTGGTCTTTTCAAATATTCCACTATATCAGTACTTCTGCTTTTGTAAAGGATATTCCTGGGGGTTTTTTTTCTCCTGTAGGCAGCCAAGCAGAATGCCTAGAAGGGATTGTTTAGGGGTAGGAGAGATCACATATTGTAACAGAAGGTTCCCTCCCCCTCATAATACCCATCAAATCTGCAACTGCACCAGACCCATGAAATCCACTTATACATGAAATTTTCCTATTTTTTTTCAGTGCAAAACCCATCTGTGTATTTGTCAGATGTGACCAAGACAAATATTTTGCAAAACAATTCTATAGCTGCTCTTTCTCCTCCAATTTACACTAAACTGACAGAGGAAACTTTGTAATCTTTGAATATCCATTTCCAAATCTGGAAAAATATTTTAAAAAGAAATAAAATCAACCAGATTAGAGTAAGTGGGAAAGTGGAAACATTACAGATGTCTACATGCTGTGTGTAAGTTTCTACATCTGAGAAATGTAAAATTTCACTTCCTTGCTTGGGGAAAATTAACTTTACTTCAATTTGTGTTTAACTGCAAGATAATAGCCTCCAAAACAACCCCCATGAATTTTTAAAGCTGCAAGTCAACTCGTGTTGAACTTTGAAGCCAGTAAGTATGTTTTAATGTGCCAATGAATTTAGAGTCTTAATCTGGGAAAGGAAAAGAAAGGAAAAATACCAAACAAAGGAGACTCATAATGCCTTGCACATTTTAATACCAAGTGTGATAATGCCTATCTAGCCAAACCTACTGACTCAGTGGATTTTCTCTAACATAAAGAATCTAAATCAAACTCAGTGTCATTTAAAATTCCCTGTCTGTAGCTTTAAATGCAAGCTGTGGTCTTCAGCATAAATTAATTGGATGAGGTACTTAGTGCAGCTAATGCAGGAAGTCAGACTTAATAATCAGCGTGCTCCTGCCTGCCCTTAAAATCCATGAAATGCCAAACAAATACTTTAGCACAAGATCCACTGTAGAGGCCATTCCCAGGAGAAAAATCTGGCCTTTGATTTTATGTATCTATCAATACCTTAAGAGGAAGGTCTTTAATATATGGTTCGGGTCAAACTAAAGGAAATCTCTGTTGTGTGAAATGTAAAGGTCAAACGACACTTCATAAAAATTTCACCACTGGAAAGTGGGGAAATTAACTTTGTTTTATGACTGCCTTCCTGCTATCCAAAAGAAGAGCTGGATTCTGTGTGCTAAGTCTGTGCCTTTGCTTTGGGAGCTGTGATCACAAACCCTCAATTTCCCTGGGCTGGACACCCCAGTAAGGCAACCCAACTGTGTGTGCTCTGTAGTGGAAAGGAATTTTATTTCCAAGGTACCAAAAGCTTAACATTGAGCCCAATTAACCACATTTGAGCATTATATCCAGGAAGATGAGATGATGGGTTTGCACTTTGTGTGCCAAATGTAAGGATGCTGGAGTAGCATCACCTGTGCACTCTGGCTTGCCTCTCAAAATTCATCTCTCTTTTTAATTCAGCTCTCTGCCTTTCTGGTGTTGAACAGCACAGGACTAGGAGACACCTTCTTCTAGGTAGAGGTAATAGCAGTGGAGCTCCATTAAAATGAAAAAGGTGAAAATAAACAATGTTTTTTCTAAGTTTAAGTTTGCGAGAAAGGCTTGGAGGAAATAAAGGAGGGCCCACAAAATGCCCATAAATCCATCCATGTCCAAGTACTAATATAAACTTTTTGCTTGAGGACTAAAGGAAAAAACCTCCATTCATATTCTATTTGGGGCAAGAAGTTCCAAGAAAAAAGCCACAATATTATAACTTCCCTCACAGCAAAAGGGAAAGAAATGGAAAGGTGTAAAAAGGCCTAAAGTTTGGGTATTTATATCACTGATAAAGGTTTAAAATCTTTGATTTCTAAGGTTTTGCAGAATTCTAATAACTTATAGCTGGTCTCATGAAAGGAAGCACTGTAACATTTTTTAATTAATATTTAAAACAGTTTTTACTGCTTATTTGCCTTTTCTTTCCTCTCTTTTTAAAAATATGATTTGATAGTCATTTGGCTCAGGATTCCAAGAAGAGAAAATTAAATGTCAAGCACCAGAGCAGCTTAGTGCCATTTTTTTTCTGGTTCCTGATGGTAACTTGAATCAGTGTTTCAGATATTAAACTCTTTAAACCTTAACGAAGCTGTGTTAGGAGGAAAAGTCAGAGCAGTAAAATGCACAGGAGGCAGAAAAGACACCTGGTGTGTCATTCTCCTCTCTGAATGCAGCAAATCTTTACTGCATGGGCACTCACTGTCTACTGAACCTGTTTATTTGCAAGACCATTAATTAAGAAAATGAAGCTTAGAGGGATTTCTATCTTTCTTTTCAATTCATGCAAATTTCCATGCAAGAGATATCCAGCATTTTGGTATATACAGAATGAAGAGGTTTAGGGAAGGAACAAACCTCTGTTCCTTGTTGAAGTTTGGGGCAAAAAAATCCTCACACCNTTTTTTTTTTTTTTTTTTTTTTTTACCATGGTAATGAATTACCCATCACATGTCTTTAGTCAACAGAGGAGCAGTGGAAAAATCAGTCTTGGATTTTCTGTGTTGCCAACACCAGAATATAACAACCATGGTATCTTAAAAATGCCAGCAGCAGCTTTCTCTCTGCCACTGAGAACATTACATGTGGGCTAATGTCACACTTGGTGGGCTGCTGGCTGCTGGGAGAATAATAAAATCATGTCATCTGGGCTGATACATTACACATACACACATACATACATCTCTTAAAATTATAATCACATAATGAATTGCGTGTTTAAAACAGTGAAAGTAAATGTGATTATTAGAGTATCATTGCAGGCAATAACATTTTGTAAATGTCTGGTTTGACTGCATGCATGGATAAGCTACCCGAATGTTTCTGGAAAATCTTAACAGAGGAAATGAAAGGCAAGGAATACTTTTTGAAGAATAATTTAACAAAAAAGGAAAATTAGACGTACTGTAGATTTTGAAAACTCATTTTGAGAGTAGGAACATCTCAAACATCATCTGCAACATAGAAAAATCTCTAATATCTATATACATGTGATATACAATTTCTCAACTGAATTTTAATGTGAAAATGTACTTATTAAGTACAAAGAAAACTCCTTATTTAAACCATGGGACATTTTACTGCTTTTCAGCCTTTGAATGTTGCCCTCATCTTTCCTCATTCCCAGCCCTTTATTTAAATGGTTACATCTCCTCAGTAACTCTCAGGAATGAACAGACTCAGTTCAGTTCAGACAATTCCTTCCACTGTTGCAGCTCTTGCACTCAGCTCAGGTAAAGGAAGTGGACTGATTGACCAAGCTCAGAGATATTTAATGAATCCTGGCCACTCCTTACTTGCGAAATAAAGTTTCTGTCTTTTTCACTGTTAGCATTCATATGGCATTAAGAGAGAGAATATACTTGTAACCCAAACTTCAGCAGATGTTTAAGAACATAATTATCTTCCTATCCGCCAGAAAAATGCCTGAGCACATTGGTAAAGTCCCATTTGGAGGCAGTTCCAGCACTGTTAAAGCAGCTGAGCAAAGTTTCAAGCAATTCCTAAATCTCAAGCCAGCATTATGCCTCACCTATCCTGGAGGAGAACCACGTCCCCTCTCTTGGAATTGCTTTCCCTCTGCTTTGTTTCAAGGCAGTGGGAGAAGCAAATGGAAGCCCCATCTGCCTCTACATATGAAGAGACTGTTCAATTCTGCACATTTCACTTGTATTTTTGACTGTACAAGCAAACAGTCACCTGCATCTTGCTATCAGCCCTCCCAAAACAAGCAACTAACAATAAACACTCCTCAGACAGTTTGTCATAATTTCTGAAACACAAAGAAGCAGCTTCATTTCAAATGTGGCTTCAAACTTGAAGTGCTGATTGCTGGAAACAAGGGGGTTTGGCATGAATTTAGTATGGAATAGAGGATAGCAAATAAACAGAGAACAGAAAGATGTTGTTTTTCAGCATGACTTAACCAAAGCCTTGCAAAACTGATCTTCCTTTCATCATCTAGAGATTGGAGCAGGTAAGACAGACCAGTGCCTTTCCTGAATAGAATAGAATAGAACAGAACAGACTGAGGGTAGTACTGCACTGAACCTTCACCTGAGGGTTCTCAAAGGAGAAATGGATCCCATTGTGTGCAGCAGGGTCTTTCAAACTAAACAAAGGCTGTCCAGCTTGGTTTTAGGAGCATACATTCCAATTGTGTGTCCTAGCAGGGCCTTTGCCAATAACTTTGTATCTCCACATTTTACAGTACCGGGTTCTTGCTCACTGTCTTAGAAACTATTCCAATAAATGAGGGCATTATTCCCTCTAAGTAACGAGAGAAAAATTGCATTTACTGTATAGTAAAACGCTGACAAACTTTCATCATTGCTGATGTAAAAATGTTACACAATCACCCTTTCTCTGGAAAATATATAGTAAGCTACACATGTGACCAGGGTAGTAGTACACCTGCACAGCTTCAAATCTAATTTACACCTTGGAAAAAAAGTTGTAAAATAAGAAGGCTGTCCTCTGATTAATTACAAGGATTATTTCATGTTCTTTCTGAAGCAGTAAAGAAGCAGCATTCTTTCCCACTCAACATGATCTTTGAGAATTTCAAGGTGGTACCTCTGAATAAATGGGAAGAGCTGCCCCTTTATATTCCCTTGCACAGGAAGCCAACCCCTGGCTCATGAGGGGTATGTGTGACACCCACAACACCTACAGCTGAATTTTCTGTGCTTTTTTTTGCCCAAACCAACCCCACACTTGATCTGAAGGATCCCTGAGGAGCAGGGCAAGTGTCCCAGAACGATTTTCTCTCTGTGACCTGCCCTCTCAGTGCCATGACCACTAGAGAGTGCTGTAAGACCAGGGATATTTTCCCACCTTATTGACATCCCACCAACCCCTGGCTCATGAGGGGTATGTGTGACACCCACAACACCTACAGCTGAATTTTCTGTGCTTTTTTTTGCCCAAACCAACCCCACACTTGATCTGAAGGATCCCTGAGGAGCAGGGCAAGTGTCCCAGAACGATTTTCTCTCTGTGACCTGCCCTCTCAGTGCCATGACCACTAGAGAGTGCTGTAAGACCAGGGATATTTTCCCACCTTATTGACATCCCACCAACCCCTGGCTCATGAGGGGTATGTGTGACACCCACAACACCTACAGCTGAATTTTCTGTGCTTTTTTTTGCCCAAACCAACCCCACACTTGATCTGAAGGATCCCTGAGGAGCAGGGCAAGTGTCCCAGAACGATTTTCTCTCTGTGACCTGCCCTCTCAGTGCCATGACCACTAGAGAGTGCTGTAAGACCAGGGATATTTTCCCACCTTATTGACATCCCACCAACCCCTGGCTCATGAGGGGTATGTGTGACACCCACAACACCTACAGCTGAATTTTCTGTGCTTTTTTTTGCCCAAACCAACCCCACACTTGATCTGAAGGATCCCTGAGGAGCAGGGCAAGTGTCCCAGAACGATTTTCTCTCTGTGACCTGCCCTCTCAGTGCCATGACCACTAGAGAGTGCTGTAAGACCAGGGATATTTTCCCACCTTATTGACATTGGGACACAAAGATGCAGTGCTCCAACTCAAAAACCAAGCCAGTAGACACAACAAAGGCCTCAAGAGGTTGTCTCCTTCCCAGAGGAACCCCCCTAGCTCCCCTGGTAGAGGGCACAATTAATTCAGTTTATACATAACTGGCCCAAACAACGGTGAAACCTATTTTTCCTCATTCCAATGGGATGGATGATGGGAGCTCATTGTCAGTTCTTTCACTGCCTTTTGTGCATCATAGATGGGTTTAATCAAAGAATGCATTAACTGGGGATGAAATGACAAAACTTAGCACCGTTATAATTTCAAGGCAACATCTATACTCTCTCTGATTCTTCCTCAGCCTTCATTTATGAATGCCAGGTTGTTTCTCAGATTCCATTTAAGATGGTTATTAAAATGCAGTTATTTGTACAGTGCATGCCATTCAAACTCAGATATTTGCTCCCACAAAATACTGGCTGAGACAAGACTGACCTGAGTCATTACTTTTCTTACACTGTGCTGATAAGAATATTCAAGCTGATTAAAAAAGAGTCTTGGAGAAAGCTAGCTAAAATTTCCAGACGTTTCCAAAAGAATGCAATTTCCTTTTACAGTAGTAACCTATTTAGCCCTTAATTAAAGCAACTGCACTCCAAATTTCATTGTGGCAAATCATCCTGTCCTATTTCTAAACAGAAATATGAAGTGCCTGGCTTGAGGCATTCAGATAAGGAGCCCATGATTACCAGGGGTTGCTGTGACCAGCAGATCTTGATGGGGGACCCTGACTCTCTGCAGGATTGTGGGGCTGACTTTGTTCTTGTTCAGGAGTTCAAACATTATTGGTATAGTTATTTAACTATGGGTGCCTAAACTGCTGAAGGTGGGCATCCATATGAATAAATAATTTTAAAATTCTGAAACAATAGGCAATGACCTAAATGTAAGTGTCCTCTCAAATTTTGAGGGCTGTTAATATGTTAAGATCCTAAACAAATAAGGATAAACACAATTTTTTTGTGTTTATGTTTAACTGCCTTAGGCAGTTAGGTTTTTTTTTCCAAATAATTTTCTATATATCAAATTCTATTTACCTAATATACTTTAGTGGCTAAATTCAGAAATCTGATTAATTATACAGCCATTAGTAGTACTAAAAGCAATTATTTTACAAAGATTTAACAGAGTATTTAGGAGATACATAAATAAAACAACCTATATCTATTTAGGAACTGGTTTAGGATATTATTACAGGGTGAACAAATAGTGCACAGTCTTGCATTTTATTTCAATAGTGGCTTAGACACTTAAGGATGGAAACTCTCTTGTTTTAAGCCATTAAACCCTCATGTTACTGTACATTTCATAGAGAAAAAAAAAAAAAAACCAACTCCACTTTATTAGCAGCACTGCTATCTGGCCACATCTGACACTTCAAAACTATACAAGTAGAAAGTCCTAGTTCAGGAAGATTGACATTAAGATTAATAAACATCACTTTCTACAAGCCAGGAAAGGGCTAGGCTGGAAATACCTGGAGAGAAGGGAAAAGACAATGCCAAGCTCTAATCAGCTAAAAGTTCAAGGCCTGTTTTGAAGGGCAATTTTCTTATTCCCTTTAGCTTCTCTTGCCCCTTTGCCTATCTGGCTGCAGAAGTTGAAGAATGAAGGTTTGGAGGGCTGCACTGGAATTTTTCCATCTCCTCTCAAGTAAGACTACACAGAGCTCAGCTTATAGCACCATGAGGGCAGCAACAAAGCTGTAGAAAAGCTGAAAGGTGTGGTAAATTCTGGAGAATTCAGAGAGAAATAGGGTGGCACACACAAGAGCCAGAAAAATTACTGTGCCAGTGTTCAGCATGAATAAGGACATGTCCAAAGTCACCAAGTAAGATCAGCCTAGGAAACACATTGAAGCCAAGATGAACAAAAACTAAGATATTCTTTATGTACAGGAGTATCCCACTGCACACAATTATATTCTCTCTTATCCAGACATTTTAAAAAACAGTTCCCATTGGAAAGGGATAGTAACAGAAAGATAATTGCATATGGACTTAATTACACAGCATATATTAGAGATAAATGGCATTTTTGTTTGCCAAAGAAAATAATGATTATCACTACAGAGCTTTCAGAATCTTTAATTGCCTTTGAGTAATTATCCGTTTCTCCTTACACGATGTTCAATTTAATTTGTGCAACAATTGACTGAAATAAAACACAAAAATAAAAATAGTCAGGTTTTCTCTTTATTTATTTAAGACTGGGAAGATAAATCATCTCAGATTTTAAAAGCTGCTTTCTTCATTCTAGTTATTAAATTTTGGATATTTATTTGCGTTTCCTGTTGTTGGCACAGAAACACCTTGTGAGCTCACATATTAAGAAAGACAGCTATAACCATTTAATGGTTTTATAAATCAGAGAGGTATTAAAAACAAAATAAAAGTATTCTGCATCAGTGTGTTCTTCATTTATTTATATGCTGCTGACACCAATTTGGTTTTTAATTATGATTCTGTTTTGTGATGCACTGGTAGCATCACTGGAAGATAGAATAATAAAACCTTTTTCTAATATATATTATATACGATATATATATTCTCTATATATCTTATATATATCTAAGATATATATGGAATAACAGGAGATTTTGCCATGGTAATACCTCTCTGAGAAGCAAGACAGGAACTGCCACCTGTGTGAGGGAGAGAGGAAGTTTATGCTTTAATACAATGTGGATTAGATACACTCTGGTGTGGATTTTTTGGTTTTAGAAAAAGAGATGGAGTGCATCAGCAAAGGACTTTTCACAGAATCAGCTTCAGTTTTGTGTTTCCATTCCTTTCTCCATAAACTAAACTCAATGTAGTTTTGGTTTTGTGGAAAGTCAATTTTATGAACATAGTTTTGCACTGCCATAAAGTGGAAATTGTATCCATCAGTAGGGAGAGAAACCTTTCAGCAGGATATAATGAAGGATTTTAAACAGAATCAATTTTTTTCCCTGTTCTGGGGCTGCAGAGAAAATTGGAATTCTTTCCAGTTACACCTCATGTTCATTTTGCATGTTTTCTGAAGTCACCACTGTATGTAGTGATGGGTGTTTTAAATCAGGCAGCTGCTGGTGGCTAAGCCAACACAAGAAATAACCTTTTCTCCCCTGTGTATGAAATTGGACTTTATACATTATTCAGTAAACTCCTGCAAAATTTCTAAGTATTAATGACAACCCAGTGAAATGCTGAGCTTCTTCATTAATTCCAAGTAAAAGATTAAATGCATCCTAATGGTACACACTGTTAAAATGATCTGAGGAAGGTCACACCCTGCATGGCTGCCATGTCCCACATTAAGGAGGGCCACGGCAGAAAAATAATTTATTACCTATTGCCTGTTCTATTAGCTGGTGGTAAAGTCCAAAAGTTTGAAGTCTAAAATTACAGGAGCAATTTTCTTTTCACATGTGAGCATTCAGCCCATGGTATCCTGGTCTCTGCCACTTCTTCTAAGTACTTCTCTAATAACAAATGGTATCTGCAAGTTTTAGTCTGATGCACAGAAGAAAATATCTATCTTCCCTTGACTCCTTAGTAAAATCACACCTTACAGCTGTTAAATTAGTGCAGGTACCATGGAGCTCAATAAACTGAAATTCTCAGAAACTCTCCTAAAAGGTGTCATGAATAAAAATGTAAGGAATCAAATTCTGAATTCGTAACTATCTTATCAAGGAAGAAGTCACAGATGGCCCATTGAGGAATCAGTTATGGATGGAAAGTTCATGATCCAAAAGCTTTGTGCCAGTGAGATGAATCTTAAAGTTACAATAACTGATGATAATGTTAGGAGGGAGACACATAGCAGAGAAGAAAAGATAAAGTGAAAATGGCCTGTAGGATGGAGCCTCACTCATTTGTCACAGCTGCCACAGAAGACACAAAAATTTCTTTTTTATCCCCTTCCCCATCCCAGTCAGGTCCAGCTGCTTCTTTATTCTGAAACTCTCTCTCAAGTAGATGTGATTTCAATATTCTGCTGGATAACAGCCACTAGCAGTTTTGGTAGCCCACACTTTCCAGAGAATTTTGGTCAAGCCCAGGGCTGGAACTAAACAAATGCACTCTGACACACAATTCCCCTGCATTTTAATATAACAAGTGGGAAAGGTGATTGAATCAGGTGATTGAATCAGCTTAAAACTCTCTGTTTGAAATGTGTTGGCTGCCACTGGAGCTTCGGTTTGAATCAAAAGCTCAGTGCAGAATCTCATCCAGACTGCACATTGCAGAGAGGGAGAAGCTCACAACAGAGTTATTTGCAGCAGAACTCTTCCCACAAATGGGACATGAAAATGTTTATTTTTCCAATGCTGGCAGTAATGGAGCAGGATCCATCCGGTGAGTAACCAAATGTGGAAACAGCTGTGCCCCATCCCTGGGTGAGAAATCTTTCTCTGTAAAGCCGGTGGGTTCCTGCAACATCACCATTATTCAAATATCATCACAGAATGATGGCAATAAAAATATGAGTAAAACTGGAATAAAAGCAAAGGTACTATTTTTTAATAGGCCATCTAGAGAAACTCTGTGAATACAATTTGAAAGGGCTAATATTAGTAAAACACATTTAGAAGCAAGTAGGGTTGACAAGGATAAAACGTTATATGAATGTCTTCTCTGAAATGG
Source organism: Cisticola juncidis (assembly GCA_013400215.1). Taxonomy (NCBI): domain Eukaryota; kingdom Metazoa; phylum Chordata; class Aves; order Passeriformes; family Cisticolidae; genus Cisticola; species Cisticola juncidis. The sequence continues at coordinate 257,018 of VXBR01004983.1, read as the reverse complement.
AGAAAAGTGACTGCTAAAAATGTCATTCTATTCTGATTCATCATGTCTCCTTTGTGTATTCATAAACTTCCACCTAAAGATAGTTACATTTTTTTTTAAATCAATTTCACTTTTTCCTGTATAAATCATGTTTTTCCATATACTGGAAAACAATTTTAGCTTTGCAAGTTGAACTTTATTAAAAGGCACTGTCATCATTCCAAGCCTTTATTGCACTTGTCTGCAAGCTTGAATTTTTTTAGTTTTAAACATCATGATAAATAACAGAGGGTTGACTTTTATTACTGGAATGTGTCTGGGAACATAACCACCACCTTTGACATAATGGCCTTTTTGTTTTTCCTCTTTTCACTGATAAAAGTTACCCATTAATTATTCTCCTATACACGTGAAAACATTTTGGAGCCTTTTGGTGCACAACAAAAAAACCTCAAGTAATGAGCATATGGTCCAGGAATACACAGAAGATTTTCATTCAAATTCTCCTTTACAAAGTCTGCCACAAGGTTATAGTAGATCAATTCTAACACCAGGTAAGAATGAGCCAACCCTTAAGAGTTCTAATGTTTACACAGAGTAAAAATGAGAAGCAAGAGCACAACCACATGTAATAGTGTGTTTCCTAATTCATAAATTTTAAGATTTCAGGAAAGCTGGAAATATTGCCTATAAAAGATTCCAGTCAATTTCAGCATTTACTCATTTTTTCAGGCATTTTTGACACTGTAGAACATTTCATTTTCATCCCACCTGAGATTTTAAACTTTTCAGTAAATCTCACCTGACCTGATCATCAATTCTAGCAATTCTGAAGTGACACTTTCAATAAATGTATTATTTTTGATTTTATTTTGACTGCCCAGTACTGGGCATGCAGCTTTACTGGTGGTGACTGGGACTTGGACCAGACAGGACTGAAAAATAACAAAATGTTGGACCTTTTTCTAGGAAACATATTCCCTTATACAACAAAATCTGAGCAGGATTTTCTTCTGACAAAACTGCCTGCATACCATATTGTTTGTTTTATCCTCTCTGACAAAGGCAAGCAGGGTTTTTTACAACTTATGAATAGCAACAGAGCAGCAGAAAATATTTCAAACTTGCTGCAACTTATTTCCTTTCAACTAAGAACCTGATGTATTGTAAAACCCCAGCATCTGCTGCCATTCAGCACGGGGCAACAGTAGATTATTTCTGCTGCTGCTGCTCAGCAAAAAGGAAAATATGTAATTTCTGCTTTTCCTAGCCTTTTTTCTTCTGCCACAGAAATCCCACCTGCTCTGCAACTGAAGATTCTTCAGTATAAAAATCTGAGCAGGGACCTTCTGTCTTTGCTAAAAGTCAGAAAATATCTCTTTGTGAAAAAGTTGAGGAGGCCTCAGGCTAGCAGACCAGAAAATTAGCCCCTGGAGCTTTGAGGGAATCATGCCAGGCTGTTCAACCACTGGTTCCACCTCCTCTTTTGTACAAAAATGGACTGAATCTCTCAGGTTCAGTAAGAAGACTGCTAGAACTCAGCAGGTGCTGGTATAGTCAGTAAATTAAGAATAAAAAATAATAGCAGAGGGCAAGGAGAGAGGTTTAGTTTGCCCACAGCAGCAGTGCAGAGGGGCTGGAGAAAGGAAGAGGGAAATCACAGGATAAAAGGAGCAGGAAATACAATTTCCATTTAAAATGTCTTGTTCACTCACAGCTGCCTTTGTAACAGTAGTTCAGAGGATAAAACAACAATTCATTTTAAAATATATTACAAGTAATGTGGAGACAGCAGCTCTTGTACATAAATTTCTGTCTGAAACACACAGGGTTTTGTCCCCTCAGTTACATTATGAGGATAAAAAATCTCAAAGTCCTGCTAAGCTCTGCATCTTGCATTCAATTTGCAGGAACACATTATGAGCCACAGAACTGTGGCTGTCAAATTTTAACCTAGATATAAATAAACTTATAACCCAGCCAATTTCCAGTGTAAGAGTTTAAAAATTTCCACAAAAAGATTTATTCTAGGAGGCCAGATATCTAAATAAAAATATTTAATGAATGTTTGTATAGGATACAGCAACAGGGAGGTGTTTTTTGATAGTACAGAGGCAGCCCTAGACAGCCTTAGATCTATTATCTTCTCAGTTCTGAGTATCTTCCCATAGCTTTCTTTGATATTTATAAAAATCAGAGTACCTGTAACCTGGTTTCTTAAGAGTGCTGTGATATTTGCCTCCTCCCAGCTGAACACTTTAGAATGGCTCACTTCCTTCCCTGCTCATCTCCAGAAAAATCCACTCAACATCATTTTCTCCTAAAATGTCCCTCAGCCCTGCCAGTCTTTTCTGGTCTCATCTTATTGGTGCCTCACTCTGTTGAAGCATCAGTACCCAAAAAGGAACAGACTTCAGCACTGGAAAATCACCCTTTCCTTGGGACAGGTTGTCAATCCTAAAGCCAACCCCTAAACTTTCAGGTGCTGCCTTGTCCCAGATGTGGGTGTGCAAAGAAGCCTGATTCACCTCCTGCCTGTGGCGTGCTGAAGTGGTTCCAGACTAATTCAGGGCTTCCAAAAAATCCCAAAAAGCAGCCTGGCCATGCCTAAATGCCACACAGCTTCCCACACTACCTAGAAACATTAGTGGATTGATGGAAATGAGGCAGCTAAAACACAATAAAACAATTAATCCCACAATTAATGGAATTATCAGTTGTCTTTCATCCTGTCAACATATATTTCCTGACTGCAAAATTAAGTCTTAACAAGATTACTTATTTCTTCTAGGTTTTGTACAGCCTATATGGCTTTCTCTGGTCAGTAAAATTCTTTTTAGTGTAACCTCTCGATGTTATATCAACCTTGCTGTGGCCTTATTTATGCTTCCCAGATACTCTGCACACACCACACTNAATATAAAAATATATAATAATATAATAAATTATAAAAAATAATAAATATAAAAGCACACACACAGAGTACTGCCAAGTGTTTATACCTGTGCCTGTACTACACAGAGTACTTACAGTGAATCCCTGTCCTCTGTGAACAGTGAATCTCTGAACCAGAATTGCCACCAAGTTGTTTGGAGGTGACTGAGAGAATATCCAAATTCCAAGGATTGGTGTATAAAACAAGAATAAATTTATTCCAAATGGTCAGATTAATGCAGCAGTGATAAGGGGAGTATTTAAGTACTTGGCACTACATGAAAGAATGGACTATCCAACATTCTACAGACTACATAGGTAATAGAGAAAAGAGATACAACCACCACAAAAATGAGTTTCTTTCCTATTGCAGATCTTTATGGAGGAGGCAGGGATGACCACTATGTCATACCCTGGAGGAAACTGCATTGTCAGATATATTTCAATTACGGGTTAAAAAAAATTGGATTCTTTTTAAACTACACTGTAGGAGCGAGATATCTAAACTAACCCAGGCAATTTCTCTGGATTTATTTTTTCCTACTGAAAATCAGCAACATTTGTGTTCCTAAGTCACTTAGGATTTTATAAAGAACAGGTACAATAAAGCAAATTCTAGCAGTTTAGCTGCACCACTTGTCATTGCTGCAGGACTAAATCACCAAACCCAGCCTGCAGGAAGCTGAAACAGACTGCAACCTTCAACAATCACACCAAGGAATGTTCATATATTTTCCCCAGATCACTGATTCTTCACCTACTCTATATGCAAATATTTTTCAACACACCGAGCAAATTCCTTCTGCTCACTGACAATTTTTAAGCAGCAAGAAAGATGATAGTCCCAAGAAAGAAATAATGGGGAAAATTAACAATATTTATCCATAACATTATACTTTTCATTAGTAGCTATCATAGTAGTATCATTATCCCCTTTTTTATTCCTTTTCAGTTAAGAACCTGAGAAACAGAGAGATTATGCCATTTTTCAAAAGCCAGAAACTGATCTGAGTTCCATGCCTGATGCCCATCCAGAGGGTCAAACCCTCATTGTTCTTTCCTGAAAAGGCTAGAAATGTTTAAGGAAAAGAAAATCAAATTAGCACACTATCTTGGATATCTTTTGTACTGTAAAGTGCACCGTATACTGAATAAAAATTACTGAGTGGGTTTGTTTTTTTTCCTGCACACAAGCTTTACATGATTGTATTTATCACAGTGATCATGAGCACCTTACTAAAAACTTCATAAGTATTTAAATATTCATCTTTTTTTTTCTCTGGAAGATTTTTAGCAAAAAATGTTGCCAAGATAACAAGTACAGATAAAAGTGCATGAGTCATACTCCCATGATAGAAAAAAGTACTTTAAGTGACTTCTCTGGGTTTGTTTTTGAGCATGCAACTGGCTTGCACAGAGTAATAAATTAACTTACTTTTCAATATTGAAGGAGAGCCATGAGACTACTCAGTCTTCTGTGATGAGTAATAAAGATTGGAAAAAAAAAAAAAAGACAAAAAAAAAGCATCTAATGTNATATATTTCCTGACTGCAAAATTAAGTCTTAACAAGATTACTTATTTCTTCTAGGTTTTGTACAGCCTATATGGCTTTCTCTGGTCAGTAAAATTCTTTTTAGTGTAACCTCTCGATGTTATATCAACCTTGCTGTGGCCTTATTTATGCTTCCCAGATACTCTGCACACACCACACTCTTTAATAGGTAAGTGCAGCCAGATTGGTGGCCATAAATCTTCCTAAGCAAGACTTGTAGCTTGCACTGAAAATTATGATGCAGAGCAAAGAGGGGAATGGCTACATGGAGTAGCTACAGGAGTTATCAGGAAGTAAACCAGGCTGTAATGTGTGTGTGATATATTTGTAGTGTTTCAGATACTCTGCTGAAAGCAGTGGATGCTCTTTCTCTGTGGGGTAGGAGGGTTTGCTGCTCTAAGTCTATTGAAATACTTTGCATTGTAATAATAAAAATAATAAATATAAAAAACAAATATAAAATAATAAATATAAAAATATATAATAATATAATAAATTATAAAAAATAATAAATATAAAAGCACACACACAGAGTACTGCCAAGTGTTTATACCTGTGCCTGTACTACACAGAGTACTTACAGTGAATCCCTGTCCTCTGTGAACAGTGAATCTCTGAACCAGAATTGCCACCAAGTTGTTTGGAGGTGACTGAGAGAATATCCAAATTCCAAGGATTGGTGTATAAAACAAGAATAAATTTATTCCAAATGGTCAGATTAATGCAGCAGTGATAAGGGGAGTATTTAAGTACTTGGCACTACATGAAAGAATGGACTATCCAACATTCTACAGACTACATAGGTAATAGAGAAAAGAGATACAACCACCACAAAAATGAGTTTCTTTCCTATTGCAGATCTTTATGGAGGAGGCAGGGATGACCACTATGTCATACCCTGGAGGAAACTGCATTGTCAGATATATTTCAATTACGGGTTAAAAAAAATTGGATTCTTTTTAAACTACACTGTAGGAGCGAGATATCTAAACTAACCCAGGCAATTTCTCTGGATTTATTTTTTCCTACTGAAAATCAGCAACATTTGTGTTCCTAAGTCACTTAGGATTTTATAAAGAACAAGTACAATAAAGCAAATTCTAGCAGTTTAGCTGCACCACTTGTCATTGCTGCAGGACTAAATCACCAAACCCAGCCTGCAGGAAGCTGAAACAGACTGCAACCTTCAACAATCACACCAAGGAATGTTCATATATTTTCCCCAGATCACTGATTCTTCACCTACTCTATATGCAAATATTTTTCAACACACCGAGCAAATTCCTTCTGCTCACTGACAATTTTTAAGCAGCAAGAAAGATGATAGTCCCAAGAAAGAAATAATGGGGAAAATTAACAATATTTATCCATAACATTATACTTTTCATTAGTAGCTATCATAGTAGTATCATTATCCCCTTTTTTATTCCTTTTCAGTTAAGAACCTGAGAAACAGAGAGATTATGCCATTTTTCAAAAGCCAGAAACTGATCTGAGTTCCATGCCTGATGCCCATCCAGAGGGTCAAACCCTCATTGTTCTTTCCTGAAAAGGCTAGAAATGTTTAAGGAAAAGAAAATCAAATTAGCACACTATCTTGGATATCTTTTGTACTGTAAAGTGCACCGTATACTGAATAAAAATTACTGAGTGGGTTTGTTTTTTTTCCTGCACACAAGCTTTACATGATTGTATTTATCACAGTGATCATGAGCACCTTACTAAAAACTTCATAAGTATTTAAATATTCATCTTTTTTTTTCTCTGGAAGATTTTTAGCAAAAAATGTTGCCAAGATAACAAGTACAGATAAAAGTGCATGAGTCATACTCCCATGATAGAAAAAAGTACTTTAAGTGACTTCTCTGGGTTTGTTTTTGAGCATGCAACTGGCTTGCACAGAGTAATAAATTAACTTACTTTTCAATATTGAAGGAGAGCCATGAGACTACTCAGTCTTCTGTGATGAGTAATAAAGATTGGAAAAAAAAAAAAAAGACAAAAAACAAGCATCTAATGTATTTCATTCTCCTTTTATAAACCACAATAGCTGGTGGCCACAGGTTTCTGTACAGGCATTTTTATATTTTATACTATTCATTGCACATTTTGAAACTTGCATTAAAAATTTTATGAGGCTGCTGGGCAACCAGAAAAACACACAGGAGGTTCACTGAGAGACAATTCCAGGGCTGAAATAAGAACTTTATGTATAATTCTCCAGTTCTAGAATGCTTATAGAATAATTCTACAGTCTAAAACTTGCTTTCTGAAACCAAATTTGAAGGTATTATATTGGGGATGAGGTAGATCTGAGGACAGATCTGGAGACTTATGAAAAAAGCTTTACCTGTGGATTTTAAGCATGTTAAAAGAAAGAAAATCCAAGTCTTTTCCAAAACCTTACAAAGCACAGATTTATTTCATTTTGAGTCTTCAACTCATCCACACCATCAGGAAAGGATACAATCACATGGATTGTTTTTATATTTTCAGTAGAAAGATACATCTGAGAGAGAAGTATTCAATTTGTTTCTGCTATTCAGGAGAGTTCTGCTAGTGACTGAACTGAATTAAGTAAGCAGTCCTTACTACTTTAACTTTCATTTCTTCTTCAATTTATTTGAAAATCTTTCAGGAAATGAAAAGGATATTCTGGAAACAAGAAAATCGATGCTGTTCCTCTGGCAATCCAAGGCATATGCCCTGGCTGGGGGATTTTTAAAATTATTCTGACTGAATTTTCGCTCTTTTTATGCATCTATTTTGTGTCTTTATAGCAAATCTCTGTGTAGGAACACAAATAAAGTCCAATCAGTCTCTTATGCCCCAAAGAAGGTGTGTTATTTAAAAGACAGACAGTCTTTTAAATGTCTGTCTGACAAACTTCTCTACACTTCTGAGATGTACACAGAGGTGACAGCTCTCCTTGCTGCACTATACCTAATTTTTTAAAAGCAATTATCCTCACAAGACTTCTTAGAGTTGGAAAACATGGGAATATTACTGCCTGCTTGAAGTGGAGGAGTGTCATCAATCCAAATTTATCAATGGTGGGCTAAGGTCTAGTGAGGTGAAATTATTTACTCTAAAACATATGGTAAATTGTTAAATTAGTAACATCAGGAAGTGATTTACAACTCTTCTTCAAAACCTCTTTCAGCTTCATCTGAAAAAGCTATAAACTTGAAAACCAAATGTTCTAGTAGTCAATGAAAACTGTTTCAAGGGACCTCTGAATATTACCAGGTTTTGAGTTTGACAAAAATAAATGGGCAGTTGTAATTTTGGATTTATTTGCACTGGATTTATATTGCTCAAATTAGATATTAGTGAGGGGGGTGAGGGTTTGTTTTTTTTTGTGGGTTTTTTTTTGCATGCCTCAATGAGCTTTAAATCCCCTCTGGATACTTTTATTCCTGACAGTTCTATCCTGCTCTGTTCCTGATGACTTTATGACTGACAACCACACTGCTTGAGGAGTTCCACTTTTCCACCAGCAGAGATATGGATCTCAAGATTATTGTTTGAAAAAAAGCAACTTCTTACCCTCTCCCCAAAAGACATTTCATCCCCTCCAGGGTCTGATTTATGGTTCTTTCACACTACTAAAGAGAAGAGTCCAAGGCTTTTTTTAGTGCAAAATTTACAGATTCCATTAGAGCTTGACATAAAGGCCTCTGAAGTAAATATGATAGAGAGTGTTTATGGAATTTAATTCAGAGGAAACTCTTAGCAATGACAAGATTTTCCAGAGAATAAGCTTTGTTAAATTTGGACTCCTAGCTTTTTCTGAAAATCTGCTTACATTCTTCCTCCCAGGATATTAAGACATTTTAGGCAGCTGAACCATGACACTTTCAAACCAGTAGAGATTGTGGCACTCATGGCTGAGCTGGGAGCTGAAACTCCCCCATTCATTCTCTTGTTCAGGCTATTTTTGAGGTTTTGTGAAAGTCAGGTACTTGTTTTTCCATCTCTTACTCGCTGTAATGCAGTAAACATTTACTTTTTTCTGACTTCTTACCTTATTCCTGATTTCTTTACAGCAGCCCTGTCCCAGGTGCAGAACAAATTCGCCCAGTCACACGTGACCAACAAGGTAAATGCAGCCTTTTTGAGAAAGAATAAAGAAAGATAATCATTAGAGTCATATTAAGCCTAAAATCATTGCTAGGTTTAATGCCAATTTGTTTAAGTAATCTTGTCTTTTTGGGATTTGTGTCATAACTTCCATTTCAAATGCTGGTGCAGGACAACTTTTTCCTGTATTGGCAGTCTTGTTCCTATATTCTGTAGCTTAATTTAAAGTTGTCTTCTTTTCTCTTTTACTTAGGAAGGCTATTCTACTTTAGCCCATTATATTGATATGTTTGAGTGAGTCTGGCATGGCTCTTTTTGCATATTAGTTATTCCACAAAGAGGAACAAGGAGGATAAAAGATAAATGTCTATAATGGAGGAAAAATGTGATGATATCTGGAAATTTCAGTTCAAGCACTGTTACATTGCTCTCCAAAGCTTTCCTGAAAATTCATCCCAGTGGAACACAATGCTGGTTATCTCACACAAACTTGCCCTCCTTCTCTTAAGGACATGATAATTAATTTTTTGTGCTCTACCTTGGCATGTGAGCATTAAAAGAGGAATAAGTCATCCCTCTTCAAGCATGCACAGAACTCGTGTGGGGTAGAAAAGACAGCAACAATTTCTAACAGCTGCATATTCTGGATTCCTTTGGTAGTTAAAACCAGCAGATTATATTCATGTTACATTTTTCTTTATAATAGTGCAATAAATGCTTTAACCTTAGGAAAAGGAAGGCATTAAGCCCTTATTTTTGGAACATGCCAGAGGCACTGAGGTGTCTCAACAGCCCATGCTCATTTCAAGCAGGTCCTCAGAGTGTGCATCTGAAGATTCCTTCTTAATTCCAAATAAAAACTGAAAAAGCTGTGTTTAGATTTTTTCTTTCTGTTAATCCAGTTCAGGGTGCACCTTCCTTGTTAACATGTTAGCACGGGCCTCCAAAACTAGAGACAGCTAACAGTTTTAGGAATGTGAGCAAAAGGATTTCTGCACAGGCAAAATCCCTCAGTTCCTAGCTCTGAACAGCTGCATGCTGTACTTGCACCCTCTAATCACTCCAGGTAGCCCATTCCAAATAATAAATAGATTATCTTAACTTCAGAGCTCTCAGAAGTGGCAGACTCTCAAAATAATGGAGAACAAAAGTTGGAAAGATAATACTTTTGTTTTAAAAAATGCATTGCTTAAGCCCTTTCATCACAGAGCAAACCATTAGGTTACCTCATCTGGAGAAAGGTAAATGCCAAATCAGACAAATCAATGCTATTAATAATAAAAGTATTTAATAATGTATTGTTTGGATCCTTCTCTGGGTTTTCTCCTCACAATAGTGGCAGCAATGCAGAACAGAGAGGCAAAGCAGTTCCCATGACAACAGAACTACAACTTGATGCATGAGATATAAATGAAAAGGCCCAGAACATCTGCCTTGCAAGGCAGCTCTCTTCTCTCCAGGACACTTCTCATCACAGATCACAGGGTGAGCAGGCACCTGGACTCTGCACACTCCTGCCTTTCCCTTGCTGAAGAGCAGCAAGCAGAAACTGTGTTCCCAAATTAGGGAGTTCACTCACCCCTCAAACAGCAGCCAAGCTGCTGAGGCAGAATCTGTTGTTTCAGAACTGCCTCTAAAGAGGGAAGGGTGGGAAAATAACATTAAAAGACAGAGAGAAGCCGTAATCAAATATTTTCTTAAGTGTCCTGGCTTTCTGGGAATACAGTCCTTGAAATATTTTTCCTTGATTCTAGAGGCTGAAAAAAAAAATGCACTGCTTTTTCCATCTGCCTCTGCTGCTTCTCACCTCTGCGTGAAGAAGCAGAGGCTGGGGAAGTTCTGCATGGCTGCAGCAAGCAAAGCTTGAGCAGCAGCACATCCCTTCAAACTTTGTGTTTAAAGAATTTGGCTGCCTCCTGACACCCACATCACCATCCACACAGCATCACACTGCCAGGGTGGCACACTCTGCCACACAATGGGGTTTTTATGCTTTGTGGAGTATTTACTACTCTAGCTGTACAGACCTGAAGCCAGGGTCTCTATATGGGGCTGGAACAAAGCAATGTACAATCAAAGCAATGTGGTTAAAACAGACATTCTCCTCTTTATTCCCGAAATAAAGCATTCTTACTTACATTTTACTGGCATTCAGTGTGAATAAGTAAGTAAACTACCTCAGTTTAAGGCAGCTTAAACTCTAATTGTCCTATCCAGTCTGTGCCCACACCTTAACATTATTTCTAACTGCGCCACAGGCTTATCTACTTCTACGCAGGCCCAAATCTGAGGCCCAGTTTGGGATAACTCAAATCTCATTTCACGGCACATTGTGCCCAAGATCTCTAAGAAATTTGGTTATACAGCCCTTTAAAGTCATTAAAATTGCAACTATGAGGGAAATTTCTTACTTTTGTTCATCTTCTTTTCTTGTCCGGGCAGGAGCTGTGAGGGCACGGAGGCTCATGAGGCGCGGCTGAGGGGTCTGGGGTTTGTTAGCCTGGAGAAAAGGAGACTTCAGCCTTATTGCTCTCTATAACTCCTCAAAAGGGGATTGAACTCTTCTCACAGCTGATGGGACCAGAGAAAACAGCCTCAAATTGCAGCAGGGAAGGTTAAACTGGACAGGAGGAAAAAAAATCTTCACTGAAAGGGTGATCAAACATCGAAAGAGGCTGCCCAGGAAATGGTGGGGTCACCAATCCCGGAAGCGTGCAAAAATACAGATGTGTGTTATTTGTTAGCATTCCAGGCCTTCATTTTCCAGTCTAAACAATGTCTAAGATAACAGACCTTTACACATCAAGGTTTTCATACATTTGATCCAGACTTGAAGAATATAATCTCTATTTTAGCACAGTTATATTACTGCTGTGGTTACTGGACTAATTTCAGTGAATGGCAAAGCAGGAGACAGGGGCTGCTTTCTCTCCCTGCTGTCTCCTGACTCCAGCAGATGCAGCAGAAAATGTGCTCTTTCAAAGGTGCCTCCTCAAACTGAAAGGATTTCCTCTGTCTAATGGCAAAGGCTTTTTTCCAAACACTGCGTGGATTAATATTTTTCAAAGGAAAGGTCACGCAAATCCTTTCTAATGGGAGAAGAATTAAGTGACTTAGCTGACCCAGCTGATGAACAGCAGCTCCCACAGGATTAGTCAGCAGTGCTTTCAGCTTAGCTATTGACAGGACTAAAATATCCAGTGGTATTTATGTTCTGTCTTCTGCTAGTGCCAAGCAGGGATAGTGGGATTCCTGACCAGAGACTGAGCACGGACTTTCACCCTTTTAAAGCCTCACTTAGGCTTTAGGCTGAGAATAATATGTGCAGTTTCCCTGAATATCTCTTAAGACTGTCTTTTCAGATTAGGGGAAAGGTGACAAATTCATTTTTTAAACAGAAGCTTCCTGACTTTTCTGCTGAAGCACACTGTAGCTCCAAGTTACATTCAACCTCCCTTTCTATGCATTACAATTTTCCAATATATTCATTTCCTTCAAAACTAGAGGAACATTCCATTCCTGATTTATCTCTATCACCCTGTTAATACAAAAGCTTGGCAGTAACTAAAACCTGGATAAATGTGCAGTAAACCCCTTAACTTTCATCTCAAAAATATGCAAACAAGTGTCTGTCTCTAGATCAGTATTTTGTTCTCACAGATGACACAGCAAAGGTTACAGTGAGGTCTCCTTAGTAAGACTGCATTACCTTGACAATCAATTACCAATATTCATTAGCAATAGAATAAAATGAGAGTGTATATCATGTATAAAAAGGTATATTAAAATTGTAGCTTTTGTAGCAAGGAAACACTGTGGTGCAGTAAATTTGACTTTTCCTCATGCCTGTCCATTTCTTTGTTAATTCACAGAATTCAATAAGCCTCTGTAAGTGTCCAAGTGGGTGGTGAGGTTTGGTAAGATTTTAATGTACTGTGGTGACAGCCTTGTTCACCGTGTAATTAGGAAAAAATTAATCAAGCATTACTTTAAATATATGGTCAAGCCCACTTACCAGCTCACAGTGGTCTTAGATGGATTTTTATTTCCATGCACAAACCAGCTTGCATTAGTGCAATGTAAATCTGCTCATTTAATATCATTTGTAATAATAATGATTTCCATTTTTAATGTCAAGAGAAAAATCACTGGTTGCCTGCTCCAAAGAGCACTTAATGTCCATTATTGCACACAGCACAAATGAGTTTGCAAATTTAAACAGACTTTTCAGCAATAGTTATTATCTTCTGTCTATCTGGACAGTGCAGGTGTGGTAAGAGCCATTGGATTTTTATTCACAGGCATAAAAGCACTTGAAATTCTTTAAAATACCGAGAGCTTTTATATTTTTAAGACTGCAGGGNAAAAAAAAAAAAGAAGGAAAAAAAACCAGTAAAAATGAGTTTGAGAACTGAGGAGCACTGAGTATTAACACTGTATTCTTTTATATGCTTATTATATCTGATCTGCACTACAGGTTCTTTTGGAGAAGAACAAAGACAGAGACATCCCTTGACATTTGAACACCTTGGTACCCTCACTGTGACCTGTGAATTGTCAAATTACTGGTAAAAAGAAAGGTTCAGATAGAGGTAAATGATCTGTAGTACATCTCTGGAAGGCATCAAGATAAATCTGGGTAATGTCTCAAAATCCCACAAACAAAACTGGGCTATTTTATCAGCCCAGGAGCCACACAAAGTTTTCTTTTACTAAGTCTAATAAAACTTATTCTGTAGCACCTGTGATCCTGGAATAATTTCTATTTTTAATCACAAATAATAATTCAAAATAATTCTAACTGAATTGTATTTGAATTAGAACTGCACCCCTGTTCCAGCTGTGTGAGGCTCAGACTCTCACACTTCCTCCTGACTGGAACTCTTGCTGAGGATCATATATTGAGAAAAATTAAATGACCCCTGCAGGCTCATCTCCCAAGGTCACTGCTGCATTTCTTGCCAGTGATTAAATATGCATCCAGCAATCAATAACATTATATTCCCAAAGCACACGCTGTTCTTCAATTATGGTATTTAGATGGAGGGCCTCAGTATCATCTAGCTCAATAATACTTTGCAGGTCTCATTTTATACAAACCTCTCCTGCCAATTTAAGGTTGGGAAAAATATCTGTATTTTCTGTAGGTTTCTTCTATAACCTTCCCTCCCCAGAAGTTTTTTGTTGTGCTCTGATTTCTCATTATTCCCAGGAAATAATGAATTCAATTTAAATTGAACGTTATTGTGTCAATTTTACCTTCCCAAAGGGCTTTCCTCTTGATCTTTACAGCAAAGAGCTGAGCTTCTGCCAACAGATGAACTTTGGTGGTGTTTTTACAGCACCATTATATCCTCCATGCATGAAACATTAAGATTATGACAGGTTGCCAGTCTGGAGGCAACAGACTGGTTTAAATGCCTCAGAGGTGTCATGCCAATCAATTCTCCTGTCTCACTCTTACTGGTCACAGAAATATGTATTAATGAAGGGTGAATAATTAAAGAGAGAGGATGAATTACAAGGGACAAGACAATGTCACAAAAATGGGAACTCAAAAGGAAGGAGTAAAGAGAAGGATCCAGTCAGCTGAAAGACAGTAAAATTCACTGTGTGCCACTCACAGCAGCCACACATTTCCTCCTCACCTGCCTCATTTTGGCAATTCAAAGCACCTAGCTGGACCTGAAGATGTCAGGAGCTGATCTGAAAGGCTGCAGAGAGAAGAAAAACTATTTCTGCATGCAAGCCCTACAATATTCAGGAGTATTGGCTGTTCCTGATTCCAAAACAGAGCAGCCCTCCCAGCCCTGCAGAAGCATCACAAAGGAAAGGGCTCTGTGCCCTTCAAAAGCCAGACTGAAGTTTCTGGAGGGAGAATGTCTCAAGCAAATTTGGGGAAGGCCTCCTTCACCAGGTAAATTTCTTTCAGCACACAAAGCTCCTCTTTTCTCTCAAGGAATGCTGGGGATGAAGGAAATGACAAGGAAATACTGTCAAGAAGTTCTGGCATTCAGAAAAGACCAATTTCTACCTGTTCTGTCTAGATTCATGTCTAGAGCTATGTTGATCCTCCTGGAATACACATCTAGAAAGGATAATAATAATAATAATAATAATAATAATAATAATCACCATCATCTCTCAGACAGCTAGCAACATCACTAAAACCTCGATTTTATTTACTATTCCTTTTATCTAACCACTTCTTTCATCAGATATCCTGGATCTCTTTCCTCTTTATTTCTCTGAATTGCCAAGTGAAAGGCAAAACAAATTCTGTAAGGATTCTCTGCACTTATCACCATGTCCAGCTGTTGGGATACAAATCCCTCTAGGCCCCATCCACACAGGCCCAGAGCTGTTCAGAAATGTGAATTAAAACCTTCAGGGAAACTAAAATACAGAAATCCACACAGACATGAGCTAGAAATGCAAGTTTAGTTTTAAATAAGCAGAGAATATTTTAAGTGCCTTAAGCAAATAAGAGACTGAATTAGTTAGTAAAAAAAAGCCCTAAAGCCTGGTTTAAAATTCAGCTCAGATAGAGTCACATACGTAGAATTTGTGTAAGAAATTATGACTACTTTTGCACATCAGTGTTAGATTCTGATAGGTCCAACAAGGCATTGTGTGGGTGACTGATTGGTTAAAAACAAGATTTTCCTCTTTCTTTGAACACAAACAAACACTGGTGGCTGAACCTCAGGGGTTGAACCAGAACCATTTTCATGAGCTGCCATGGCCAGTGAAAAACTCCTTGAGCACAGCTCCTCTCCATATTCATGGAGTCACATTTGGTTCTGACTTTTATGTACTTGCAAGGTAATTCTGTCTCCTGGAGAAAAGCCAATTATGAATAAAGTCAAGGGCAATACAAAATACAATACAAGGCTAATGCAATTACGGATTAGGTTCAGGTATTAAAATCAGCCTAATAAACCAAGTAGAAAGAGCTTGCAGTCCAGACTAAGCCTGTGTAAATTCTGTTCTCAAAACCTTTAGGTTTATCACTATCAGCTTTTAAAAGTGGAAAAAAAGGGTTGGATTAATGTGAAATAGTGATTAAAATAATAATACAAGTGTTTATCCAGTTGACAGACAAACTGTTTCTTTTCACCTACTATGGAAACAAAACCAGCATGATATTCTAACAGATACCTTAAGAAAAAAAAGTTATATTTTTCAATTGGGGCTTCTTTTGTGTGTTAAAAAAAACCCCCATATTTTCTATTCTACGTCTAATAAGTAAAATACGTGTTTATATCCTGACACAAGAAAAACATTTTATGGACATGGAATGTAATGAATGGATTAGATGAAACATGTAACAGTGAATGCATTGCACTGGTGGATACTGAGAAATAGGATTCAACATAAGGTAGAAAAAATGAAAGTATTAAATGTGGTGATTTAAAGTAAGATTAGTTTACAGCCAACAGAGCTAATTTTCTAAGGTATTACACTGTGGCAGAGTCAAAAACAAACTTTACTCTTCAACAAACTTGCTTTCCCCAAATATGTCCATGGTATGTGCAGTAATTCACATGAAGCACTTTTGAGTATTTGCAGATTTTAACAATTTTCTATCACATATCAGGGAAAGCAAAGTAGAAGTTTAATAAGTTTTGAGGCTTATCTCCTCTCCTCAAAAGAAAAAGATAAAGAAAGAAAAAGGGATGAGAGTCATAAAGAAAATTGCCTATGCCAACAAATCTTGTAGAAAGACAAGAATACTAAATGTAGGCTAAATAGCTAATTGAATTCTGACATTAAAGTACTATTTGAATTATAGAACCAATATCAACAATTTAGTTACAAATTTATGGTGCTGCAGAACACTTGTTATAGCAATGATTCCTACACATATATGAAAGTCATCGGCCAAGTGTCTCCTGTTAATTATTTAAATTCTGTTTCTGGATTACATTTTTCCTTTCAGTTGCCTTGTGTATGGTTAGGACCCCTTCTGACCTATTAGTGAGCAGTCTAATTCTGACACTCTGCACTGTGCAATTTAATTAAGCGACAATGAACCAATTATACTAAACCACGTTCCAGGGAAATTACTGATAAAAAGTGCAGTGTGGTTTCATCCCCATCTCGTTAATGCACAGGCTTAGAACTGCCTTAAATTATTTTTTTCACCAAATTATTTTTATACCAAGATTAGAAGATCATATGATGTGCAAAAAATATTAGATGTTTTTCAAAGTTTACACATTGATGTTACAAAAATGCCTGTATGACTACACTTCCTCAGTTCCAGTATTTCCATTTACCTTTCCATATTAATTTGTAAAATAAACAATATATCTGTATTCTAAAGCAGTGTTACAGCAAAGTTAGTTTCCATGCTTCTCACTTGCAGTTTCTTCAAATAAATCTAATTATTTGGATTAATAGGCCAAGCAGTAGATACAGTCTAAGAAGTTTATATTTTGCAGGAGGTTTAATAGTAATAAAATTGTCCTGGAAATATTTCAAGAATAACAAACTGTTGGCAGCGAATATTTTCAATATTTAAATTTAGTGAGTGTAATCTTGCTGTGGCAGAGGAAAAGCATTCCAGATAAAACCAGAAGAATTAATTAAATCACAGATCCTGAAGGAGAGGATTGGAACATCTAGACCTCAAAAAGTAAATATTTTGGCCTCATCAAGAGTGAAGGAGCCAAACTTTTCCTCATGGAATTGGCAGAGGTATTTTCAGAGATGTAGATGTGCATGTGTAGCATCTGAATTAAAATGCAAGAGAGACCAGAATTACAGACTAATCAAAGTTTGAAGCCCAAAGCAGGTAAACTTTCATAGGAAGGTTTTACCCATCTCACTAAATTAAATAATTCCAGGTGAGTGAATTACAAACTGAGTATCAGAATGATAAAATAAATAAAATGCTTTGGAAAACAAGGAGACCTTGTAGTTAATAGAGAGTGAACCAGATTCTACTCATTCTATCCAAAAGGTCCCCTTGGCCTGAGAGTGGTGAAGTCAGGGCACACAACAAGGTTGGGTCCAAACTCCTTATCTCCTGGAAATTAGAAAATTTAGGGTTAACAGCACATAAATCCTCTTGGGTTCCTTTCTGAGAACATGGAGTACCAATTAATGATTGTAGTAGGATATTTATTTAGCCATTAGAAGTAATAGTGAATGCAGTGATGACTGAAAGTGAAATGGTAATGCTGTTAACATTTTGGGTGACATTAAAAAGATTCCGAGCCCAGTTTTAATGACATGTGTTTCAGGTTTCCACTGAAATATTATTGCTAGAGCTTAACACACCCTCAATATTTACAACTTTAAAAGAGACTTAAATTTGGACCCTTTTATGAGGAGGCAAGAACTGAAAACTTATACAAAATCCACATAAATAGTGAAACATAAAGTGAGTTCAGAAATATTAATTCCTCTTGTAGGTTTTGATAAAACTGGATTTTTGCTTTTATATGGGGTTAGCTATGGACAAATCAGAGCTGCTGGCATCTAAATACCCTACTTGAGATTTATAATACTTTAGAAAAATGGAAACATTTTCACATTTAGTAGATATTGCTTCTGAAGTCAAGCCCTGTGGCTATATACTGTTTTACTTGAACTACTACTGTATCTACTTAAAGATTCAAATCTCCCTGATTGTTTTTGCCTTTTGGTATTTCTGCCTTGTAGATGAAAATGAGAAAACATTGACATTGGCTCAGTACAAATAACAATAAAGGCAAAAAACCAGGCTTATAAAGATGGATCATTTTGATCTGAACAACCCTGGAAATGATAAATTATTTTCAATTACATGCAAAAGTCCTTCTTCACACCACCTAAATAATCTGCTGCAACCGGTTACTCCTAAATTCTTCACCAAATATTGTAACTAATTGGGAAAAGTATTAAAATCAAACAGACTATCCCAGATTTGGAAACATCTGTCCTTGGGACACACTCACCCTGACATATAGGAAGTAGCCAGTCACCATAATTTCAGTAAATTTGGCTTTCTCAGGCCTTTACTTTGCCCTCAAAATATGAAAAAGGTGTCTTGGAATAGAGACACAAACATTGCATAATGGCAATACATCATCGAGTTTATTTACTTAAAATATCCACAAAATATCTAACACTTTTAAACACAGTATTTATTAGTGTCAGAAACTCTAAAAATCAGTTTTAGGACATCACATTGCCTTCCACCATCAATGACAATTTGTTGGATATTTGAGGAATGCATTTGGATGTGCAAGAGAATTTTGCGCATAACTGTAATTAGGACATGGGTTTATTTCTTCAGACAGACCATTAAACCCTTATTTATGTGTCTTTAAATAGTTTTAGATTTTTAGAGATGAGAAAGCTGATAACAAATTGGATACTGATACGTACTACTGAAAGAACACCCTCAAAGTTTAGCTACTTCCATAATTTTCATATGTGAATTTCCCAGCTTTTTACATTCTTGTAGTTTTTATAAATGAGGTATTTCCATTACTAGATGCTGGGTTGGGACATGGTGATCAACAAATAGGTACGAGGATAAGGTTCCAAGTGCTGTTCATGATACAGAATTAAGGGAATTGTCAAAGAATATCACTATGTGCTTGCAAGGCTATTTTATAAAACCTTGGAAATTCCATTTTTACTTTAATAAAAAGTTTCAGTCAAAGTGACAAGGAATAAATTGTTAAAAATAAGGATTTGAGCGTTAGTCTTGAAGTTTAAAAAAGATCTGATCTCTTTCTTGGAATGTGAGTGTCTCTCTTCCCATTCATCTTGCAATAACCTTTCCTCTAAGTACTTTTTTTTTTCTATGAGAATAAAGTTTTGGAATACATTTCTTGCTTGACCGATCACACACAACATTAAGGCAAAATGGGGCACGTTATTGATGGGAAGTAAGAAACAAAAGACCTTCCAGAGTTTTTCAATGCCAAAGCCATAACAATTTTAACTAAAACTTCAGTAAATGAGAAAGAAATTGCTAAACATTTTCTAATTTGACCCACACTTATCAACTGTCTGTGGTAGGGTGTCAGATTGCAGGTTTGCTTCCTTCTATTTCAGCCAAATTAAAAACAGATCTGAAAGGGGTCTTTGGAACAGGAGGATTGTTCTGAATAAAAAAGAGATGTCACTTGCCATAAGAATGTGTTATTGATTAGAACTGTTCAGGTGTGTGTGACAGAGCTAAACTGGAGAGGAAATAACAAAAAGAACAAATTACCCTGCTGTTAAATCTGGCACAAATAAAGTGAAATTTATCACATTATAGAGGACAAACCCCCTAGACTTACTAAACTATAAATTGTAAAGTCACAGGTCTAAGAGTAAGTCAGTCAAGAAAATGCATTTTCTGTTGAAAATTTATGTGAAAGGGCTTAGTTATCTTTTAGCAAAGAAGTCAATAATTATAATAATAAAAAAATTTAAATCCCAGGTGAGTGTGAGAATTTTGTGCTACCAACCCCTTGGGGGTTTACTTCAAACTTTGAAACTTCCCTGCTTCCAATGATTGTGTCTGTGACTTCATCTTTGCTGCAATTCATTATTTCCTAAGAACTTAAGAACTTCTGCCTGCCTTTGCTAAGATCCTTCCCTGCCACAACTTCATCTGGCTGCCTCTTCCTAATCCCTGCAGTGTTTTCTAATAATGTGGAACAGGATTTTAACACCTCCTTCCCAAATGCATGGCTGCTTCCATTCACCAGGGCTTATCCACAGTATAATTTACTGTGCTGCTGTGGAAGGTATCCAAAAATCACCAGTGTGCAGGGGCTGTTTGAAAATATCCTGTCAACAGAGTAAACAATGTTCTTCACAGGCTTTGAGGAACAAGTGCTTGTCAGCATTTTATTCTATATATTTTATCTCCAATGCACAGTACTCAACAAAGCATCAGTTGTGACCATCCTGTCCACTGAATTTAGTGAAAACTGACAGTCTTCCAGTAGAAAAATGCTTTAAAAGATCATTAAAACCACCATCCAAACCTCATATGAACCAGAAAATGTTCTACTTTGGTTCCTGTAATCTATTTGTTTGGATCACCTTAAACACTTTGTCAGCTTTATTAATAATTACTAGGTCAGGTAAGAAAAAAACATAAATTACAATGGCCTCTAAAAAAAGCCTTTTAAAGAATCTACCTGGTTGACAACATTATTTCTATGAAGAATAAAATATTTGTGCAAATAAAAATGACTGAATATCCTTATTATAGTAATCAACTGCTGATGTAATAGGAGAAAACTACAATACTAAAGGGTAGGTGGTGCATGTGGGAACCTAGCAACTGAGGAAAGAGCTAAAATCTTACATTATTATTTAGCATTGCACATTAAGAATAACCTCATCTTTTGATCTGTGATGTTTATTTAATTCCAGAAGTTGATCCATAATCACTGGACATAAAAGGCAATAAACAGCAATTAAATAAATATAAACTAGACGTTTCAGTTTAGAAATGTAGATGTTTCTGAGAGAAAAAGAGTCTTCCAAAGAGAGCAAATCTGTTTGAACTGCTGATCATGGGATAATCAGTCATTCATAATAACTCAAGCAAGAATTTTAAATATCTTAGCACAAATGCTGTTAATATCTAAGCCTGAATTTTTAAAACACCTTTTCCAGGTGGATTGCTGGTATTTCTGAAATATTTACTTAATGCTATATTGACAGTTAACAGTAAGCAGAAGTTAATGGGTTTTGGGCAAAGTCTTGGGGAAAATGTTGTTCTGGAGATGAGAAAGATAAAATAAAATATTGCCACTGACACTGCTTTAAAAAAATCTATTATTTGTGAGTGCTTTAAAAAAGCAGCTTGGAAAATACAAAGTACAAAACCATTTTAAATTATATTGTAGCCAAAAAACTGGTGAGAACATAGAGTCCTTCCCTTAATATTTCAGAACTAACGATGACCTGACACACCTTGCTCCAAATACTGAGCAATATCCACAAAGCTAAGTTTTCAGGGAAACAAATTAATCTCAGAGATGCACAGTGTGAATAACATGAACACAATCTGATCTGTTTGTGGGACTATCAAATGAGTTTAAAGCTCAGAATCATTATGTTTGTTCCATTGGTAGATTTTAACTATTGTAGGATTAGGAATGAGAGGCAGGACTAAGATTTTATGGTTCTCTGTTACATCTGTGATGCCACTAGAGGGACATGTACAGCCAAGAGTCACTTACGTGGGCTCCAGAAAGAATTGGAGATGATTTATTAGCAAAAATGGAAGTATGAATAAAAATTACTTACATCTATGTTTTTTTAATCACACCTAAAAATGACTCAGCCTTTCCATCTCTGTCACTTATCATGAGTATCTTAATTTATTTTGTTTGTAATATTTGCATCCTAAAAAACCTCAGGAACATAGCTTTATGATTATATCACATGGATAAAAATAGATTGTTTTGATTTCTGAATCTCATTTAAGTGCCTTTAAAGTTATCCCCACTCCCCTTGATTAAAATTCAATTTGTTCAAATCCAAGAATTCATTTGTTTCTGTGCGAGCGAGGTGATGTAATGAAACAGGATGCAAAGCAGAAAGAGAAATTAATATATAGAAAGAGACCATGAATATTCCATGGGACAAAAGGATTGAAGGATTCTCAAATGAATTTCTAGAGGAGGTCTTTGCAGAGGTCTGGCTGCACCACGTTAGTGACTGCTGAAGTGGGACAAGGAATTTTTTACTCTGCATTTATAAAATGAACACTTGAACTGCACTAGAAGGATATTTCTGTCCTTTTAAGCTTTTCAACACATCTGTTCCAGGTAGTAAAATATGCAACATTAGCCCAAAAAGAGCACCATTGTATTACTATAAAAAAGAAATTTATTTTTTTTTCAATTAAGTATGTAGCTAAACTATCAGAAAAAAAAGCTGTGTAAGTGCTGCTGGAAAACTCGAAGTGTGGTTAAAATACATTGATAGCTGGCTTCATGTTTATTCCAGAAAATTTATATTAGCTAGTAGAGAATGAAGTGGGACTGTTTCCTTTTATCATTAAAAGACTATAGACAATTGAATTTTATCTATAATTTTAGGACTTATAAGATTTAAAACTTTGCAATAACTGCTGTGAAATTCCAGACACAAATGAGTTGAGTCATTTAAGGTAATGATAATTTTGCCCTACTGAAATGGTTGGATCTAATTCAAAGCAGAAATTGTCATTATTTCTTCTATTACCTCTCTAGTTCATGCAAGCTGTGTTTACTTTATCTAGAAAAATATCACTGGCAGAAAAAGAAACACCTTCAAATCTTTCCAACTTGAATTTGAAGGTATTGCACAAAAAAAGTCTGCTTTCTAGTGTCTTTAAAGAACATGTTCCTATTTCTAGACTGAATCAAATGGAAAAAACTTGATAAATCTTTATGCATTAGTGGGAGAGTAAACTATAGGAGATAAAATAGTAGAATTGGTCTCCAAAATAGTATTAGTTTAAGAATGCAGAAAAGTTTAACATCTGCTTCTTAAAATTGACCAAGAAAATACATAAAATTGACTGAGAAAATACATTCTTAGTTTGACCAACAGTTTGATTTTATGGTAATATCTCCCCTTCATATTTTTACAACCATTTTATTTAAAATATTTTTGCACTTGAAATACCTAAGAATAGATCCAATATTTTGTGTGAGTGCGTGGCTTTTCTGTTCATTATTTTAAGAACTGCAAATTTGACAACAGATCATTAAATTAAGATTACTCAGCTTACCTCCATGCAAACAAAAACAATGACAAGGAAACTCCTTTGTAGAACATCTTGATTAAATCAGCACCATAGGCAAAACTTTCCTGCAAGGAATTTTTTTCCAGCCACCTCTGTTTAGATGGAGGAAGAATAAAACATGGCAAGTTTTGGACTATGGTGATTTATTGGGCACTCAAGTGTTTTTTTCTCTCTTTTTGTCCATAAAGAGTTGTCACTCACCCTTCACATTTCATGTATTTCCTGAGTGTTAGCAGAGCCTTAGCCTGGAAAGATAAGCTGACTTTTCTGCCTCTAATAGCTGCTCAAAAATACTGAATTATTACTCTGCCTCTGATGGTTATCAAATATTCTTCTGTGTATTATCTTATTCTAGCTACAAATAGCTGGACTTACTAAAAGAGGATTAAGCATTAGAAATATGCAATGTTGCACTACAACTTTTTCAAGTTGTACTTGAACTTTTTTCTTGCTATTCAGTACAACTGCACTGGACACAACAAATAATTCCTAGAATGATGCCAAAGGTGGAGGGGAAAAAAAAAAGCTAAGAAAGTTATTTGGACATCCAAAGTAAAATTTATCCCATTAGACAATGAAGAAAAGCAAAATATAGTACTGGACAACTTAAAATGTTAGGGAGTTTCTGAAGCTTGTATTTCAGATACATCGATCCAAATATAATTTTGTGGTGTTACAAATACCTAAGGTTAGGAAGAAAGGACTTGCATAACTAAAGGTTTTGATGGAAATTTGTAATTAATAAATTTTTTACATTAAGTGGATTAAACAGAATAGCCTTTTTTTTTTTCTTGCATCATCTGACACTATCTAAAAAGGCACTGTTACTAAAGGAGTGTGAAGTGGGAAAAGTGAAAAATATAAGAGAGGCAGTTCAATTTCTCCCCCATTCATTCTATTTTAAATCTCTGGAGAGGTTAAAATTCATGCATATCACAAAATACCAAAACAAAATAAGCATTAACATTTAACAGTAATTGGAATATCAGAAACTCTTTTGCCATCAGCAGTGTAGGAGCAAATATAATTTAGGAGAAAACCACTTCATCCTGACCTGAGAATTTAAATTGTCTCACCTTGTCTCTCTCCCTGGTCCTCTCCCCCTTTCCTTCTCCCTTCACAGAGAAATCTGTTGGAGGGGAAATTTCAGTACCAGAAGGGGATGTTTGGTCTTCTAAAAAAACCAAACCAAACCAAACCAAACTAAACCAAACCAAACTAAACCAAACCAAACCAAACCAAACCAAACCAAACCAAACCAAAACAAAACAAAACAAAACAAAACAAAACAAAACAAAACAAAACAAAACCAAAAACAAAACAAAACAAAACAAAACAAAAACAAAACAAAACAACTGCTTTCATCAAGTTATTCATCATTTTACTACTGATATTTCCGAAACCAGAATTTTTGTTCCAGATTACTGTTGTCTCCATAAGGTTTTGGCATTAGATTTTAACTCCCATCTTGCCAAAGGCAGTGTATAGAAGGCACAGGCTTCTGAAGGTGATTTCAGCTGAGGAAATGTAAAAATTTCTTTGATTTTAAGGGGACTCTTACTTAACCTACTATCAGAATCAAAATTCTCTTTTCTGAAGTCGTCTGTGGTATGGTCATTCCATGGATAATGAACTTTTCTTTAATTTGCTAAATGCTCATATCAAAAATGTCCTTGTCTTTCCAAATATATTGTTTATTAACTATAATTTTGCTTGAGATTTTTGAGCACTTCTGTGACTTTAATTTGTTGATACAAATGCTGGAAAGCACTTAAGCATCCTTTGGGACAATATTTTTTCTAATTAAAACAGCTATTTCTAAGCATATTTGGAGATGAATCTCCCTTACAAAACCCATGAAATATGAAAGAGGTATTTGTGGTAAAAAATCTCTCCTTTACCAATATTTTGCATATATAGGGGATGTCTGAATTAGCAACAGGAAATGATCAGAATTTTTTGTTGTTTTTGACTTCTAACATGCAATTTTTCCAGTTAGAATTTTAGACCCTTAATGCCACAGGTTTGTGGAGCAGGGTGGAAGAGAGGGCAAGGTTTGTGTTTTCCTTTGCATATGGAAGAACTGCTTCCTACATCTGTAATTAAGGTTGCTTGTCCCTTGAATAATTTGCATTGTTTCTTTATTATATAATGAGGAATGTGCAGGTTTTTCATGGTTTTTATTTTTGTTGAGTTTGCTTTGAGGTGGGTATTTTATTTATTTCGTTATTTTTTGTTGTTGTTTTGGTGGGTTTGTTTGGGGTTTTGGGTTTTTTGGGGTTTTGTTTTTTGTTTTTTGGTGGTTTTTTTGCAGATGATCTAAATAAGGAATTGCCATACCTGTATATTTGTGTTGTGGACTGGTTTCTATGGAAGAAGTCTAAGAGTGGGTGAGGTATTTGGGAGAATATTTTGTCTCCTCTTTTAGCTGTTCCAATCATCCACATTAGGTTTTATCTCTTTAGACGGTTGCACATAAAATTCCAAGAGGAAAAAAATGTTTATCACAGCTGATACTCTGGATAATAACTTTTGAGCTGCAGACAGCTCGAAAGAATGATGTCAAATGCTGAGATTTTTCTAAAATTTCCTGAGTTTACAGGTGCAGACCACAACATCTTCTGGCACTGGTTAAAGCCTGAGTTGCTGGAGGGAACAGAGTTATCAGCAATGGGAATTTCCTTGACCTTCTGTTGCAGTTAAGGAGCCTTGAAAGAGCCTTTGGGGAAAAAAAAAATCTACATTTCCATATCTTGAAAATGGACCGTGTTAAGCTTCATTTCTTTGATCACAGGTTGCTTAACTCCTGCAATGAGGATGTACAACTTTAATTACCTCTTCTCACCATGGAACCTGATGCATTTTTCCACAGGCACACGAGCTGCAGTTTTGATATTGGTCAAAATCATTCCTTCTTAAAATTCTATTCAGTTCATTTCCTGGTAATATTATCATCTGTCATGCATATAGACATTTTTTTCCTTAACACATCTGTTTGAAACATTTTTGTTTTAAATTTGCACAGTGTATATATTGTTGGACAATTACAATTATGTATTGTCTCCTTAGAAATACCATATTACATCAATTTATATAAAATCTTCAGGGTTTCAGAAAAACTACTGTGAGGTTCAAAAAATGATATGAAAATATCCAGCTATATATTCCCAGTGTTATATATCTCACTTTGTTATATTTCTCTTTTTTGTGACTTAAATAGGACTTAATTATAACTTACAAATTTGCAACTTCTTTCTGTAATAGGTAATACACTTCCTAATTTCTGGAAACCAGAATTCTCTCAAGATCCCTGAAAGTCATTTGTTTTATTAGATTTACTATCTTTTGAAAAACAAAATACTGTGAGAATTTATGGGCAGAGTTTGTTAACTGACTTTGATTTCTTAAGTAGACCATGATTAAGTGTGAAGATATACTGCATTGTTTTATTTTTTTCCATTAGAGATTGCCTATTAAACCATTTTCAGACTGTAAATTATTTAAGTCTGTTGAACATTCTGCCTTGAATAATTTATTTACTGTGGAATTGCAATATTCTGTCAAATTTCAGGCTATCCAGTGAAAATAATCCAATTTATTAAGCACTGATACCATTGGTTCCATGGGATTCCCCAGTAATTCGCAGACAGCACTAAAGGAACTTTACTACAAAATGAGAAAGGAAAAGACTAAAGTGGGCAAAAAGTCAGGAAATTAATGTGTCTGAGAGGTTTCTAATTGAGACAGTGAAATCACATTCCAAACCCAAAAAACTTTGCATATTTACCATTTGATTAGTTATAACATGTCAGAGATTTTGATTACAGTCTAAACCAATTGTCATTTAATTGACTGTTTTATTTACATAGCAGCAACTGACAGCAGTGGTTAGCTCTCTTCTGAAAATCAGTGTACAATGTGCATGAGCTAATAAAAAATTGTATTCCAAAAGGAGAATATGTGATTGCTTTTTCAAGTAGAGATATGTTAAAAAAATAACTGCAATCTCTCTTTCTTGCTTCAGTCTTTCTGAAACTGGGAAAAATAAAGCTTGGGTGCTTTCCAATACAATGGAAAGCATTGCTTTATCAAGGTTAGTTCCGTTAAACTTTATGGAAGAAAATTTTCTGAGTCAGGCAAATAAGATTTGGCCAATGAAAGAACAATAATGCATTCTTTGGAAAAATAAACTTACAGACTGTTCCATAACAGGCCAAAGCTGGATTCCTGCTGACCCATATGGGCTGTGCAGTAACATCCAGGGACACTGCTCTGGCATAATCCATCCCACAGTGAACAAAAAAGTGAAAACCTTGTTCTCACAAGAGATAAATCCCTTTTGATTGTCTGACACACAATTGAACAGCTGTGCAGTCAATATAGTAATGGGTATTTATTTGAATAAGTAGACACATTACAGGCAAGAATTTTCATTTTGTGCTTTCTGGAATGGAATTAGCCATGATCCCTCTTTATGCTTGGTTCTAATTCTTATGCTTGGTTCTAATTCTTCTGTTTGAGAGGTGTTGGCCATGCCCTGGTTACCCTTTTAAACTGGAATAATGCAGAGTAACCATCTCCAAATCCAGTGGATTGCAGTAAGCAGTTCCCAGTTCCTGCCCTGATATACACAAATTGCATGCCCAGAAGATGAGTTACTTCTCTAAGTGCTGGACTAGCATTCTTCAAATGGCTCTCTATTAATGCTGCTTTATTTTATTTATTAAGCAATTTAGTTTTAAATGGAAGACAATAGATTTACATCAGACAGAGTAAGAGATTCCTTGCTAATTGCAAAGTGGATTATGCAGTCTGTGAAATTATGTCTGCCTTCTGCCTTTCCAGAAGAAAAGACTGGAAAAGTAAAACTGCTGCACATAGCAAGATATTCCTTTTATTCTGATGGCCACAAGTGCAACCATTTCAGCTTGTTCCAAAACCTAACTACCACTTAATTTCAAGTACTCTAGCCATATTTTTTTTTTCCTTCCAAGGAAAAATGAGTTCCAATACAAAGTGACCTCGTGGTTGTCTTTCCCCTTTCAGATCTGAAAGCCAGGAAGACTTTGGTTATTCAAACCAGCAAAATTATTCAAGATACAAGCAAATCTGGCCTGGATGGATACCAATTAGTGAAAATTGGATTTGTGGCTGTCTCCCAGTTTTCCAACCACTAGAGGGCAAGGTTTTCTGTGTCTTTTTCCATGCGAGAAAGTATTTGACTCCAAACAGGGAGATGTTATTTCCTTTTAATCATGTATGGCCTTGAACATGCCAATCAACGAGGTATATTTGGATTGGAAGCCTTTCACCACTGTGAAATAACATTAAAAGAACAAATAAAATTTTGAGATGCCTACAAGAGGATTTTCTTAAGTTGGCCATCATAATAAACATCAGCCTACATTAATTCAATTTCTCACTAACTTAAAGTATGCAACCTGCACCTTTTTGTAATGTGTAATTTTGTAATTTGTAATTTTGTAATTTGTTTTGTTAAGTTCTTAAATGTACCAGTGTCAGTTGGAATAAGGATGGCAGGTCCTTCAGACCTCTGGAATTTGAAAATTAATAATAATAATAATAATAATAATAATAATAATAATAAACAGAAAATATT
>VXBR01004983.1:206298-226700 GCA_013400215.1 Cisticola juncidis | reverse complement strand
AATAAATATATAATAAATAATAAATACAGTTTAATATGGTCTTTAAAATACCATCTAGGAATATATATAAGCCACCAATAGAACAAAGTTTGTTTTCCTTCAGCTGAAGCAGCTGAAGTCAGTGATGCCTTGCAGTGAAGGCAGCCTGGCCCCTGCCCCATCAGGTCACCACATAGCTCAGGAATGGCTGGGACAGTAGCAAATGACAAAAAGTTATTTGAGATAACATTTAAAGAAGGTGGGTGAGGTAGGTGAGAAGTTTTCACTATAATCATTTCACTTCTGTGCATTACAAAACACCTAAAATAAAATATAAAATCTTTGGCAAGTCAGAACTTACATGCATGACGTGAACTTTATACAAATACAGGGATTTCATTGTTGCACTTGTTAGACAGAAGGAAATGTGAAATGGAGGAGGGGAAATCTGCACAGATGTGCTCTGACATTTTTAAGCAGAACTTCTGTTCACCAGTCTCAACTGCTTTTAGGGCATCATTAAGTTTATTCCTCCCCATGTTAGCAACAGACATTAATTGTTTGTAAGGAAAACTACTTTTCCCCCCATCCATTATTCTGGTCATCTCATTAAGACAGAAAAAATGATCATTTTTGCTCATATAAAATGTGGGGTTTAGGAATTAATCATTTTAAATCTGCAGAAACTTTGGTGACATTGCAGATATGTTTGTATAACAAATAATGTATAGGGAATAATATTGTTTACAAGTATTTACATTCTAATGTATGAAGCAGTCTCAAAATTCACCATCTTTCAGTGTGTAGTTAATATATTCTACATGACCGAGCAGATTAATTGTGTGTCTAGAAAAAGTAACAAGTGTAACTGCATGGGCTTGCTCATAGCATTTTGATTTACAGTTTGAGTCACTTAAGGACAAAATTATGACTGTTTTCTTTTTAAATAAAAAGGAAGTAACACAATGGGTTGTTTAATTAATATATTCTAATTATTGTGTGTTTTTTTTTTCTTCGGTGTTTATCAGAACCTAATGTATTTCTGGCTTTTTGTTCCTAAAAGTCTCTTTAAAGATGCTTCTGCTTCTCCCAGTGACAGAGTCAAAAAAGCAAAGCTTCAAAATGTGGCATCATGAAAAAAGAAGGGAGTACCTAAAACATTTAATTTCTTCCCAAGGATTTGGTCTCTGATTTTTTACGATATAGGGTAATGACCTTCAAACAATTTCTCCCTATTTGTGAACTTTCTCTCAGAGTTTTGTCTGGTGTTTTGTGTGCGTTTAGCTTTTCACATATTCACACAACAAGCTTGAAGTGATGTGAACTGGAAAACACAGTTCACATAATAAATTAACTTTCTCCAAGGACACATTTCTAAGAATTACTTCAAATCCCTAGTTACGGGTATGCAGTTGCTTAATCTCACCAGAAATTCCAAAATTCTGCTCATTTCTTAGGCCAACTGTGTGAAACCAAATTCTCATGGGTGGTTGGAAAGGCATGACTTATGTTCTGAACAGTGTAAAAGAAAAGCAAGAAGGAACTCCAGACACTTTCAGCAAATCTCTAACCCATTATGATGCTTTGCAAAGCAAGCTTCAGATCCAAAATTTTAAAAGTATACTGCTCCAAACAGCTTCTAACAATTTTTTTTCAATAAAATACGCAAAGTGAATGGCAACAGAATTCCAGCAGGGAAACGGTTGGACAAACAACATCATGGGCACATTTTTGCAAGCTCTGTACTATCTGGCTTCAACATCATTTACAATTTCTAATTTCAGTGCAGCTAATGCTGATGTGCCACCCCAAGATGCAACGGTGGCTGTGCCACTGGTACAGCTGCCTGATTACTCTTATGTCTCAGTGGTAGCTGCTCTCCTAATGAGCCAGGATAAAATCATTAGGAAGGAATGGTGTGCAGGTTTTACAGATAAGTCTCCACTCTGAAACAAGGCAACCCTGACAGACAGTAATATTTCTAATATATCTAATATATATCTAAAGATACTCCTTCCTTCTTGTTTAATGAGCTATAGATTTTTGATCTGGGGGTTTTGGAGATATCTGTGTGCTATACATGGCTTTTTTTGCACAGACAATGGGAAGATGGGATCCAAACCCAGCTCTCAGTCACCCCAGAAGTTTGTGTTGCTGTTTCCTGTGGTAATTTTCCATCTCAAAATCCAAATGCATATGTGCTGTCCAAGGATGGGCTGTGTTTTCTGCTAACCTTTCATGTCAGCAAAACCATATAAACTCAGGCCTTGAGTTACACAGCAAAACTGGGAGCAAATCTACTTCCAGATTGTAAAAATCATTCAGAAGATTTTTGCAGCAGCAGATCTTCCATCTCTTAGAGATGGAATGCAGCTATATCATGGATATTCAAAAACCAGCTAATGTCTCAAAAAGAATGAGGAAATTAATGATAGCAATTGCTTAAAAGAATTAGTTATATACGAATATTATACTATGTTGTTAGCATACTACACTCACCATTAAACACATCCTGTCTAACACTCATTTTGTAACAGTATCTGCAAAAATAGGAAAAACTCCACATAAACCAAGTAACCAAGGATTTTTTTGGTTACTAAAGAAATTATGCTTGCTTTTGCAATCTAGCAGAAGCTTGAATAACACAGATATAATTATTATTTAAGAACTTTAACTGGTGCTAAATAATTACATTTTATTTCTCATTTAAAACTCATTTAAAATAAATCTCTTTGTTCCACAGCCCATCTCACATATTTTTTAAAAATAAATTATGTTGGAAGTCATTATATTACAAATGTCTGGTGTACATTCAATTTTGCCTGTGTTGTGGAGCACAAAGACGTGACTGAAGTGAAATTGGGGCAAATTTGGAAGTCAGGAAAGCTGAGTGTAGGAATTGCTCCAAGGACTTCAGGATCCATTGACTGGACATTAACTTAGAATCTCAAAAAGCTGATATGTTTTCCCTGAAAATTTCTGAAGGACTGAGGTGGAACATCATCCTCAACCCATGAGCAGAGTTTGGACCCCAACAAAATGCAGTGAACCACCACTGATTCTTTGGTGTTTCAGTTGGGACAATTCATGATTTATTTTTTTTATCTGGTTTTTTTAAAATCAGCTTATCAAAACTAGTTCATTTCAGCATTTGGTTATACCAGTACTCTGTTTTAACAACTTCATTTGAAAATGTATTTTTCTGCTCAACTTGAGTGGGAGCTGGAACTTAAAACCTTTGCCATTTTGTTACTTTCACAAGCTGACATTTTTTTTGCTGCTCCATGCTGCCAGTTTAAATTCTTTTGCCAAGCAAAGTATTCTAACTTTTCATAACAGCCAAGACAGCCAGATCTGGTGAATCAACAAAAAGGTTAAAGCAAAAGGCAATGCCTGATAACACCTGCCTTCACTGAGTAATTCATACAAAATGTTCTCAAACTGAGCTCCAGGCTGGGAGCTGTGAAACCAGAGAAGGTTCCTCACGTGTCTGCAGGTATGAAACCCACACTCCTTTCCCCAGCCTTCAATTCAGCAATGGTGAAGGAGGGGATGATGTTACAGCTCCATGGTATTGATGTCAGTTAAGACAGACGTGTCTATTATAAAGGTGTTATGGTTAGCACAGTACTAAAAAGGGCCTTTTTTTTCTGGTTCATAGATGTCTTTACCACAGCAAAACTTTTGCACAGGCTTCTTTTTGTCTTTCTGCAATCAGAATTGGGTCTTCAAGTGTCAGCAGCACCCCAGGCCAGTGGCTGCAATCTCAAGGATGTGGCACCTCCACCACCAGCAGTGACCCTCCAAGCAGGGACCACTTCACCGAAGTGAAGCTGAGCAAAAAGATCAGCAAGAACCATGATCTAAGAAACTGAAATATAATTATCCTCTCAGCAAGAATATTGTTTTGCTGCATGTGGGAAAAATAGATCTCTGGGAGTAGGTCACAATAAATCTCTTGGGAAATTTAAAAAAAAATAAAATGTATCAAGGTGAAGGGTACAGCACCAAGCTTGACAGAGTTCAAGAAGTGTTTGGATAATGCTGTGAGGCACAGGTTGGGGTTCTTGGGGTGTTCTGTGCAGGGCCAGAGCTGGACTCATTGATCCTGCTGGGTCCCTTCCAACTCAGCATATCCTGTGATGCTGTGATAGACTGGTTTTTTGTTGGGTTCCAAGTGGAAATGAATGTCTTTCTCCAGGGAGCAGAAAATGCATGGTTTCCAGCAACCTTCTTATTGAACCAAAAGCAGATCTTATCACTGGGGTGATGCTACAGCATGAAGATGGAGGAATAATGACTGTAATTTGTCCAGGTGCTAACACACCGTGGCTGAAAGTTGCTTGCTGCAGAGTGCAGAGCAATAAATTACTGTGGATGTTGAAATATCCAATCCATTGGTACATTTGCAGAAGTGTTTTAGATCTCTACCATGACTTAATGCAGTATTTGCCAAAAATATAGAAATAGAAATGTTGAACTTTATTACGGAGCCATGGGAAATTCCTGGTCCTTGAGATGTAGGAAAGATATAGATGAGTTCACTTCTCACCTGTGAACTGGATTTTTTGTCAAATACAGCTAAGAAAGCTGAAATGGAGTTAGGAACTAGCTACAGCAAGGCTTTATTTTTTCACTCCTATTAATTCTTATGATGGTTTCAATGCTAGTTGATCCCAACTAGTCTATTTTTATTTCACTGTTATCTGTAACACTGATGTATTTGCATTTGGTATATGCCCACGGGTAACCAGCATGGAGGGCTGAATATGAAATAATCAGATAATAAGCTAACATCAGTTTGAAGACTTTTATCTAGTTCTGTTTACTCCTGCCTCTAAACTCCAGTCTCATGCAAAGCATTAAAAACAAACTGGTTTTGTTTTTTAATACAGTATCACCAGAATCCCAAAATGTGCTTATTTAAGAGCACCTATATTGCAAGTTATTTACCCCCATTGTGTTATGAATGAACAAATTGTATGACCCTCTAAAAAGGCACTGGGATATTCAGTGATAGAGCAATTTCCTGAACTTGATCCAGAAAGTCTACACAAAATAATACTTCAAGGCCATCTTTCCCCAATCACCCCTCCCAGAGATTTCCCTGCAGTTCTTCCTTTTTTTTTGTGGATTTATTTCCATTTATTTGCTGGATCTTGAACTGACAAGTGTGATTTATATATTCACTGGCAGTCATCTGACTTAGGCAGAGAGCCAGGCCCAAACCCCATCAAAAAATGTGTAGAACAACAGAGAATAAGATTAGTACAAGTAACAGACAGGCCTGAGATTATATTTTAGGTTGTTACCCTTAATGACTCCATCATATCCCATTATTGAAAGCAAGGTGTTTATATGGGGTTGGAATCAGAGCAGATACAAAGCAGTGTGGTTAAAACATTCGTTCTCCTCTTTATTTGTGAAATGGCTGGTTTTATACAGTGCAAAATAATTTACAGTTACAGGTGCATTCTTATTGGCATTCAGCATGAACAAGTAAGTAAACTATCTCAGTTTAAGGCAGCTTGAACTGTAATTTCCTATACAGTCTATGCCCACACCATAACCTTATTTCTAACTGGGCCTCAGGCTTATCTACTTCTAGATAGATAGAAAGGCAGGCCCAAATCTGAGGCCCGGTTTGGGAGAGCTTAAATCTCATTCCACAGCACATTGTGCCCACGATCTCTAAGAAATTATTGTTTGGTTTGTTGCCTTCACTGTTTACAGCAGTTCTCAGCTTTGTCTGTAATATGCATGAATTTCCATGCCAGAATTCTCAGGTGTACTAAGAGAATATTCTCAGGAATTCAGAGTACCAGGTAATCTTCTATGGGGGCCCTAGTTAAGATGTCCCACTGGGCTTTACTTTAAAACCTCCTTTTTAATTTCCAGGCTCTTTGGTCCCTCTCCTTTTGTTTAGTGTCCTTGTCAGCCTTGCTGTCATCTCCAAGATTAAATCCCTACAAGCATTCATTACTGTAGTGTGGGAATATAAACAACTCCTTGGACTGCTTCATACCCGTGGAAAACAAATGGTGCAATATCACCCCTCAGTGAAATGGAATATACATCTTAAGCACTTGACACTTACTCTATTTAGTTTAAAAGCTTCTTTATTCAAAACGTATTTTCTCACTGTGTTTAAGGAAACAACTGCTCGGCCACTTAGTATCTCACAATAAGTGTCACATCCTTTGCCAAGGAAGCATTAGTCCCTTGCAAAGACAAATGACAGAGTTCTGAAGCAAATCCAGGGCAAGATGCCAAACACAGCTGAGATTAGAGAAGCCGTGAATCAGCAATACACTGACATACATAAATAATTAGAGGAGTTTATTTTGTTTAGCACAAGCAAACAGCTCTGCAGTGATGTATGATGTGTTAGATTCTTTCCAGGAGCTGCTGCTTCACAGGTACCAAACTACAAAAGTTACTCCAGACATTGCCACCTTTGGCCTTGGCATTTTTAAAAACTGTCACAGGTTTACATCTAATGTGTCCCATGGCTTGGCAGCATGACTTCTGATTGTTATTGCTAAATTCTCCAGGGTTTTTTTGGTTTTTTTTTTAAGATGAGCCAAACCGATTCTTTTTTGTAACCTCAGGGTAGCAATCAAAATAACAGTGTATAAGTAATAATTATTGTTCATTGTTTCACCAGTGAGATAAAATGTTGCTATCTGTATCTGGCTATATGTAAATTTGTTACATTTATCTTGTATTTTATATGTAATTTTTCATTATCTGTCTGAATGAAGTTAGGCTTCATACCTGCACTATTTGTGTATTTCAAAGATTTTTATTAAACTCTGCATTAATCCTTTACCATCTTAATTAATTGTTTAAAATCTCTATGCTTTTTTTTTTTTTTTGTAGGTGAGTGTTGAGGTGATTAGGAACTGCTAAATACAGCATTTAACACGAATTTAAAGTCACATTCCATCTCATTTTCATCCCATCCCAAGGTATGTAAAATTGTCCTTTAACTAGGAGTGTTAACACAGCAGTATCTAAACACATCGTTATCTTTTCTTCTTAGCT
Source organism: Cisticola juncidis (assembly GCA_013400215.1). NCBI lineage: Eukaryota > Metazoa > Chordata > Aves > Passeriformes > Cisticolidae > Cisticola > Cisticola juncidis. Next base: position 219,674 of record VXBR01004983.1, on the reverse strand, counting down.
GGGAATTGAAACAAATAGTTTTTAATTTGTATGAAATCTTTTTTCCTTTACTATTTGACTGTTTTCTCAGTGCAGAATGAGCAGAATTTCTCAGTAGCCAATGGCATCTCTAGGACTATGTTAAGGGAACAGTTTTGAGGCTGAGATATTTGACTACAAGACAGGAAAAGATCCAAAGGTCACATGAAATTTAGAAGAGCTTTTAGCTTCAGCTGTATTTCCAAGGCTGTTGCTGTGCTAATGAAGTCTGTGTGATGAAAACTGCAGAGGTTTGCAATACAATTTAACTCACACATATGATTTTAATTAGATCACACTTTGCCAAATCCACCTGCAGCACAAACAGCACTATAAAAGACACCTCTCAAAGCTGGTAGAAAGATGGGTCTGAGCAACAAACTCCAAGTGTCCATCTATTTGTTATTTAGTGGGTCAGAGGTTTAGTTATTGTAGTACTTTTGCTTTTTTTTACAATCTGAGTTGCCTCAAGTGCTGTCTGACTTGAGCATAATTCTTCTCTGTTTGGACTTGGAATGTTTGTGCTGTTGGAAATGAAAGGTAAGAGAAAATAGCCTGGATGGCCATTATATATCAAGGAAAGTATAGTGCAGCCTGGAAGTTATTCCACTGAGCAATTAAAAATAGTTAATATAGTAACTGCTTGATGTATTCTGTGAACCCTGTTAGAAACCTGCAGCTAAACCAGAAGGGAGGCTGTCTATATGCAGGTTTGCTACTTGAAAACATTAATTAAAGCTTCCATATAAAATCTCTAGGATTATCAAAATGATTCCAATTGCTGCATAGCACTCTCAAGAGTATGAATCATAGTAGTAAAACCAATAGAAACAGTAATGGTTTGTTTCCTTGAAAGCAATTCTATGGATGGGATCTCGTCTGTCATTTGTTATGCTGGATATGTAAGATTTGCTGTTAGAAACATGTGATGGTATAAGCATGTATGGGTTTTTTCCATGATGAGTTTTTAAAGGTTTGTTTATCCTTATGAAAATAAGCTTAAGCAAAAGCATGGCTGATTCTTTTTCTACATGTGACTGTTAAGACATGCAGCAACAAATTTTTCCTCTAAAGCTATTTCAAATATCAAGTCTCCTAGAGGTAACTGTGGGTGTAATTCAGGGATAGAAATATACTGGACTTCATTAGAATCAGTGTGTAGGCTGAGCTTGAAGGCCTGACAGGTAAAAAAAAAATTACTTAAAATGGATAATCCAGGTTATTTCTGTACAGTATATTTACAGGCGGCAAGTCTTACCAGGATATTAGCTGCTACTCCAAGACTAATTTTGGAATTAATCATGAACTTTAGGCCCTGTTTGTGATCTGGGCAGATGTGAGATGCAGCTGGAGGGGCTTTCTTAGCAGTGCTACTTGGTCTGTGTGAACACCAAAGAAATGAGCCCTGTGTGGTGCAGAAATTGGACAAGTGCATGAGTTTTCTTAGGGGGCACAACAGTGAAGCAAAAGATTGCGTTGTATTTTCCATTCTCAAATAAGGAGTATTTCTTGCTGAAGTCTCTCATTCATTTTAAAGATGGAATGCTTTTAAAAAGGGAAGCTAAAGCTCTTTTTGTAGTATGAAATCAGGTACTACAGCTTTGCATCCAAGCCTGGCATCTTGGGTTTCACCAAGCAAGTGCAGATGCCAGGGGATTTTTCTAGCTGACAATCACCTCTCCTATCTCCTTCTATCTAAATTATTGCAAAGTCTTTTTATTGGTCTTTCTAAATGCTTTCAAAAGTAGAAGAGCCCATATATGTAAGAATTACTTTTAAATAACACTCCTTCTAAAAAAGAGATTTTTCTGAAGCACTGCTCAAAACAGCTCTTCACTTGGTGTGAAATGATATTCTGTGGAAGTGCCACCCTTCTGCACACTGGGTACACACTGGGCAAGGTGAAAATGAACATGACTGTTCTGAAGAACCTTTAGGTCATGGCATTAATTATGGGATTAATTATGGGATTGATTTTTCATGTAGGAGATCATGGTCTAAAGGCTCCCTAACTCAGGATTTGGGGGTCCCTAACTCAAGATCTGGGGCCTGGATCTTTTCACAGCTGCATGTATGATAGCCCAGAGGATGTTGATTTCTGAAATTAAGTTTTATGTGACTTAAGGGCCTTCATTCATGGCCATGTATTTGGGGTTTGGAGCTAATAAAGTTGTTTGTGTGGTCACAGATGTAATGTCACTTATTATTCACAGCAATTAGTGTGACAGAATTTGACCTAAAAGTCCTGAAGCAAGCAATTCTAGGGTATAAACCCAGCTTGTTTAGCTCACAATGTAGTTTAATAAAGTTACCATGTTCATGGAAAATGGCATATTTAAATATAGGCTTTGATTACATGGATGCAAATTATGTGGAGGGTATGGAGCATTTGTGTTTTCTACACTAATGCCTCAAGCCTCTCATATTTGCAGAGCTCAGAGGTTTGGCAGCAGGCCTGCAATAAGATAAGGCTTGCAATAGGGTTTTTGGGTCTCTCTCTATTTTTTTTTTTTCTAGATCAGCATAATTCTGAACTGTTCTCTGCAATTTACCTGTTAGAGTGCAATTTTGCCAATAGAAATCCCCCACTCTGTTAGGCAGGAGTCAAAGGGCACCTCCCAGCCAGCACCAATGGGAATTATGCTAGAATCACTCTATGCAACAGAAATAGGAATTTAATTTTTTGATGTTCCACTTAGTTGAGAATTAAAGATCTGGGTTGGATGTTTTGACTTTTTTTTTTTTGAACCTGTTCAACAGCTTCTAGCCTGGACATGGGACTAGTTTTCATAACCTGCTCTCTACATTGATTAGAAAGCTGCTTTTCTGTAGACCAAGATTTTATCTTTGTTGCTAGAATTGCTGGTTCAGACCAGACAGGCTACAAAAGATGCTGTTCTTGACACAAAGTGAAGCTTTGAGATCTCGTGTCCCACTGCAGTGAGGATGCAGCAAATCTCCTGTTATTTTCTCCGTTCGGTCCATGTAATATAAAATAGAATTGTTGAAGTTCACTAAAGAGAAAAAAGGCATTTCTCTTCATTGGGGAAGAAGCATGACAAACTGCAAAAGTAGCAGTTTTGGTTTGCTAATGTGTGTGATTCTGTAATTAAGATAACTTCTCTAATTTCTAGAGGTTTTCTCTCTTTTTTTTTTTTTAACCTTCATTTCCTACTGCTCTAACTGTCCCTAGGTGTTATAACTAATGTTTACAAAAAAATATTATCAACCAGTCTTTTTTTAATTATGAAAATAATGCAGTATTCCTATGAATGTTGTGAGATTAAAGAGGAAAATAATCCCAGCAGGTTTTATTGTGCACAGTTTTGTATCAATATGTGGTCAAAAAAGATTCTTATTGGCAAGTTTATAAAGATTAAATACAAACATATTTAATCAAGTTTAATAGCTTTCATTGAATCTGAACCAACGCTGAGGAATGAATGGTCTTGTCTGAACCACAAATCTGCTGCTAAATAAAATCAATGAGAAGTGCAAAAGTCACTTGAATTATGAGCTGACCCTGCTAAACAGGACTCAGGTGACCAGCAGCAGATTTCAATTATTGGATCACCTCTAGGTCTGCATGCATACTTTACAATTAGTTATTGATTTAGCCAACTTCCACACATCATTCCTTTGTCTCAAAACATAATGGTTTTGTCATTCTTTAACTCCTCGGTTGTTGTACAGCTTATTCCCAAGCCTAAATGTATAGGGGTTTTTTTTCCCCTACAGGATGTATCTTCTGAGTGACTTTCCTTGTAATCACTAAGTAAAGAAAAACTAGACAAGAAGTATCTAATCAGGGCTGTTGGAACAGAGTTTATAAAGGTAGATAGCAGAGCATGTTGAAGAAATGAAGTTCTCTTCAATTAGAACCAAAGTTTTCACTTTTTCAAAGGTATCCTTTCAATGTACAGAAGTGCTTAATCTTGTGAATACTGTTCTGTGGTGGAGTCCAGGAGCAGCACTTTCTGATGTAAATAGAAGAATGGATACGTTGTGAATGAGATTATTGCAGTGAATTGCATCTTTGAGGCCTTTTTGAAAGGTGCAGACAACGGTGCTTCACACAATAATGAAGCTGCTGCAGAACAGTCTCACTTGAATTGTCACAAATGCATTGTGCTTGTCCTGAGAGGTGCTTTGCAAAAGAAAGGTAAAGCTATGTTGTCACTGTCCCCCAGCTGAAAGTCTTGAAGGAATTTGAAAGTCTTGAAGGAATTTTTCACACACTTCCTGAAAGCTTTGACAAGTCTCAGCTTTGGAATAAGTGAATAATAGTAACCAGCAAGCTAAAAATACTGCAGTGAAATGAATGAATACTGGAAACTAGCAGAGGGGTTTACTGTTTCTTTTTTTCCATTTATTATCCTAATTGCAACTGCAATACGTGCTTAGAAAGCAGTGAGTGTGTGCTTGATTAAACTGATTAGAGGGCCTGATAGAGCAGCCTTTTGAGCAACAAGAGATCAAGCTGGAGTAAGCATGCACTGTATTTTAAATGGTCAGTGTATATGGATAAGAGGAGAGGGGAAGATGGGGGGGGAAAAGAGGTTTTATCTTCCTATAGGTGTGCAGTGAGGGCCAGCAGCTTCATATGAGCCATGATGCCAGTCACACCTAAAGATTTTTTTTCAGCTTTTTATATCTTTTTTTTCATAGATTTGTAGCCTTATGGATTTTTAATATCTAAATTTGTGTAGCTTCTAGTACTTTGCTTGCCCTCTCTCACAGTTTAGCAAACCCTTACTGACGCATTCTTGAAATTCTGTTGAATTTTATCCTTAAGTAGAGAATTTCTGATTTTTTGGGTTTTTTTCCTACCAGAACTTGAGAGAGATAACAACAAATGGGGCAAAGAAGCCCCTGGACCAACTCCAAGGGGCTGAACTGGTGGAGTGCTGGGGTAGCTGGTCTCCTATAGGATGTACCTGCTAGATATATTAATTAACCAGGTAACAGTTGTAGTAACTTATCACGTGAGTGCAGAGCTGTATTTGTGCACCTGAGAGCTCTCATTAAAGAGGTGCTTTTATCCTGCCACTTGAACACTGTGGCAAGGATTTTTCCTTTTGCTCTGAAGCAGTACAAGGAGCAGTGGTGGGGAGGACCATGGCAGAGCCTGGCAGCCAAGGGTGCCCCACTGTCCCAAGGTGTGGATGGATTTTGAATGGTCAGATACATTTATCTGTAATAAATAGATCTATAATCTCACACAGGGCACCGATTTTTGTCAGATTATCTTTCTTTCTGACTCAAAGATGAGGCTCCTGAGAGGCATTTTAAAGATTTTTATTCCTTTTTCAGACTCATGTGAAGGGTGAGAGAGTGCAGATGTTACAATTCACACTATCAAAATCAGAAGCCAAACGATTTCTTTATTACAATACATTATAAGTGGTTTTGGCCCATCAGCTTTTGCCATACAATGTTGTTAATGATTTTAAGCAAATCATCCAAAAATACCCTTCGTGGGTCCTACTACAATGCATCTTTCATAGTTCTATTTCTGCAAAATATCTAGTCCATTTGCAACGTCATCATTTGCAACTTCTTTCTAGTTCCATTTCTCTCTCAGTCTGTCCTCTTCCATGGCCTTTCTAAGTCAGCATATCTTATCTTAAAATTTGCATAGAGACGGATACTATGTGAGCCTCCTGTCAGGTTTTGAGAATTCTCTGGAATCCATTTCCCACACAAGGCAGGGACAGCTGGGGACAGCCCGAGCCCTGGGCTTTTCCAGGGCTGTGTTTTGGTCAGGGTCAGAATTGCTAAGCCAAGGTGGGCAGCACCAGCAAGGCCAGTGCTGCCACCCTTGTGACAGAGCGCTCTGGTTCCACCTGGAGTATTTTCATGCAAAGTTCAGCTCAATTGTAAAGTATTATTTGGTATAATAATTCTCTGGCCTAGCCCTTTTCAAGCTTTTGTAAATGGTTAGTAATAACTAGTTCTCTGAACCTGCTGAGGGTTTTACCTGTGTTTATAGCCAGTGACGGTTCTGAGATCCCACAGCAGAATTCCACTTATCTGTGCTAAAAACAGTGAAATAGTCACTGAACTGATTGCACTGTGCCAGCATGACTACAGAATGGGGGTTTTGTGACCCATGAGTCTTTAGAGAATGTCACTTGTAGGTGACGTATTCTGGTTTTCTTGGGCTGGTATCCATTCTGGGGCATTTAAAAACCAAAGTGTGCATGGGACATCTGTGTGGCACTAAAAAAAGTACTGCAAAATCATTTGCTGTAATGAGAAAGCTCTGGTGAAGCAGCTGTAGTCACTTGTTAATGTTTTTGAAAAAGCTGTTCCTTTGCGTGATACCTTAATGAAACTTTGTACCAAACACTGAAAGCTGTAGCATTTGCACCTATTCCACTGCTCCAAATGAAATTGTTGGTGGGAGCTGTTAGTTTAATTAATTGTGAATTTTGAATAATTGTTTTCTCAAAGGAGATTTATCAAGCTTTCTGAAGTTATTGTTTTCTGAGCTTACTTTGTTACCAGTCATCAAAATTTAAGCCGTGTGCTTTTGTTTTTTGTTACTGTTTTCTGGGCAAAGATGCCTTGCAGGGAGTTTCAGTATGGTCAGTAACTGTAGGAACACAGATTTGGACTGGGTTTTTTTCCTTTGTGAAGAGAAGCCTCTCTGCAGCTCCAGCAGGAAACCTGTAGAATATTTTAAAAAGTGTAGGAATAGCTTATGAAACATGGTGATGGAAGAATTGCATTCTGTTAAAAGTTGGATATGTCCAGGCTTGTTCTAAGTACCTGCTGGGTCTTCCTGTGATTTTCCAGCTGTAACTGCACCACCTTGTCCTAATGAGATTAAACCTATTCCCAAGTGTCCAATCTCTTTTTTCTCAAGAAGAAATCTGTGTTCCACCCTTCCATTAATTCTGGTGGAGCAGCTGGTGACTGGTTAATTTTATGTATTGCTACCTGATTGCATGAACTCCAGCTTTGTCGTTGGTTCATCTGAAGTGGAAGGGCTAAGTGATTCACAAGCTAAATGAACCCCAGTAGTTCATCATAACAAAGTTTAATGACATGGTGGGATTTTAAATAATGATGCTGTTTTCACTGCCAATTAGTGTTAAATTTCTCTGCCACTCTTTATATTTTCACTTTTGGGAGGGTAAACGGGAAATGAAAGTTGCAAGCAATGCAGACTGACATGGGAAATAAACAAGCAATATTTTTTTTGATGCTTGACATGTGTTACCATAATAGAAAAATATTATAAACACTCAGAAGTTTTAATAGATACTCAACCAAAGTGTTTACCAAGATTCTTGAGACAGAGCTCTGCCAACAAGAGTACTTGTTTATTAATGTAATCCAACAATATGCTCAGTTTGGCAGTACTAATGCCTGACTTTCGTAGGAGCAAACTTTATGCTTATTTTGTAAAGAGTTTGAGAGACAAAGATAAAATTTCTTGTTAAGTATTTATATTTATTAAATCTTCAAATATATGGCATTGATTTAATACCAAAGTCAACTTGCTAAAGGCCTACAGATACTACAGGAATAAACCCAAATATTTCTAATATTTCTAGCTGATGAGCACAAACCTTAAGGTGCAGCTGGCTGCTCACACAAAAAGCAGTGGCTGCTCCAAAGATGTTCCTATCTGGGATGTCAAAGAGAAAATTATTATAAGCTCAAGGCTCTTCAAAAGAGAGTAACATCTTCCAATTGTTTCCTTTCCTATAACTGAGTGATATATATATTTTTTTTTTTTGTCCCAAGTGCAATGCTTTCATCTGGATTTTATCACATCTTCTGTAACATTAGTGAGACTTTTGAACACCTTTCTAAAAGTAATGTGGACACCCAGATTTGATGTGGTTTCTAGCAGAAACTTGAATCTGAACACTCACAGCTTGCATGAAAGCAAACTTTGTCTCTTAATTAATTTCAGGAACTGCAAGGACAAGCAACTGCCTTTAATATTTTAGTAAGGAAAGGAAAACCAAAATCGACCTTTGAAACCCAAAGTTTTACTGAAATTACAAAAGAGACCAGCAAAGTAGATCTTTTTAGATATTTTTTCCTGGATTACATTTTCTCTTGGATTGTACAGGCTGTTAGAGCTTGAGATGTCCTTTTCTGAAATGTTTAGCCAGCACAACTAATGTCCAACCAGATATATTACATTCTGTAATTTATTAATTTATCCAACCAGATATATTACAATCTGTTACAATCTGTAATTCAGGATATAAATATTTGGAGATGCCATTTATGTAAAATCAGATTTTCACAGTTTTTCTATCTCTGACAGGAATTCCACTCTCCAAAAGTGGTACCAATGAATCTAAGCTATTTCAGATTTACAAAATGTCAAAATGTTTGCTGAGGATAACAATTCCTTTTCTCTCAAAACCAGTCTCTGCTTTTGCCTGTTCACTTGTCTAAGATCTTCTTTATTCCTCTGCTTTGGGGCACAGGTTTAACACCCATTATCTGTGTTGTACTCTCCCATGCCTTTCACAACATTTTGCTCTGCATTGTGATGTCTGTGTTCTGTCTAGCACTTCATTTTCTTTCTACTGTGACCTTTTTTCTTTCCCTTTTCAACTTTCTGCACTGATCTATAGTTCACATTCTTGCCTCTCCTTTTGCTCTTGCCTGTTTCTTTCTCGTGTTTTTGTCTCTTTCTCATTGCCAGACTTTTCCCTTTCCCTTGCTGCAGGTGGAATACATGTTATATCTCTGAAATGGTGATTATTATTGACACTTTATTCATACCTGCCACCAACTGCTGCCTGTCTACTGGCAAATGAAATTAAAGCACCTAAACACAGGAGCTCCTTTTTATTATCTCCTATTAATTTATCAGTGATATGCTGTTCTCACTGCTTCACATACTCACCTCTGTCATTTTGTTCTCACAGATAGACTTTTGACAACCTATCTACACTGTCATCGAGTCTCTAACTCTCATATGATTATTTGCTTTTTACATCATCAAATATTTGTACTGGGCTTTAAAAAAGCACAGAGACTGCTCTCTGTTATATTGATTAGACTGGATATTGTCCATTAACCTCTTCAAGTCCCCTGTCTCATGGCCTCTGTATAGACTAAGTCAAATTTAACATGCTACTTATGCTGAAAATAAACCACAAATACAATATAAATGACTGAATATTAGAATTTAAAAATCACCATTTTAAACTATACGTAATATTTAGCCTGTCATCAAAAAGTGGTCCAAGTCTTTGTAATGCTGATCTGCCACATCTGAATCTGTTGTGTTGTGGTAAAGTAAATCTAAAGCCAAGGAACAAAAACTAAGGAGATGGGTGTGAGGAGATGTTTTTCTGTTTCTGTCATGACTTAGTTGCACTTGTCCATATCTGACTGATACACAGGAAAGCAAAATGCTAACTCCACTCCAGACTAAAGCTGTGTGTGCTTGTGTGAGTGGCAAAGTTGAAACTCCTTGCTAAAGCTACTTCCAAATTCCATAAACTGCTCAGCTGCTGCAGCTGCACTTTGACAGTTACTGCTGTGTTTTGCATCTGATGTGAAAAACACGGACCACAAGGGTAGTGTTATCTCCCTGCCCAGAATTCCTTTAAACCCCACTTTCCAGGCACCCCACTGGTTTATGTAAATTATATAGGTACTGGCTAGCTTTTATGGGCATAGGAATTGTTTATTAATGTTTAAGAAAGTTATTTTAGAGCAGATCCTAAACAAGAGTAATTCAATTCCATTTCTTTGTTTCTTTTACTTAAAAGGGGGAAACTGGTTTATCTATGGATCAGTCACTGTAAGGGGAACGATTATGTTGTAATTAACCTTTACAGAACAAAAGAACTTAATGATGGCTGGTGACGAACAGAGGGAGATGGGGTGATAACTAGGTTGAAGTGAATGAACGCTGTACAAAGGGATGCTTTAAAGTGCCCTAGGCAAACTTCAGAGCTTTTCTCATCTGCTGGAAAAAGAGAGGCTTTGTTTTCAGATAGATGGTTTTCATTCAGTTTGGGAGCTCATCATTCTTAAAAATGAGAACACCTTTTTGTTTGGTGACATCAATATTTCTCTTCTTTAGAGATTTTTGAGATGGAAACAAAGATGCATCATGGCAGAGCATCTGCTGCCATGTGTGTGTGCTGGAAGAACCTTTTCTTTACACTGTGAACCAAACTTGGGGGTTTAGTTTTAACCACTGTGGCAATGTAATCTGCAGTTAGACCGATAGAATTTGCACATCTCTGACCCTTTAAAGCTCTGTATGATCTACTACAGTGGTTGGCAGATGGGTTTCAGATCCCTCGCTGAGTTGCTGCTGTGGATATCAAGGAGAATTAGGGTGGTCAGCACAGTGGTCCTGTAGAGTTACCAAGAACCAGACCCTTGGCCACGGGGCTTTGTGGAAATTTGGAGGAGCCAGCTTTTTGCAAAAGAGAACATTTATCTGTAAAACCAAGCTGAAGATTTGGGATTAATGTAGCAAGGCAAAGCACAATAAACTTTCTACAAAAAGTCACCCTATTTTCTGTTTTCCTAGCCAGCTCTAGGGGATGGTCTTGTGAAAATGGAGTGAGACATTGTAGAGTAAAAGGGAGAATGTGAGGGCTGAGGAAAAATATAAGAGGTACAAGGAAGGAATAAACCCACTGTAAATGATTAACAGGAAGGATAGAGGTTTGATTGAAAGGGCAGTCAGCATAAGGTTTAGAAAATTTAATCAAGACATCCTCTCAATTTACAGACATCTATACTTGTACAACATCTCTGTGCTTGAATCCCTGTCTATATCTTCCCCATATTTTTCCTGTGTAGCTGCATTGTCTTGGTTTCCTCTGGGATGGAACTGATTTTCTTATTAGCAGTTGGTGCAGTGCTGTGTTTTGGATTCAGCATGGGAATAATAAAGCTAAGGCAGCAATGTTTGGGTTTTCTTTGGGTATACTCACCCCAAGTCCAGGACCTTTCAGTGTCTCATGCTCTGCCAGTGCACAGAAAGCTGGGAGAGAGCATAGGCAGGACAAGTGATCCAAACTGTCCAAAGGGATATTCACTCCATACCTCAGAAGTTAGTGTGTAAATGTGGGGAAGTTTTCTGTGAGGAGCTGATCTTTGCTCTGGGCTGGGCTGGGCTGGGCATTGCTTCATGGTGAGCAATTCTCTTCTGCTTCACCTGTTTCCCTCAGGTTTTGTTTCTCTCTTCTTTTCATTACAATCATTATTATCATATTTTTTTTACTAGTATACCTTACTCTGAGTCAATTACTGGATTGGTTTTACCTCAACCCATGAGTTTTACTTTTTTTCCTTGATTCTCTACCCCATCCCACCAAGGGGAAGGGAGCAAGAGTCTGTAGGGTCCTTGTTGCCTTGAGTTAAACCATGAGGTGCATATTAAAGAAGGAAAAAAAAAGAAATGTCATCTCCAGCATCAATCACAGTCAAAGATTAAAACCTTTCCCCCTCACTTCTCCCACCTTTGCCAGCGAAAAATCAGCATGAGGTCTTTATCTGTTATTTTTCAGTGCAATATTGGAAAACAATTGCCTTACCAATTGTGGCATATCAGCATGAATGTGGAACACTGAGAATTAGCTAGACCTCTTTGATACAGCAATTACTGTTTGTCATAGAACTTCTGCACTAGAATATAGAAAATTAAGCAGGTCTGTTATGTGGGCTTTTTTTCCAAAACTGCTGTAATGAAACATTGTAGTAGTGGCAACAAATCACAAATGGTAATTTGCACTCACTAGGCAGCCAATTAAAATTCTGTGTAAAAGCATTGGCAGGATAATATTTTCTGTCTAATATCATGGATTTTGCCTTAACTTCTCTTGTTTTGGGCTCTTTAAAGTGCTAATGCACTTATCTTCCTAACATTTATTTGCCTGGTTGCCAATAGATTAACTTGGAGAATGGCAATATTTTACATTCTCTTAGCAAGTTTCTGCAAGTTTCTGTTGAAAAACACTGATTTATATACTCTCTAATACACAGATAAAGCACTCTTTATTCTGATGAATATTCCACAGAAATGATTGCATAATGCTTTAAAAATGATTAATTCTTCATCACAAAATTTTCAGTTTCTAATTTGATTTTTAAAAGGCATGACTAGAACTAGCATGGTTTTGCAGACCAGCAAGAATAAATAGATAAAGATGCAAAAAATCAAGTCTTATAGTTTCTATAATACCTTTCTATAATACATTTGGGATCAGCTTGGCCTTCACTTTTACTAATGCTGCTTCAAAATGCATCAATGGGGAGATATCTTTGTTGTTCTTTACCTCTTCAAAGTGCCCCTCTCCTCAAGTCCATTTAGTTTAAACATTCCATAGATTAAAAAGGCTTATTTCTTTTAAGTGACACCTCCTGAGAAAATAATTGCATTTTCTTATAAATGGAGAATTCTGTCCTGCTTTCAATTGTGCCAAAAAGTACCTTAACATGTGTCAAGCGTTGTTACAAGTTTCTTCAGAGACAAAGCACTGATGAGAGAACTGTCACTGACACTGCAAGTGATGCTCACAAGAGAACAGATGCTGTTGCACTGGGCTCTGCCAAGCAGCAGCTCCATGTGTGGAATTCTCCAAGGGGCAAAAATCATTCATAGCTGAGGAACTTCTACATGCAAAGTGTGGTGTGACCATGCTGGCACTTTCTGCAAAGTCTTTGTGAAGAGTTTTCTCCTTGTGGTGCTGCTCAGGAATAGAATTCTGTGGGGGTATTTGGTGCTTGAAATAATGAAATCAGATATATTTTGTGCAGGAGCACAGAATATAAATAACTGTCAAGTTCTGAGGGAGCAGCTCTGTGGAGTGATCTCCCTGCAGGTGTGTGACAAGCCAAAGTGACTCAGGAAACTCTTGCCCAAGATGCCTCCTCTCTCTGATTGTCACTTCATGTAACTGGCTCTTCAAACTGAGAGAGCAAGAATCTGAGAAAGTCATATTGTGTGGCTCTAGGCAGATATTTACTGTATGGAATATGCTAGGTAGAAAAGTTATGCTGTATTAACATTTGAATAATATAGTGAATGTAGTTTTGTAATTAACATCAAGCTGTAGTAATTAAAATAGAAGCTGTGTGTGTGATATTCTTTTGAGGTCAAGAAAGAGAGAAAATAATCAAGAGTTTTTGCACAAAGATAGCAGTTGCAGAGACCCCTACATTTTCTAGTGAAGAAGAATTTATGGCTTTCCTTATCAACATGAACAACCTCTTATGACTTAAACCAGACTTTAAGAGGCCAGAGGGTTGAAAGACAAGTACCAGCTGAAAATAGCTGTTTCCAATAAAATATGCATATTCATAAAGAAGTTCCTCAAAAAAGAGAGAGATTCCTCTCTGGGTGCCTT
>VXBR01004983.1:148132-205521 GCA_013400215.1 Cisticola juncidis | reverse complement strand
AAAAAACCCCCCCAAAACCCAAAAAAAACCCAAACCCAAAACAAACCAACACAATATCCCATGAAGGCAGGGTCTCTATATGGGGCTGGAACAAAGCAATGCACAATCAAATCAATGTGGGTATAACATATGTTCTCCTCTTTATTCCCGAAATGGCTGGGTTTATACAGTGTCAGACAGTTCACAGTTACAGGTGCATTTCTACTGGCATTCAGCATGAGAAAGAATGCAAACAATCTTACCTTAAGGCAGCCACTGTGTTTCTATTCCAACTGTCCTAGCCAAAGCATGCACATATTAACTTAATTTCTAATTTAATTTCTAACTGCGCCACAGGTTTACCTACTACTACACAGGCCTGAGTCTGAGGCCCAGTTTGGAAAAACTCAACCTTCATTCCATAACACATCCTGCTCTTGCTGCAATCCCACTTAATTGCAGAGCTTAGCCAGCAGTTACTCTTTTTGGAGACAGGCCCAGAAAAATTCCTGTCTCTTTGCACTTTGTGTGTCCACACAGTTTTTTCTCAGCAGTTTGTGTTTTCTTCAGCTCCAGACTCAAGTCCAGCCAGAACCCCCCTGAAGAGGAGTCCAGAAGAGCAGTATTTGGATAATGGTGAGCTTCATTCTTTCCTAGATATTTCCTAGATATTTCTGACAGAGGTTTCAGTCCATCCTTATGTTTTTTTGTTCAGTAGCTTTCTGAGTTGGCAGCCCTTGGTCTTGAAAAATAAATCAGTCAGGAGCAGCAAATTATGCTTCACTCCCTGCCTGTGCTGTCTATATCTTCTCTGCTATTGTGTCAAGCCTGTTTTATCATGTAATTATGACAAAAAACTTGTGGTTTGAAACTTGACTTAACCATAAAAAATAGTAGGAGTGAATATTTTTGTTTATTTTTTTTCCTAAAAGATGATCTAAACTTTCAGAGAATCTTTAAATGTTCAAGCAACCAAATTTAGCAACTTGAGAAACTGAAAACTGTGACTAAAATAAATAGCCCTAAGCATGGTTTATTGGGTCTGGGAGGAAGGGAAGTGTTAGGATTCCCTGACAGCCACTGCAGGGAAAGAATCTGATAGAAAAGCAAGGGCCAGAGGGTCTCACCCACTGCAGGAGCTGACTGAACACAAAGTTTTAGCCTATAGTTTCTGAGGGATGTTTGTGTAGCATTTCATGAATCCTCTTTTTTCCCCTAAACTTTCTCTTTGTGTCCTTGATCACTCTTTTGAGCAGCATCTTGACATTTTTTGAAACACAATTGATTCCACTGGGCAAAAAAATACAATATCATTCTTCACCTCTGCTTACCCTTTCTCCCATCTCTTAATTTTCTGAATGTCATTTCTGTCTTGGCCTCTGTTTGCTCTCTCCACCTTCATTATTCCTGAACTCCCCCCTTGCTTAATCTCATCCCCCCAGAGTGCCTACAATCCCTGGAGTTCCTTCTCCTGGTCAGGGAGGTGCTCAGGAAGGCTGTCAGAGCAGAGCTGTTTCATGGCAGGGCTTTTCTTAGGCCTGCTTTGAAATTGGGGTAAATATCTGCAGGTCATCAGCATCTAAATCCTTCCCCAAGTCCTGTGAGCTGTCAGGGGAGTGACAATGCCACTTATGAGCCATGTTTCTAGTTTTGCTTTTCATTTCCTCCTGTGGTAGTGGTTGCTTGATTAAATAACCATTTGTTGTTCATTTCAAGAAACCAAATGCTACCCTTTCCCTGTATAATTAGAAGAATGGCAATATAACCCTAAACCCCAAATCTAGACCAAACTGTTGTGTTATGTAGTGTGAGTTTTCATCCAGCTGTGATATAGGCTAAACTTCCTTTAAAAATAATTTAATAAAGGATGGGAAGCATGGAGGGAAAAGAAATGTCTGCTTTACTTTTATGAGAAGCTGCTATTGAGCCCCTGAAATAATTGCTGTGGCCATGTTCTGTTACCTTTGCTAGCCCTGATTGCTGCTCCACCCTACTGAGCTGGGAACATCATGTTAAACCAGAGTATCTGTGACTTTAGCCCTTGAATTCTTTAAAACAGGAATCTGACAGGTGTGTAGGGACAGCTGTGTCCAGGTGGTTTTCCTCATTCGTTTTCCACTTCATCTGCCAGTCTGTGTTTAGGGCAGCAGTTTTGGAAGTCCTGCAGGCACAATGCTGCCCACAGAATCTATTTCCTCTGTATGATCTCAGGAGATGATGTAGTGTCTGAAGAAAAGTCAAGTTGCAGAGGCTTCAAGGTGCTTAAGCCTCTGGCTTACACAGTGGGATTTAGAGGATAGCACTTCACTGATCAAGGGTCCCTCCTAGTGCTCTTCAAGTAAAAGGAAGGAAAGAAAAGGTCATACAAAAAGTTAAGAAATGGGTGAAAAATGTGTATCAGAAAGTAGCTGTAATGGACAAAAGGTCCAAGCAGTCGATAGCAAAACATCATTAAAAAATTAATATGCAGACCATAAATACACCAGATAACTAAACTGAGATCAGCTGTGTGTTCCGTTTGTTAATTAAACTGTTGTTTCCCTTGTGCTAATTTTAAAAGTTAAGTAATAGCTCAAAACAATTAATGATACTTGAGGGGAAAAAAATGTAAAAGTTGGGATAACTTCCACAGTTAATGATACCTGGTGACAAATGAAGACAAAGTATCAGGGAGAAAAAACAGATGAAAGGAAGCTTGCAAATGTTTATAGAAGCTCCATTTCTAGTTTGCCACTGTCAGGTGTAATAAAAACATCTGAACACCTCCATGACCTTTCCAATACCTGACAGACTCAGGGAATGGCTACTAAATCTGTGACAGGGGTTTTCCCACCTTAAAGCTAAAATTTTAAACTCCTAAATTTTGACTCCTATTCTAGTATAATATCTAATATATTATTCTATTAATAATTCTTATTCTATTAAACAGACATTGAAAGAGCTTTTTTAGCTGGTAGTTCAGAAATGCTTTCTGCTTGCAATGAGAAATGCAGCTCCTGCAGATGAAAATATTTTCTGGGTACAGTATGGGAGTGCTTAGGCAGAGGCCGAAGTGGTTGTGATGCTTGTCAAGTCCTTTGCAGGTTCCCACACATGGCACATTCAGCAGCTCTGTGCTGCTTCCAGGTGAGACAAATCCCAGATATTCATCCTCCTTTCCCACTCCTGATTGCCTTGGAGAGAAGGTATTCATGGCTTAATCTGGCCAAGCTCACAGTTTTGACAACTGGGAGATCACACAAGGAAGGGACAATGCCAGGCACTAGCCCTGCCTGACCCTTTCAGTGTGACCTTTGTGGGTAATAAAGATCAATTCCATCTTGGGTCAAAGTTTGGAAATTCTGGCTGTCTAAAATACTTTTTTTAAAAAAAAAATTTTGGTTTTCTCCCCTCTTTTTCTCTAAGTCATGCCAGCCTTTGTTTCCATGGCAATAGAAATGAAAATCTATTGGCAGCTTGTAGGCAGGCAGCAGATGACAGCTCTCAGTACCAGCTTTCAGCAGCTGACTTTCAAATAACAGTCCTAAAAACCCACTGCAGTAACAAGTACGAAGATTTTACTACAATATTGGCTCCTTGTATCTGTCTTACTTTAAAACAGAGAAAATGGATAAAATTATTACTTAGAGAAGTGTTTATGCCTCTTTGTTGTCAGCTGCTTACTTGTGCTTTTTGTCTTCAGCCCTGCAGTGTGGGTAGATGTAATTGGACACTTTCTGTGCAATACATACATGATGGTGCAATTTTGAACAATCAAAGAATCTATTCCCCACTAAAAGGGGGCAAATTTAGGTAAAAAAAACTAAAACATTCCAGGATGTAGAAGAGAAGAACCTCATGAAACTTGGCTGAGGAATTTAGGATTTCCCATCAAATGTTAAAGAAGATTCCAAGAAAAAAAACAACTATGAATAGAGAAGAGGTGATTTGGGGATTCTCTGAAGAGCCTCCCAGGAAGGAGCAGAGCAGTAAAACACTGTTAAAGAACAGATATTTCACTCTTTGTGAGAGTGTTCCAGGAAAACTGAGTCAGCACCTCTTTGCATATTTTATGAATTTTCCTTTACATGTAGCTTGCATGTTTTGCATATAATTTTGCTGGTGGCATACACCTTTTGAAGAGTGAAAACAAATTAAATTCAAGTGTTTAAGTCAATTTCAATGATGCCAGTATTTCACAAGCCTTGTGGAAGTGCCATGTTCACAGAGAAATTTCTAAGTTGTTTACTTTCTCATCATTCTGTCATGAATGTTCTGAAAGGTCAGTCCATTAAATTGCTTCTCATAGAGGCATTAAAAGCTCTGAATTGTTAATCCTAACCTCTTCTCCTCATTTCCAGGACTAAAGAAGTTGTAGGTGATGCAATTCCTGATAAATACAGACAAAAGGGCAGTGACTTGACGTTGGATATTCAAGTTCACTGACTTCTCTTTCTGCTTGAATAATTAAAAACGAGTTCTGCTATGAATAATTATAAACGTTTTTGGGAAAACAACAAAATGAAAGATTTCTCAATAAGGAGGAAAAAAGGGTGACTCTCACTAATTAGGTGGTGCATTAAGATATTCCATTTTCTCTTGGTGACACTATTTTTTGTGGAATCCCTATTTTCTTGATCAGTATGAGGCTTTCATATGTGAGTACATGATGGCATGCTGCTTCTCTTGGGGAAAAAAGGGATTTCTGTGAGATTCTAGCTATTACTTTATCTGTTTCTGAATACTGCATCTAACATTTTCAGTTAGTCCCAAAACACCCAAGAAAAAATGGAGTAGTAAATTTTCATAACCATTTCTGGGTGGAAAAATGCATGTTCCAAAGGCCAGAATAAAAGCAATTAAAGAATTGTTTACTAATGAGATGCTTTCCCTCCATTCCAGTTCCCCTATTGAGCGAGTCTTTGCTAGAACACTCCAGATCCTGAGCTAAATAGTGTTCATTACAGGGCTAAAATAGGGAACTGGCGCAATTCTCAAGAGTTTGGGCTTCAGACAAAGAGACTTTGAGTGCTGGATCACTGTTTTTTATCCCAAAAAATAGCTTCCCTCTATCTTTCAAGATAAATACAGTGCTGCTGAGCAGGTGAGGATGGTGTTGGGAGCCTGTTTCTAAAGCTGGAATGTGCAGCAAAAAAATCACTTCTCAGTCCTGTGTTAAAGGGGAATTGATGGATGTTCTGATCTGCTCTTAGTAGTGTGAGGGGGAGTACAGACATTGGAGTGAATAATTGTGATATGCTAAACTTATGCTAATTTGTAAATGTCCAATATGCCTGATGAGAGCATCAGTAGGGTTTCTGTGAAAAGGAAATGAAGAGAAGAAAAAAACTACTTTCGAATAATGAAGCTTGTTGAAACCACACAAATATTCACTCTTCAGTCCCTTGTGCTGCAGTTGTGGCTGCAACTAATAAATACTAAAGCATAGAAATTTCTGTACTCTCTTAAACTTTATCTCTTCTTGTAACCACAGTCAACATTTTTCCATTCCCTTTTTCCTTATTTACAGATGTCATAGTTTTATTTTCCGCTTTTATCTAGAGATGCACTAAATTAATGTTATATATAGGAGAGATCCAATCTCCAAGTATTTGTGTACAAAGGTATCTGCAATACTCATGATCTTGGGCATGGAGGAGCTTCTCAGAGTGACTTCAGTGCTACAGTTTGAATTCCCTGTCCCCCTGTGATGTGAAAAGCAGGAGGGATAACACTTCATGGACTCAGAGGTGCACATGTTTTCCCACAAATCCAAATTTTTATCTTCCTCAGTGCTGAAACACTTTATACCCAACTAATCTGCCAATCAGAAAAGCTCTCAACACAACTTTCCTCTCTTTATATTGAGCATGTCTATAATGGGAGATGGGTCTGTGTGAGGAAGCTGCTAAAATCTTTAATATGCTGAAGATCTTTATAGACAGGATGGTGGTATATGTACCAAGGCAGTGTATGAATAAACTAGCTAATTTTATACTGATATTAAGCTCTGTTGAACTGATGTATCACATTTAGGGCATTTAGGGTCTTTCATTCTATATTTTTTGCTATTGGTTTGGCTCTGGTTGCTTGGAGGTTTTTTTGAGTTTGTAATGAGAGTCAATCTTGTAGTATTTTGGGACAGAATGCTGAAGATCTGCAGCGTAAATAAAATTTAAACTAATAAATACAGTTTTTTAAAATTCTTAACAGCAAAAATAGAAACTGGAAGATAAAGTAGTGTGAGGAAACCAAAGGCACAAGTCTGGGTCTGTTGGCATTAATTTCCACAGGTCAGCCAGTCAGTGGACATGTGGGAGTTTATATTAGTGAACAACAGAGTTCAGATATTTTGTTACTTCTGTAATAATCTGAATTGTGGTTCTCTGCTGAGATTCTGTTAGGTTCTCACCATTTAATGGCCCTTTGAATTAAATCACAATATATGGAAATGTTTGCCCACCTAGGCATTCCTCCTCATGTATATGAATCTTTATTTTCTTTTTTCTTAGGATGTTTTAACAACTAAAGAAAGAAAAAATTGAAAGGCACATAAGATGATGTGAAATAAAGTTGAGCATCAGGGCTTTTAGGAAATGAAATATATATTTATAATATATAAATAAAGCATAAATTGGGCTTTTTTATTTCTCTGGTGCTGTTGGAACTGAGGAAAAAGCCTGAAGTCTGTCAAAACTCAGATGTGAAAACCCAATTCAGTTGCAGGCACCATGAAACTATTTTTCCCTTTTCTTATTACACAAAATTTATAGAATTGGAACAAACTCTGCCACTGAAATGAGAGCTGTTCAGAGATATCCTAGTAAGGAGTGCAGAATACATTAATTTCAGGGTGAATGAAGGAATCCTGTTTATTACTCCAATCCCCATTTCCCTAACAAAAACACTGATTCCCACAGAAATCCATTGAATATTTGAATATTTTTTCTGGTATCCTTCAGAGTGAGGGTGTTGCGGGATTTCTATGAATGCATGAAAGAAATTATTTCTAACTATGAGGAAAATATTTTTGACACAAAATACCTATTTCTGATAAAGCAGCCATTTTAATAGTAGTCTTTCATGAAATAGTGAAAACATCTTAAGCCTGTAATTCAAATAAATGTACTTTAACTTCTCTATCTAATGGAAGAGATGAAGATTAAAAATTAAAATTCTCTTCTGAATTCCTCACACTCAGAGAAGTTGTGCATAACTGCAGTGAGAACATTTTCATTACTCTGCTCACAAGGTATAGTTTTGAAACAAAGGTGAAGAGTTATTTCAGGTTATTACTATCAACAAGATCCAGAAAATTATATCAAGGGGTAAAAAGCTGATAATTTACTTCTGGGACCCTCCTGAATGATTCCAGTCCAGGCAGAGGCTGAGAAATGTCTACCTACTAAATGTCAGTTGATTTGATATCTCTTTTTCAGTGAAGTTTTCTTCTAAATTGCTTCAAAATGAAGCAGATGTAAATTTCTATTGAACATATTCTTGGATTCCTTTGTTTGACTAGTTCTGGACTTGTATTCAGTAGGTCTTAAATGAAAATCTTGAAATCTAATGAAAAAAAGAACTTTTTCTCCCCTCTGCGATAAAGGGCTTCACTCACTGCTGGCTCCAGAGGCTGCTAGGAACCACAGGCAAACTCTCTAAGGAATTTTTTTAATGTATTATTTACCAGAGACCATTAACTGCCTGTGAAAATGTAAGAACACTGACAGATTTGGGACCTCGAGATTATTATGAAGTCCTTGCATATGTAACTACATAAAGAAAAAAACCCCAGATAAATAAGATCAATTTGGGCAAAAAATATATTGAAAGTTCCAAATTTCCATGTAGAACCTATTAATTTCAAAGTTTCAGTGCTTGTGTATTCTTTTTTTTTGTTTGTTTGTTTGTTACAAGAATGTGGACTTTTTAAAGGACTGTGTATCCGCACTGTGGAGAAAATGCCATTTATTGCTTTGCTAATATTTTTTCTTTGTAGTGATGCTTAGTAACAATTTGAAGATTGCAAACTGTCTTTAGAATTAAGTTTGAAACAGCTTAATTTTAAGTTTGAAACAGCTTAAGTTAACACACTAAGAGTGATGTCACAGGTCAGAAGTGTAGTAAGACTTTGTTACCAATGCTTCTGTGACTGCATTCAAGGGAAGCTTTGATTATGATGAATTATATTATTTATTATATAAATTATACTGTATGAAATATTTTCACGCTCTCCAGGAAGAACCTATTTCTTCATTTTTAACTGAGCTATAAGAAAAAGTGTAAATCTGTGCTGCACTGAACAAGGATCATGCACAGGTATTTAAATCACTTAATCAAACTTTTAAAGGTGTTATGCAGGATTGTGATCTTTTTGTATTTGCAATTAGAGGGTGGAACAGATGTGGAAGGCTCAGTCTAAAATGAAATGTTAAATAATCTTTGTTTTTAAGTATTGTTCACATAGAGAAAAAGTTGATCTGCTGATTCAGATATTTGTTCCATTTAAATATATTCAAATTGTAAAGGATATATTTTGTGGGCATGTGAATGTTCTACTGAAAATTCCACCAGAAATTATTGTGATAATAAATTAATTTCTACTGGTTAATTCTGACATAACAATTGAGAGACAATGGTAAAGGATTTGTATAGTTCTTACAGTTAGATCACAGATTCACCCAAGAAAAATCATGCTTATATTCTTAATAAAATGCTTTTTTTCCCCCCAAGATAGACCATAAAAGTGATTTTTCTATAATTGCACTGCTGCAACTTAGTTTTGTGCCTAAGACTGCTGAGCATTCATGATGAATCATACAAATACAATAGGAAAAAGAGAACAGAAGTGAGTTTTCCAGGGAGCAGTTTTCAGGTCTGTGAAGTGATTCTGAAAGCAGTTAGTTCAGCTATGAAGTGAGGAGGATAAGTGGCTGCAGCCTAAAATAAATGAGGTTGTGTCCAATGAATAAGTATTTATCAACCTATTTGCTGTTAGCATGTAAATGCAATTTGTCTTTTTGCAGGATTATTACCAAAGGCTTCCCACACATTTGCCATTGCCCTCCCACTATTGTTTTCCAGTAGTTCCTAATTATTTTTCTTTTAAAAGATGCTGTACTTGATCTTTTGCTCAAGTATTGAGTCCAGATTGAATTGCAGGGAGGAATCATGTATTCCACATATGTTGTGGTAATGTGACATTTTCTTTAAAATAGGAAAGTCTTACCCTTGGTAAGTCATTAACATTGTCCATAGAATAAAGTCTGTAAGAACCAGAAATGCCAGAAAGAGAAAGCTGTAGTCTTTCCATGCAATATAAATGTAAATTTTTTCCTCAAGTGTTATGAATATATGTTCATATACATCTCAACACCTTATCTTAAGGTCAACACCAAATAAATGTCATGTAATAAATAAGAGAAGGTCACTAAATCTTAATTTAAACACTTGAGCATAACAAGCACAGTATTAGTAATGGGAAGTATTGAGTCAGAAGCAACTCTTAGTGCTAATTGAGAAGTCTGGCTGGTGAGGAAAGGCTGTTGTGGTTAATAGAACCCCAGGCAGAGTTTTCTAATTGTGAAAGCATCTTGTCTGTGACAAAAACTACCTTGTAAAGATCCTCAGGGCTATTTATAGACAGTCTCCTGAATGTTTCCTCAGCTGAGCAATAGTAAACTTCGATTTTAAATGCCCTGATGTAAGGAGCAAGGAAGAAATTTCCCTGACTGAAAATTATTCTGAGTTCTACCTATATAATCATGCCTGCCAGGACTCTTGAATATGTTCACTAAGCAGTCTCTCTTTGCTTCTTAAAATGCCTTGTGTTGAAATAATCTCTTCTGCTTGCTCATCAATATTCCCAGGACCTCTCAGTGCTTTGGTTTGGTTTGTGTGCACACTGTCCTAGCAGGGGCTGGGTTCTGTTACCTTATTCATGCTCAAAATAAAATTGAATTGAGGTAATGAATACCTACAAGGTCTTATCCTGGAGCTAAGGAATGGAGGCTGACTGCCATACTAGCTTGAAATATTTTTAGGAATCCCTTGAAGTCTGCCCAGTAATTTTAGGGGCATGTAAAATCCTTTTAAGCCAGGAGAAGCCATTTTCCTGGCACGAGGTTGGAATGTGTAGATGGACACTAAAATCCTTTAAGGGAACTCCTGTGTCCATGCTGGAAGTCTGCATGGATAATACTCTCAGGGTTGAATGTTTGAATATAATCCCAAATGCATAAAGCCAGACAGAGGTCAAAATCCACTAGAGGAAAGGATGCAGGGGTCAGATAAAGAGACAAGGAAAAGAGGGAAAGTTTTGCCAAAAAAAAAAAGAAGAAAAAATTAACTAAGAAAGAATAGTGTCCTTCCCAATCAGTGACATTTAGCAGCAGAAGAATGAATGAGAAGTTTCTGCAGCATTAATTGTGCCTTTTCTTCTCGAGGGAGCTCCTCATTGAAGGATTGACCCCTTGTCTGGCATTGTGTGAAGCGTGGTTTTGTTAATTAAATACCAGCCTCTTGAATGCACTGGGCCCTTCAAATTAGCCCATTAGCAGTTTAATACAATTAGATGAATTAAAAACAGAATTCCTGCTTAAATTAAGACAGGGGTTTGTGGTGTTTTGTTTTTTCAAAACCCATTTCCCAGCTGTTTTAAAATAATGTGTTGATATTGCAGAGGCTGCCCTGGCTTCTCTGGCCAAATTCTGCCATTGTAGCTCATGGTGATTAATCCTTCCCTGCCTGAACTAAATCCCTCCATCTAAAGTGAGCTGTTCAACGTGAGCCAAGTGCTGCTCTGTGGGGTTGAAGTGGCAGAATGGAATCCTTGCTGGATTTTTGCTATACAAATATTCACAACATGCAGTTCTGGTGGGTGAGGCTGTTATTCCTTACATTTTTGTTTAACAAGACTTCCTGCAGAAATCATTACCTAAAGGGCCCCTGGCAGCCAGCACTGATTATTAGTGGAAGTAGTCTCCAAAAGAGAATTTAGATATTAGGAAGCCTAATGTTGAAAAGGGCAAGGATTTTTTTGTTCTATTTTTGTCTTAAAAGAACTCCCAATCAAAAATAAAACCCTACATAATCCTTCAGATGTGATAGATTAATGTTGCTCTGTCACCCTGCTACCTGACTTGTTTGGAGGTGTAGGTAGCATGTGGGGAGGTGTGGGTGGCTGCATGTGATGGAACTCTAGGAAATATTCTTGAAGAGGCTTTGAATATGCAGCAAGCAGCATTTAAAAACTGGCAGATTTTGCTCAGACTTACTTGGCAGCTCGAGTGTGATAAATAAGCTGGCTATGATTTGAAATGAGGCTTGTCTCTTTTTTCCTGACTGCATTTGTCAATACAGACACTGACGTTTTAGCCATACCCATTGAAAGCGCTCTTTAAAAATGGGCAATTTAATGAAATTAAAATCTTCTAAAATCCTGCAGTTGCTTGCATGGGGATTGATGACAATGGCTTGCAGCTGGTGAGGAAGCCTAGAAGTAAACCATGAGGAATGAGGGGTGGTTATGAGACAAGGAACATCCTTATGCCTTTCCACAGCACCCTTTGGGGCAGCACAAGCCCTGCAAAAACCATTCCAGGCTCCATCTGGCTGTATTTGGATGAGTGCAGTCACAAAACCAAGCCCAGTTTTTGGTGTGCAAGGTAAAACTGAGCTGCAGCACTCCCCACGTTTCATTGTGCATTTGTCCCTCTGAATGTGAAATGCTAAAATTGACAATTACTCTGAATGTGCTCTCATCTTTAAAAAACTGATAGCTATAAAGCAGGTTACCAGGTCAAAGTGATGCATAAAAATGCAGTTCAATGAGGCTTTTTTTTCCTTAGATACTCCCTAAATTTTTTTTTCAGTGTGTGATGAATGCTGAAAAGAGCTGGCAGAGCTACCAGAAAGACCTGAAGAATTAAGGACTGCAGTTTGTTGCATTTTTGTTGTTTTCTCTATCTGAGATATCACTGTGTAAGGAAGGTCTTGCAGTGCCCATTTATGAGAAGTGATGTTACAGAAAACTCTGGGGTTTTAGGGAATTGCTGACGACATGTGAAAATCTTACTACATTTTATCTTCCATTTTATCCTAAACTCGAACCAAGTTTAAATCCTGTCTCCAATAGGCCTGTTACCTTTTAAGAAGTCATACTACAGAAAAAAAAAGGGTCTATAATCTTCTTTTTGTTTTGTATTGTACATTCTGTGGGCTAACTCAGTGCAAAAATATTTCCCCTGAAGTTCAATACATTGAAAATACAGGCTCTGTTTCCCTCTACCTTCTTCCCCTCCATATATGGACACTTTTACATGAAAAAATACAATTTTTTGTTGTTTTTATAATAGGAAATAATTATGCTTAAGGGCTTTACTCAATTTTTAGATGCTCTATCAAGAAAAAAATAGGGAACTGGTCAATAGTAATGATCTTATAACCCACAGATAATGTGAAAGGAGTAACTGCATCTACCTGGACTAATGTTCTCTCAACAAATGTAGGATTAAGCATAACTTACATCGTATTTACTACTCTTAGGATGGTTGAGAAGTGGCCCATTCCTAGAGAATTTTGACTTTTTTTTGCTTTTTTTTCCTTTAGTTTTGCAGGTTGCAGCAGCAGGTCCTTGTTCTTCAAAGCTTGTGTATCTTTGTTTTCTTCATCTTCTTCTGTAAATTAGAAAAAGCGTTGTAATACCCCAAAGAATCAAGGCCAGAGGTACTTCTCACCACAGAATGGGTGCATGAGAAACTCAGACTGTGATCCTATTTATATTCTAGGTACATTTCAGAAATTCAGATTCCAAATTTTATCTGAAAACTGCTTCTCACCTATTTTCAAATGGAAAAGCAGGAAGATTTTGGTTGACAATTCTAATGCTATCAGCCCTCATAAAATGGTATCTTGGTATGAAGTCTTCTATCCCTCTGATTAATTGAATGTTACTTCATCATGAGTAAAATTTTATTATTACAGTGTGTAAATCTATATAATAGATAATAATAAGTCAAAGCTTTTAAGCTGGGCTCTGTAAAGCTGGATTTGAATCCCAGAATAGATTTTGCTGATGTCCTGTAGGTGACAGTTGAAAGCTTTTTCTTATTCCCAGATTTTTCCATGGATTTAAGTTTTTTTCCAGAGAAAACCAGAAGTGTTTCTAAAAGAAAACTGTCTCAAGTTTTAGGCCCCTTTTTACTCCCTTTCAAGCCTCTGCAATTTGATTTTTCTACAGCACCCTCTACACACAGTGTAACCTCTGTGAGGTGCAGGTGGTCCCAGAGTACCTGATTCAGTCACACTGACAGCAGGTTATTGTAAAATATTTTTGTCATCAGCTCAAGAAACATCTCAGTGGAAAGTGCCACACCCAACTGTGACAGTGACAGATGAATAAAACACACAAACAAATCTAAAACAACAAGAGCTTCATAGGCAGCAAGCTTTAAAATAATTTCCAATCAGAAATGAATGGGAAATATGTCCCCTACTGATATGTGGTGCAGTTGTACAGTAAGAAAAAATGATTAGCATTGCTTTCAGTGAGTAGGAAAGAGATCCTTAAAATAATTGAAAAAATATGCTGGAGTGTGTTTCAAAAAGTTCCCCAACCCCTGTAATTTGCTAATCTAAAAAATGGTCAGCATAGCACTACTTAAAGTAAATAAATAATAACATTAGTGTCTTCTTTTTAGAAGTCAACTCTGAAGAAATTAATGAAATAAGAAGTTTGGATATATAATAATATAGAGAATTTTATTATTTTGTGAATATTCCATGAACAGAAATCAATAAAAGCTGGTATAATACATAGAACGAGTATAGTAAATAGAAAATATTAATTATGCATTTGTCTCAAGGGTTTTCTGATGCCTTGATTTGAATTTTAAGTATGCAGTGAGACTAATAAACATCAAAGGCTGTACATAGAAATCTTTTTAGAAATGCTCCTGCTGTATATTGAGGCAGGTGTATTTTCTTCTGTGAATTATCTCTGATACACCACCAGGAAAGTATCACTGAGAGGTAAAATAATTTGCATGAGACAACAGAACAGGAAAGATCAAAGTGTAGAAGAAAATCTGGGTCTATTTTTTTTTTCCTTTTCTAAACACTTGATACATTTCTGCTTGTTCGAGACTGGCCACAAATTGGGAGCAATTTTAATATTATAATGAGCAACTGTGATAAAATGCTAAAAAATACTGGGAGCTGTCATTGAACCTTAGAGTTTTATTAAGAGTTTTGAATTCTGGTAAAATATAAAAACCAAAACAACAATGTTGTAGTAGCTAAGCATTTCCCACGAATGCTGACAGAGTCAGAAAATTACCTACACAGAATAAAGAATATTACAGGAATATGCTGCAGGATAATCTGAATTCATGTCTGTTACCTGTTGCATTTGGGTATCAGCAATGGAAACCTGCAGCAGGTGAATGACTTTTTCCTTTGTGATGCCTTGGGAAAGCATTTGTTTAGTCATTCTCATGGCAGCATGCATGAAATAACAATGAATTATTGTCCTGTCTTGTTCTGGGTTTAGTGAAACTAAGGCAGAAAATTTATATACAGAAACAAAACCTTATATTTGTTACATTAAAAAAAAAAGTTCAGGATTTGAGAAAATGTTCCAAAGAATAGTATCTAGGTGCTCAAAGTGAAGCTACCTCCAAACAAAACAAAGAAAAACAGATGTTGTTTACATTTTTGATGTATGAGTGTTTTGTTTGGGTCCAGAAGCCCATTTTCTAAATCTGAAGTGTTCGGGACTAACAGTCAATCACAGCAATTTTATTACTGAATCATCTTGCTGGATGATCATTCCATCTTGTGGCAGCTACTCATGTGTATCTCCAGGAAGATTAGGGATTTCGTACTTAATTCCATTTTGTTATCTTCATTTTTAAAATCTATTTTTTTTAATAAATTTTACCACATTTTTTCACACAGGGATGCTCATCTGTTTGTACTGGAGCAGTCAAAAGACTCACGAAGTCTCCAGGTAAGTGGCTGGGTTTTTTTCCCCCCTCATAATTCCTGTGCAAATATGGAAAATAGCTTTCATGTAATGATCTTTATTTTGGGTGGCTTTTTTCTGTGATGTGGATTTCAAAAGTTGAAAAACAAAGACCAATCCCAATGACTAAGCCCATATATTAGAGCAATCAGAACCCACTGTTATTCAGCCATTCTGTTCATCAAATCTCTGTAGGTAAATTTACTGTAGGTAAATACCTACAGTACATGTGACTGTGTTTCCCTTCCTTTCTTTCCAAAAATTTCCTTTATATTTATGGCCACCACCTGTTTTTTCCTCAGTCTTTTTCTCCTTTTTGGCAACATGGTTATGTTCTTTTACCTGCTTTATGATTCTTTCTGATTTTCTCAGATCCTCTTTTTTGTTGTTGTTTCTGTCCCTTTAGCAGATGTTTCTCTCCTATGCCCAAATTCTGGTTGCTTCTCCTTTCCATTTTTCATTTGTTTTCTCTCTCTCCTGCTGGCAAACAGATGGGGGCTTGCTGCTTGGCACTGAAAATGTTATGGAGAGGGTTAGTTCCCATCCCACCACGAGAACAGGCTGTTCCTGTGATATTTCTTTGCAAATAGAAGGAGAATGCTCTGGAGTACCAAATGGCTCCTTCCTAGGGCTGCTCTATTTTCATGACATTCTGAAAAGTCCTCCAAAAAGTTTATGAAAATACCTGATACAGGGCTGACAGCCTGGATTTGAGCCCTTTTGCTTTCCACAAAATTGCTGTCATGTACTTGATCTATTCAGATTTTTTTTTTTTCCTTTCTTTTCTGGGGGATACATTGAAAGACAAATGTGGAAGAAGAGCTGGCTTGTGCTCTTCCAGTATCAGCCTGGAGTTCTCAAAACACAAAATGTTCTTTCTCTCAAGAAAGAATACATGCTGTATATGTTGAGCTGGAGCTCTGTCTAAGCATACATCACAGGCTGGTCTCATAAACTGTTTTTTTCTGAGCAGCCTGGCACTGCAGCCATACCATTAACATGCATCATTCCACCCAGACACATCCTGTGATAAGCTTCTGCCACTTTTTAAATGGTAGCTAAAACAAATAGTAGATTTTTGTGCGTGTGTGTATTATAGTTCATATGAGCTTGGTTTGAAAATGAAACTAAAACTGCTCCCAAATAATTATTAGAATTGATATCTGCAAGTGAAGGGGCACTAGCAGAGTGCCTTCAGCAAGAAGCAATGCTTTACCTGCAGCTGCTTGTTCCTGGGTGCTTATCCATTACCAGCCCTCTTGAAAGAAAGTCTTACTCCTTTCACTGTCATAGAGATTGAGAATTGTTGCAAAAAACACACTCGGAAGGAATCTACAAACAGCAGTTTTCATATGCAGCTTTAATCTTCTGATTGAGAATGAAGCACTGTCTTCATCTGTTGAAGTTCAATATCTTAAAAACCTTATAGTTCCAACACACTAAAACACACCATAGGGTCACCTTTTTATTTGCATTCCCTTTAATCATTCAGGGGTTCTTCACTGTCTGGAATGTGAAGTTCATGGTGTCCTCACCACTCTTCCCCAGCTGAGTAAGAGCAGCAGAGCCTCCTTTGTAGTACAGGAAACTTGAGCTTCTCTTCACTGCTGCAAAAAACCACAGAGGTTTTAGGTTTTTAGATTTCCAGCATACAGAGCAGTATTTCATCATAACAGCCCAATATGTTCCATAAGCAAGAATTACTTCACAGAACCATAGAATAATTTAGGTTGGGAAAGGTATTTAAAGATGAGGGAATCCAAGCACTGACCCAGCACAGCCGTGTCCCTAAGTGCCACTTTCACTGCCAGCAGGCACAGAGATCCAGCCAGGTAAAGATAACCAGAAGAGAACCTGGGCTGAGGAAGCTGAGCTGCTCCCATCCCTTCTCCTCCAGAGCTGGACATCAAGACAGGGCTGTGTTCTGCCTCCCAGGCACTTTGCTGGTTCCCCATTCAGCTTTCAAGTCCCCAGACAGAAGCCACACGATTTGCAGCTGGCCTGGAGTACAGAGGGAGGACACGATCATCTGTGGAACAGCTCAGGTCCTCAGCCCAGCTTAATGATGCCTTTAAAAATCAGTGGGAGTTGCATAGAATATGATTTGGGGAAGGCTTGTGGAGACCAAACTGTCTTTGCTCTCCCCTTTGTTAAGCACTTGGTAGTTTTGAGCGTGGACTTGGAGAAGGTAATTTAAGGAGCTTGTATTCATCAACCATCTTGCTGCAAAAGAACCCAAGGTTATACCACTGAGTATCTCTGTAAGGAATAGGACGTAATTTATATGATTTATACTAATTATTCAATAGTCCCTTTTAACATGCCCTTCAGTATGGTGTTTGAGTGACACCCATACAAGCAAAAGTGTTCCTTTTGCTTCAAATTGCCATTAATTATTAGAAATTCTTCCTATTCTTTTCTGAAGGCACACCAACAAAAGCAGTTATACAATTCAAGCCACACTGAAAGATTTCTGGAGTCACTCAAAACCCCTCAGGAGTGCATTACCCTAAATAACTCAGCTTACATTTCTCAAGTATTGTGATAATTAACTGTTACTGAAATACCAAAGGAAAAGAATCTCATGCCCATTCTGATGGCAGTTGTCTTACATTAAGAGCAGAATAAAAGCTTCCTTTTTTTCTCCCAAATAACTGTGCTCCCACTTGACAAATCATTAGATGTAATAGATCAGTTTCCTCTATTTGATGCAGTAGTCCTGAAAAATGGAAACTGTATCCTATTCTTTTGCAGAGATGTTCAAGTGAAAAATGGATGCATAAGTTTAAAGTGGCAATTAGGAATACAAAAAAAATAAAAAGAACATGCATAAAAAGGTTTCTGGAAGGTATTTACTGTTTCCTGAGATAATGGTACATGAAATGATGCAATTCAAAGAGAATAATACCTTTAAAAGAAATGAGAGAAAGATTTGTAGTTTATTTTTTTTTATTACCTCAGACTCGTCTTTAAAAAATCACTTTAGTGCCCAGGTATCAAAGTCACAAAATCTTTTGAGATGTGAGACCCTAAGATGAAATTCCCTCAAACATTTCTTAAATTGCCTCAATTTTCAGATATAAAATTAAAAGGAACTTGTTACCCACAGCTAGTTGCTTACTAAGAGAAGCATCTAAATTTTCTTATGGATAATGGGAATATTTCTGGGAGTAGTCTCCATGTCTTTCTCCAATAGGAAATTTTAATACAGAACAGTCCAAATCCTGAATTTCCTTATAAATGTTTCTACTGATTAAGAATTGAAGAAAACAGAAATGGGAACTCCTCTAGTAGCACTGGAGAGGGAAACTTTCTTGCAATAGGAATTCATTCAGATAAAGTTTTCTGCCAGTGCAGATCACAATCAGCTCTTTGCTCCTCCTTCTCCACAGAAGTTTTAACCTCAGGTGGATATGGGACAATCAGGATAACAAGATAATTAACTGAGATTGCTCACACATGGACTCACATTGCCAAAATAAATAAAACACCCCAAGCCAGGTGACTGCTACCTCAGGTTTTTTGACTTCTCAGGTGGATTTGATCTCTGTGTTCAAATCCACCTGTGAATCTAAGCTTGTCTTCAAGCAAGCTGCAGAAAGAAGCCTGGGGTTGGGCATGCAGGTGTCTATAAGCAGTTGTCTTAAGTGAAGAATCACCAGAAAACATAAAGAAAGGAAGGTAGGAGTGAATGTGAGGGTATAAAAAGAAAGAAGGGTTGTTTTTTTTTGTGTAAAAACCATGGATTGGATTTTTTTGGTCATCTGAAGTGCAAGCTCAGTGTTTAGCTCAAAAAATTGAAAATAATACTTTTCTAAATGTGAACCAAGGGGACATGGGCCTCCCTACATGGTGCTGAGGGGGTAAGTAGTGAAGGAAGATGTGACTTGGCCTTATTGTCTAAGAATTATTATAGCAATGCCAGCAAGAGGTTCAAAGAGATCTGTTTGTATGTGTGACAGCTAGAAAACTAAAGCTGATACTTGGGACTGTAAATGTGTGTATTATAAACTATTTAAATCACACTTTAAAATGTTATTAAATCCTACTGGTTATGTAATATTGGGCTAGACAAAGGCTGAATGTTGATAACCAACTTGGCAACAAGAGCAGTACTCTATTCTCTTAATTTTCAAATATCTTGCCATCATAATACTGTAAGGGTAGTTTTGTTAAAATCTTGATAGAAAAATGCTTAAATGTTTGAGCAAATGGGGTTTTTTGGGGGAGTGGTGGTGGGAGGTTTTCTTTCTTCTGATAGTGGGTGACAAGTAAAGGAATACATGAAATGAAAAGCAGGAAGAGGAAATTGCAGCCTCTGATTCTCTCACTTTCCTTTTGGTTTTGAAAAGATCACAAAAGCAGTAAATGGAGCACTCAAGAATTCCCTTTCTCTTTCAGCTCTGGGCTGCTTGGAGAGATTTTCCTTTCTTCTAAGCCCTCTGTGGAGTCCCATACTTGCAGCAGTGTTAGGCTGTTCAAATTCCACTTTTTAGATTGGCAAGTTGCACCCAACAAAGTGTTAGGGTGCATCTGAGGAGAGAAACAGAAAAGCATAAATTAATAGGAAAAGTGAGTGCACTCTGACACCCTAGGAAAAAGAATGGAAAATTGATCCATATTCTGGTGGTTTTTTACACTTTTCATGGTTTTTTCACTAATGTAAAAACAGAAATAGTAATGCTATTTCTTTTTGCTTTTCTAGACCATGGATTTGGAAGAGAAGTGATGAAATGTGGTGAGTAGGATGAGGTGGAGCAGCACTGTAATATGCAAATTATTGCCTTGGTTATATCATCTTGCTTTCCTTCAGTCACTTGTGGCAAAATAAGACTTTTTCCAATGCTGACTTTATTTTCATGGAGAAAGGAGTTAACTCTGTGCGTGGTAAGGGTTGAAGGGCAATTTACATCTCACTGGGCACTCTGTGCCAGTTAACTTGATGTCATCTTGTTATGAGTACAGCACCTTTCTAAAATTTGTGGGACTTGTTAATGTTATCTATTCCTGCTCTGTATTATTTTTTTATGAGATGGGGAAAAAATCAAATTTTTATGTTTCCTAACTTATTCCAAATTGTTGTCTCTTTCAATGGTTTAAGCATATGGAATGTTCTCAATTCACATTTCAGTGAGATTCTGTGGGGTGACAGGAAAGAAAAATTATTCATCACTGTGCTTAATGTCTATTATTTGCTGGGGTGTCTTATATTAAATGTAAACCAGAATCTTATCCAGTAATGATCTGAATATATTCTAGGAATTCTACTTTTTTTGTTGTTGTTTTCAAACGTTCTCTTACAAAGATTTTTTAAAATTCTTGTCAGCAGCCATGTATGGTGGGTAACTCTGAAATCAGCTGGCTTGTTTAAAAAGCCCCCAATGTTTTCCATTTGTCAATACAGCCATCATAGCTGGTATATGCAGGGTTCCTGTCAGGAAGGCTGGCAGAGAACTGACAGGGAACACTGGTGAGTTGAAGGGAGGCCCCTGTGGATGTGTCTTGGATTCATTCTCACCCCTCCTGTCAGTGTTCATCCTGAGCAGATGTGAGCTCTTGGAAGGCTTGGGTACCAAAGAGTGTCAGGAGATTGCTGTGTTTGATTCTTCCTGCAGACCTGGAGAAGGCACAACGGGAATGTGTGACAGTGACAGGGTGGGTTGGGAGGAAACAATTGTAGCAGTCTCTGCTTCTGATAGAGTTTTCAAGTAAGAAGGGTGGTTTTGTTCCACTTTTCTTCCTCACCCTACTCCCCACCTTTTTTTCTTTTTTCCATGGTGTTCAGATTATGTGTGAGACAGATGCTCAGCCTCCAGCCACCATCCTCCTGTGGCTTTCATGCCTCCAGTTTGATTGAATATGAGCACAGCAATGCTTTTTCTCCTCCAGACAGTCTGACAAACACTCTTTGTGTGGATGGTGCACTCGGTTGCTCTGGTAAACAGAGCTGTCTTTTTATCCAGATGTCAGGAGAAGTGATGACTTCCTCACAGTGCACCTGAATTGTACCATATCTCATTCCTCCAGGGAAGCAGAGGCTGCAGATGTCATCTGATATTTCTTTCAGCTGATTCAGAAATATTTGCCATCAGGCTAAGGCCAAATGCTTCCTTGTTGTGGAAAATCTGTAGATAACTGCTCTTATTCAAACAACTTTTATAATATTCATGTGGTGGGGCTCTCAGGAAATGTTCCCACCTGAAATGAGGCATTTTCAGCCACACGTCTGTGCAACAGAGAGGATTGCAAGAGCTCCAGCTCCCTTGCCACAGCCTTCCCAGCCTGAACTTTGCTGGGTGGTAGGGAGGGCATAGTTCTTACAAACTGGGAGGAAGAGAAGATTTTCATTATTTGCTTGGTGGTGAGTGTGAGGAGCTTTGGTTATGGGATTTTTGGTTGTCCTTTTTAAATTTTTTTTTTTTTTTTTTTTTTTTTTTTTTTTTTTTGTTGCAAAACAAAATGTGACCTCCTTTTTTTTTGTTGAAACCAAAGGTGAAGCCTCTTGTGTTCAGAGTGCTGTGTTTGATGAAAGGGAAAGAGTTCAGTGTTATTGTTAAGGCACGAGCATATTGCTAAGAAATATGTGGCTGAGTACAGAAGTCTTCCAAGCCACACAATTGAGATGACAAGCACAACAAAATCAGGGGTGTTGAAAGGGCTTTGACAGTTTCCATTAGCAGCGTTGTCTGAGGAAAATGCCTCCTTTGCCTCCTTTTGGCAGAGAGTCAAGACAGCAGGGTAAGGAATGTTACCTTGGGCACTGAGCCAAGTCATCTTGTGGCAGCATTTTAACGCAAAACACGTAAAAGATTTGACATAAACTAAAGAATATCAGTATACTTCCCATTTTAAATGTCATGTCCTTGACTTAAAGCTGTTAAAACTAACTGGGAGGGTGACCTGTGGAAACTTCTTAAACTAGGCAGTCTTATTGTCCAAAGTCTGCTGGACAGTGATGCTTGTCTTTAAAATGGATTTCAAAGTGTGGCTTTTTCCTGTGAAATCATCTTAAGCACTTGCTGGCTGGTTCTGACTTTGTGCAATAATACAGTTAAAAGCTACAATTACCAGAGAGTCTCACTGAATGAAAGGGAGCAGACTGTGGGAAGGAGCATTAAGTCTGCTGATAACTTCAGGACAGCCTTCAGAGGTTTCCTTTATTTCCCTCAGTCATTACCTTGAACTTGTAAGCAAATAATGCAGCTTAATGAAATTACTGAAGGCATCTTCTAGTGTATTCATGCTACAAATTACTCTCAATAGAACAGTTTTGTGCAGTAATTCCACCACCTTTCAAATACAATTCTTGTCCAACAGAACCACAGAACTGTGGAAAAGTGTGGTCAGTTATTGTGTGAGTTCTAGAATCCCACTGTGGTGATTCAGGGATGACTCTTTCCCTATCTAAGAGTGTGCAGAAATGCATTTCACCTCAGCATGACTTCCCTTTTCAGATAGCTCTTTTGGAATGGAAGGCATGAACATCATGCAACTGATTTGGTTGCTAAACTCAAGATGTTGCTGATTTTTCACAGAAATCGGTTGCTTTACTTTTTTTCCCCTCCCCTAACGTTCTGATTGCACTCCCTGCTTATGTAACGTGCATATGTCTTGCTATGCATATTTTCCTTTCCCATTGGCTGATACCTGACAGGCTTCATAAACTTGTACATATTTTAGAGCTTTCACTGTGAGGCAATTTAGTTTGCACTACAAATGCCTGACTTATTTTCAGTTGTTTGGATCTCAGGTTTAAATTTGGGTGCAGTATTAAAATATAAATCTGTTGGGTAGACACTTGCAAATTCTGTCTTATGCTGGGAATATGTGACTGTGAAGCACAAAATATTAAACTTGAGCTACTTCCCCTCTCTCTTTTCCCTCTCTGTACACCATACACATGTATGCCTGATTTTTTTTCCCACTTTCTTGCACGAGGAATTGAATGTGAATAATTCTGCCCCCAACCTGAGTTTTCAATAGGACTGTCAGCTCTTGCCTTTCATAATCAAGGGTCAGAGCATGAAATCTGCATCTTTTCAGGAAAATGCAATACCAGTTAATCTAAAGGGAAAGATTAGCCACTTAAACTTCTGGTCACCTGTTTGTCGACCACAATTGCCTTTGACAGAGTAAGATTTGCTCGAGATGGATTCTGTATTGCAGCGAGCTCCCTGATAATTTTGAATTTTAAATCTACTTTCCTTTTTCTCTCAGTATTAGCAGGCAGGATGTCTTCTGTGAAATGTAACTGTGGCTTAGGGTTTGTGCTTTGGGTGAAGTACACACAAGGTTCTAAGCTGCTGGCACCCGTCTGTCACTATTTTTGTGTGCCATGACAGCAAGAAAATGTCTGAAGCAATTTGTGCTGCACTTTTCAGCCTGACTTTGGTAATGCACACAAAGCTGGCAATGTTTTTCATAGACTTCCTAAGGTTTGCAGTGTCTTTGAGACAAAACCACCTCAGTATCTGGTGTGTGACTGAGCTTCAAGTACTTTGGCCAGCAGATTCTTTCTGGGATAAATAAACAGGTGTCTCGGGCTGACATTTTCTTCACAGGCTGTAGTGTCATTCTTGGACATCTTCCCAGGTTTCTCACCTTCACTGTAGCCCTCATCTGATTTAAAAACTCTTTTTGATAGGTCAGTGTTTATAGCAGAGAATACACATTTTTTTTTCCACCTTGCTGGCGTGGTAGTGTCAAGTGAAAATCCTTTTTCAGATGAAAATTCAAAAATTATGTTCAAGAGCAGTTCAGCTCCTCAGAAGAGCATTTGGTTACCAATACTGCCATAAGCTTGTCCTTGCAGCCTTCTGTACTCACAGATGCTGCTGCAAATTTACCCTCTCAGTGAGAGCACCCATGGTAACAGCGCTTTCTACAAAGGCTTGAACAAGTGCAACACAAACTTTGCATTTGTGTCTTTATGACTTAATGCCTTTTAAGCAGCTATTTTTTTAGTCAATTACTTGTTTCCCTTCTTTTTGTGCCCCAGTACTCTTTTGTTGTTTTTCTGCTGTGGAATCTTTTATACTGGCAGTTTATTCTTTTTTCCCTTGTTCTGTGAAAATGTGTCCCAATTTAACTTCTTAAGGGCTTATTTTAGTGGTTTTGTTTCTTTCCCTGCTGTGAGGAAGTGCTGTAATAAGACATTATTTTTCTGAGGATGATGATGCTTTTTCCTTGAAAAACTGCAAGCAAACAACTGGAGTTGTCAGGTACCTTTAATATTAAGTATCTAATAAAGATGCTTGATATTAAATGTACCTGACAACTCCAGGTGACGATGGGAGGGTCTGGGCTCTGATGGTGGCTCATGAAACCTCTTCAAGCCTCTTGGTCAGGTTGTGATTGACAATGAAACAACAAAGAGAGGCCTTTATTGTTTAAATAAATTATTTTTTTATTTTATTTTTAAATGTATTTAATTTTAATTTTTAAATTAAATTTATTTTAAATTTATTTAAATTTAACTTTTAAACAAAAACAAAATTTAAATTTATTTAATTTTAAATTAAACAATAAAAAATTATTGTTTAAATAAATATTGTTTAAATGTGCTAAGCTTCCCCTGTGGAATGATGAGAAATAATTCCAAGAGAGGAGGCTTGAAAGATTGTTTGGGATTGTGCTCAGTTTACAGTGATCCCACAAGGAAGGTGATCTCTTGGGTATACTCAGGAAGATGTGGGATCAGGCTGGGGGCTCTGCTGGGAATTTTCTTTCTGAAGCCTGTTCTTTCATTTTTTTCCACAGCCTCACCTCCTTTACATATTTATTGGCAGGTACAAACAGGTCTTTCTGGAACTCTTCTATAAAAATAAAAGTAAATTTCTTGCAGAGTACAGGAACAGCGCCAAATCCCTAAAGCTGGAATGCCAGCCATGCTGAATAATGCCAGCAGCTGATCTCCTACAGCACTTTGTGCAAACTTTTTTTTTTTTATTTCAAGGAAGGGGCTTGACTGAATTTCCAAACTTCTTAGATCCACGTAACATTCTACCTGACTAAACAATTTGTTTTCCAAAACCCTGATGATAAAGGGTTTTCTTTAATGGCTGCCTTCCCTCTGTGTTGCCAGTCTTGCTGCTTAAAATAACCGGGATTGTGCCAGGAATTTCCCTTGAAAGAGCTTCTTGGGTTTGTGTGTGTGTGTATATTAATATTTCATCTTCCCTTCCACTTCCTTTTTTTGGATGTCATAATCCACATTCTGCATTCAAGGATTAAAACACATTAAAACATGACAAAAATCTCATTATTCATTTTTAGTGGTTGCATGACACCTTGGGAACTATTTTATCTTTTTTTTCCCCTCACAATTTGCTTTTTTGTTATAAATATGAAATGACTGAACATAATGGCTCTTTTCCACAATATTCTACATAGTATTAAGGCAAGGAAGGTGCTGAGTGATGCCTGCCCTGCTTTAGTGGCTTATAGGTATTTAGCAGACATTTGTAAGCATATATAGGTATTTTGTTAATGTTTCTTGGTTTAAAATATTATGAAAATAGCGTAAGAAAAGTAGAAACCCCT
This sequence comes from Cisticola juncidis, assembly GCA_013400215.1. Taxonomy (NCBI): domain Eukaryota; kingdom Metazoa; phylum Chordata; class Aves; order Passeriformes; family Cisticolidae; genus Cisticola; species Cisticola juncidis. The sequence continues at coordinate 179,996 of VXBR01004983.1, read as the reverse complement.
GATTTTTCTCTGCAATGTCAGTGTGCCAGGTAATTCCTCATGATCAAATACATTAAGAACAGAGAGCCCAAAGTATTTTAATCTGAGTGGAATTCATTTGCTATGTAAATTAAGTGGGAGAATTGTGCAGATGTGAGAGAATAGGAAGTTTCCCATTCTAAATTCAGCTTCTAATGTCATTGCATGAGTTGATCTTTTATTGAAAATTTCCGTGATTTTCTGTTAATTTTAATGACAGGTATGTAGGAGAACTTCATAATGCAATGACTAAAGGTTTTGCACTGTAAAACTACATATATAGAATTTGTATATAGAGAGAATCGTATTATTTGCCTGTTCCTTTGAGTTGTTAATTATTTGAAGTCATCAAAGCTCTGCAAGACTTCAGCCTCTCAATTCCTTCATAATTTCCAATTAGATTTTTATATAGTGAGCTTCATCTCCTGTTTATTTAAAACAAACTGTTCAATCACAGCTCCCAAGTCAGGAAATCTTTGTAAGCTTTGTAAACTTGACTGTCAAAGCATAGAAATTTTCAGGAATTTGTTTAAATACGTGTCCCCCAGTGATCTTTCTATTCCTGACTCTGCATTTTGCAGGCTCTGTAGAATATACTGTATTTAAAATATAGAATAGATAGGATTTATAACAAAGTCATCTGACCTCCTTCTGTAACTCTATAGGGCTGAAAAGTCTGAGGTAATCAGTTACTAAATATTTGTTACTAAAGCAATGACAATCTATAAATAGAACTAAAGTAGAAGCTGTGTCTTCTATAACTTATCAATGGTTATTTCAACTGGTTTAGTTGTTCTATTAGTCCACACATAGATAAACACAGCAGATTAATCGGGGTTTCAGGCTTGCTATCCTACCTCTCCTTTCCTTATGTTTTTCTCTTTTCTCTCTTTTATTTTTATTAAATTATGGGAAGTATTTATCTATGTTTGAACACGGATAATAAACCTCTAGAGGTGGTTTCAGGACATGAAGCTTCAGGGGCTGGAAAGACAGACATTTACATTTAAAGTGCAAATTATTTGGGCTAGTGGGTTGTTGTGTCTTCAGGGCCGTTTCTGACAGTGTTCCTCTAAATGTGACACATGGGACTGCCTTCTTCAGCCTTAATAAAGATGAAGGTTACCAGAGCATGAAACTTTACCAACAAGTTCTATTGATATATGTTGAAGATTTCACTCATTTCCATTTTAAGTGGAAACCAGTTTATAGCCTTGTAAAATGGAGAATCCTAATAATTGCTTTTTAGCACTAAAAATAACTGATATGTGGCTGCAGAGTTACACAGCACGTCAGAAATGCAAAGTAGGAGCCTGAAACCGCTCTGAGGCTTAACTGCAAAACACAGACATAGCCTTGGAATAGAAAACAATACAGAAAAGGAGAACAGGAGATGGTGAGGGGAAAAAAAAGTAAAAAAGAAGAGTTTTTTTTCTTGAAGTGAGAGAGCAGTTATGGAGGAGGAATAACCAGCAAGAGCAGAATGTGTGAAAGTAAAAATGAAACAATCAGTGGATCCTCCATTGATCAACAGCCACGGGTTTCTATCCATAGTTTAGAAAAGTAGAGTTTGAGGTGAAAAAGCTCTTGAGGGTGATGAGATTAGTCTGGCATCATAAACTTGCATAAAAACATCAGTGAAACATGTGGGACAAAGGGGGAGAGAAGGTAAAAAATGAGGATGCTTTTTTCCCTAGTCTGAGGGGAAAGGAGGCAAAGACATTTGGTTAAGGCAGACATGTCTGCCAAAGTGAGAAGGAAAACTGAGTGGTATTGAAGCTATCAGCTTGAACAGTTTGAGCAGTCAGTCTGCAGACTGCCATTTGCATATTTCATGCCTTTTGCTTTTTTGTGCTGTATCAGTGGTATTTTCCTCTTTCTTACTCAAGGCAGATGTGGAGTTAGATTCAGGTTATTGATACCTGCCTTGACAGTTCACATTTGGCATGATTGGCCCTTTACTGGAGTAAGAGAAAAGTTAAGAAAGGCTGAAGGGATGCATTTATGTTTAAAGAACTTGGAATAATCTCTAAAGTCTCATTAATGTGTATTCAAGACAACAAAAAGAGACTGAAAAACAAATTTCACCCTATGACTGCAAATGTTAAATGTGTCTTGCTCTGTTGTGGATGAGAGTTCTGGGACAGAGGTAACAGCAAACCTGTTCCCACAATCTTCCAGCTGTGACATCACATCCAGAAGGATCAAAGGAAAAGAACAGAGCCAAGGTCTTCAAGTGCAGACTGGTGACCAGTCTCTAGGCATGGTGTCTGTAAGAGTTTATAGGTATTTGACAGGCTGATGTGAGCCTTACAAGGTCCTTTACATTATCCTGGCCTCCTGAAGGTCCTTTTGGGTACAGACACAGCCTCAGCTCACACACATGGCCATTTGTCACTGTCGCCCTGTGAGGCAGAAATGAAATGGGAGGCCTTGAGGCAGGAAGCCTTGGATGTTTGATGCAGGCTGGGTCACTGAAGAGGAAAAAAAAGGTGAGCAAAACCTCCTTCCTTTTGTAACAATACAAGGGGGAGATTCCCCTGCTGATATAAAATTCCAAAGATTGGTAAGTGTCTCTGATATTGATGTGAGACTTGAAAGAATGCAAGTTATTTCACTGGCACTCTCAGCTGGGACTGACTCGGTTTCATAAAGTCTAAATCAGTGTAACAATCACAAATGCCTGTGATGAATATTCTGGATAGGGTGGTGGGCCGATGTTTTCTGGTGGTTTCTTTTGGTGTTGGGTGTTGGTGTTTTGTTTCCTGAGCCTTATGGGATGTTTGTTTGTTTTTCTGGTGGAATTTGTCTACTTATACCACTTGTCCCAGTGATTTCTGAAAAGCAGTAGGAAGTGTGGAGCTGCTACAGATGGTGAGGCACATGCCTTCCTCTGCTGAGTAGGCTTTCTACTCCTGTCCAAACTTTCTCCTGAGCTTTTTCTGTGGGGAAAAAAAAAGGAAAAAACCCTCTCCTGATGAGATTTCTGTATTTCTCACATCAATAATTCATAATGTTCATTCCCTTGCTGCTCTGAAGAAAGGCAAAGAAAGAAGGCAGATTGTGGTAGAGGGAGGCAGAGAAGCAGGTTATTTCAGGAGAAAAGGACCGAGAGGTAATATCATCTAAAAGTGGATTGTAACTGCTCTCAAACTTGTCTTTATTGCCCTCAAGGCTCTAAATTATCTTTTCATAAAAGCCTTCTGTAAGATGTGTGTTCTATTCCCTTTCTGGTCAAGAGGTCTCAGATTTTACACTAATCCACCTGTGATTTCCCATCTGAAATTATCTACTTACTGGAAGTGTCATGTAGATGACAAAATTGAGCTGAAACTGGAAGAGTTCTGTTAAAAATGCATTTATTTCCATTACTTTTTCCTGACTATTTCTTAGACCTGAGCTTTTAAGAGTTGTGGTGCTCCAAGGAGCTGCTTGGAGTGGGAAGGCGAACGCGAAGCTGACGAGTGGGAGGGAAATATTTCCCTCAGTTCTCAGGGAGCACTGTGTGACTGCTGATGTACCAAATGATCCTTGCTCCGTGGAGGCTTTGATCAGCTGATGCTTCCTTCACCCTCCCTCAAATGCGTTTTCCTGGGAGAGAGGTGTGATCCCATTTCCATGGCAGTGTCACTCATCACAGGCCGCCTCAAAATCCTGGCTCTCTTCCCTTTGGCTGCCCCTGCTGCAGGCAGCTCTCTCCACTAACACTCCTTGCCACTGTTTCTTCATGGAACTTAAAGATCCAGCGATGCTGAGTGGGCTTAGATTTGCTAAGCTATATCCAGGAATTGAATGCCAGGTAAGAGAAGTGCAGCCTGACCAGTATTTGTTTCTTGAGAAAGCACTGTTAGTTGAATTTTCCACTATAATGCTTCAGAGTGAAGACCTGAATGGGGAGAGCCCTTAGCAAATCCCGTGTCCTAAATATCTGCAGAATGTGGTTTCTCAGACTCTGCTTTTCTGTTCCAACATTGTGATTTTTGTGAATTTCTGCTCCTGTCCCAAATGTCATAAATGCCCTTGGTTAAGGGCTTGATTTCCACTAAAATGTTTGGAGTCAGGAATCTGACTGATACAAAACACTGTATCAGTTACATACCAATGTTCTTCTCTGGACTTCCTGAGAATTACCTTGTGGATGAGCTGAATGTTTTCCCACAGCTTAATAAGCCATTCTTTTCAAGACTACAAGACTCAACTCAGTTGGTCAGAGCATGGTGCTGATAATGCTAAGGTTATAGGTTCAGTCCCTGTGTAGGCATTCACTTAAGATTTGAACTTGGTGCTCCTTGTTGGTTGCCTCCAACTCAGGTTTTCACAGAATATTCTTACTTTCTCTGGTTTTTGAGGGTTTCAAAATAATCTCTGGCAAATTTTAATATTTCAAACTTTATTATTTCAAAGATAACACCATTTCCCTCTCACCTTTTCCCTTTTCATGTTCTTGCTTCAAGATTTTTTCTTATTTTTTAAAGATTATGTGCCTCTATCCCCCTTTCATCACTTTTTTTTTCCCCATGGGAGTACTATTATGACAAGGAGAGTGCTTAGGAGACTTGGGTGAGGTGTCATTTTTCACTCTCACTGGTTTATTCTACTTGCCTTAGGTGGTGGTAAAATTATTAATATTTAAGATCTGAGATGTCTGGCTAACAAGTTTATCCTAAATAAAAGAGCATTCCTTTTAACTACAGAGTAAGTGTTTGTGACTGCCTGCAGCTGCCCACTGCTGCACTGTGTGTGCCACTCCTGCAGGCTCAGACAATCTCAAGATGTCACATTAGCTACTGTTTGCCTTTTTAACAGCTCTGTTCTCCTTTGTGTGTGTGTTCTTGTTTCGTTTGCTTGGTTTTTCCCTTCTGAAACACTGTATAGGCAGGGTCTTTGAAATCACTTGGCAAAGAAAAGAGGAACAGGAGGGTGAATGCTGTTCATGCATTCTCTCACTGTCATCCTAGCTAAGGAGGTTCGTGTCTGACCTATTCTGAATTACATTTTCATTTGGAGTGCTCAGATCTCCAGCATCTGAAAGCTCCGTTTCTCCATTTCTGAAGAGTCATTAGTAGCCTGATGGTTTTGAGAGTATTTTGAGAAGTTAGTGAAAGATGTTATCAAAGTGGCAGCAAGTCACTCTTGCTCTGTTTTGCAGAAAAACCAGAGCAAAAGCCATGTATTTTCATCAGAGTTTGGGTGTGAAGGATAAAAAATGGAGAATAACTGGTAGGGTTTTGTATACATAACTTTCTGAAGCTGCTCTTTTGGACTTGTATTACCATGACTCATTTGTAAATCAAGACTTATAGACCAAATCTCCCTCTTCCTGTGTATAAGACAAATCTTGGATCACAAGGATTTTGGTCAGTGCTGAAACAAGCAGTGAAAAGTCCTTCTGCTGCCTGTGAGCAGTCCTGGGTCCACAAACAGGTTTCCCCTGTCTGTAGCTTGATGAATGATAATGTTGCTTTGAGCTGGGATCGATTCAGGATAAAGCAAGTCTTGCTCTGGGCATGTCAATACAGTTTAAAATATGATTTGTTTCAGCCAGAGAAATGCCAGGCAAAATCCTGCTGACATCCCAAACGTAAATAGCTTTGCTTTTGTACAAAATGTGTCCACTGCACCCTCCCATCTATGCAATTTTTGTGTCCCTGACACCTCTGTGGACCCGTGGATTGTCTGGAAATGAGATTCATTAACATTACCACATGGATCCCCCAGTAATCCACCCATCCTTGTTCATTAATTGCAGCAACATCTGGCTGCTTGCAGGACAGTTCTAACACTGTTGCTGACAGTTCACCTTGAATTTAACTTCCTGCCATTCCAGTCAAAACCAATATGAATAATTTTGCACCTAAGTCCATTTCAAATTTATTTAGCATCTGTTCCAGCACTCCTAGACATAAATGTTGAGCTGAAGTGTGGTGGGGCTTTAAAACTGGGATCTTTATCTATAACTGGTTGTATGAGTTTGGGGGGTTTTATACATAGTTTAATTAAGGAAAACATGAAGGGAGATCCCATGCTAATTGTACTCCTGCACCCCAAACCTATACAGGTAAATATTTTTTGCCTTTGCAGAATTTTGTTACCTTCAGGTTACTTTGCAATCAGCCCGCCTGCATAACAATGGAGAAGCAGAGATTTGTTTGGTGTATTGTACCTTGGATTTGCAGGAAATGCTTTTAAAAACAAATCCAAAATGAAAAAACAAGTTTTAAAATCAGTTTTAGCATTGAATCTTAATCAATATCAGTCACTCAGTAGTTTTTTCTCCATTATCATGAAACAAACCACCTCAGTATTAGGGGTGAGTGGCAGAGATTTGCATGTGGAATCGCATGCTAGAAATGGAAGGGGGGAGAAGCAAGCTTTAAAAATAAGTTCCTGAGGGGGAAAAAAATGAACATAGAACAAAATCTAAGAGTATTTCTCTCATTCTGTATTTTTATTCTTGGTCCTGAGAGGTGTTTTGGGGAAAGCCAACAGGAAGAGTTCATATAAATATGCCAATAGTCATTGAAAATCTCTATTTCATCATTTCACTAAAGGTGTGCTGTAGCACAAAAGCAGCTCTGTGATGGCTCCTGGTTCTTATAAAACTGCTGTGTGTGCTGAAAAGAGCCCTAATTTGTAGCCTGAAAGCAGAACATTCCAATTCTGGGCATATTTTGTAATCAGTTACAATTTTGACAGGGTTAGCCTGGAGCAGAATGAAAATATGTGTTGAATTCACTTCTTGTGTAATTTGTCTGAAATAATCAGGTGTTTTCCATGCGAAGTCAATGGGAGAAAAGGGAAAAAATGCCCCAACTTCTCCTTAAATGGTTTTTTTTTTCTTTTTTTTTGTATTGTTTGTGTTTTTCCTTATCACAATGTGCACAAGTCATCACAAGAAGGACTTTCTTGTAATCCAGTCAATGGCCAGGGGAAAACACTCGCCAGTGGAAAAAGGCAAGCCACTTAAAGAACCTAACATTCCATTTAAGGAGACAGAATTTGAGCTTTTCATAATGAATCTTCAGAAATGTGTTCTATTCCACTCATTAAAGAACATCAGAATTTTAAAAGAGATGTAATTACGTTGTTAGGTTTGGGTATTTCACATGGAATTGCAAGCAAGCCCAGTTGTCAGTGGTTGCATTTACATTAAAAAACCTTGAAATTAAAATGAAGAATCCTGCAACTGAGCTTAATGAAGCTCAAATACCCTTACTGCTTGCGTAGATTGTGAGAATAAGATTTTGAAAGCATCAACAACAAGAACAACACATCTTTAAGTGAAACCTATTTATTATGCTTTAAAATAGATCATGGGGCAAAAGCCAAATCACCAGGTTAGATGATCAGAGTGTTTTTTATGACTATCAAATCAAGGCCCTCTGAGATGGATCACAATGACAGCAGACCTCTGGGAACTTTTCAGGATAAAGAAATACTGACTCATTTTATTTTACATAACAACTTTCTTAAATCAAATCTTCCATCTCTCTTGGAAATGTCATACTTTGTATCCAGTTCATTTTCCTGTAATTTCTTTCAGGAATTTTTTGGTAAATATTTTAGTAAAAATTTATTTCTCTGTTTGGTGCCATATCAGACAGCTCTCCATGGAACTCAGCCACGTCTTCTAAATTTGCCGCAGGCAATAAAATATTTAAAAACATAGGATTAGAAAAATAAATCCATACTCAACTTGATTATGTCTACTTATATCTTCCTGCTGCTTTGAAAATGCTGCTGAGATGATTTCTGCCCACAGGTCCTCTTTGGCTCGTTGAATAATACTGGCCTAGGTTGCAAGGAGAATGCTGTTTTCTAGGATATTTTTAATATTCTTATGTGACATCATTTATAATAATTGGTGTTGCTTTCCATCACCATTTACCCCTTATTGTAGCACAGTCTTCTGCCAGATTCCCTGAGATTTCTGCTAAAATCCCGATGAATTCACACTGTCTTCCTTTGTCTGCCCAGTCTTATCACTGAGCTGTGAAAACCTTTCAGGGTACATTGTGCCAGTATCTGCTTCTCAGATTTTCTTTTTTTTTTTTTTAAATTGTTTCTTGTGTCTCAGTAAGTTCTGTAGGGAATGCTTAGAAATTTAGGTTTTGGTGGGGTTTTTTTAGTTCTTTTTGTGCTTCCTTAGTATTGTGCCTGTATTGCAAAGTTCAGAGGTGGAAATGCATTTCTGATTCATCAAAATGAGCATTAAGACAAAGACTTTTGGAGCTGCCTGGGGGATCCAAATGCCAATGTCCCACTAAACTGAGAACAAACAAAATATCCTGATTCCTTAGCATCATTGGTTTGTATGAAACTTAAAAATTAGCCGAATGGCAAAACCATCTTCTCATTAAGTCATATTTGTGTCAGCAGAAAAGGCTTTGAGTTTTTTGCAGAAAGGCCATATGCTGAGAAGTACAAAGTTCATCCTAAAGGTCTTGTTTCTATTTTGCCTTTGTACCAACAGAAACTCTGTTTTGCAAATATTAGCACATGCGAAGTTATCCCCCTGTTTATTTTTTTCTCTTCTTTGTTCCTGAGGTTCCCATTCCAAACTAGCAGGCATCACCTCAGAGCAGCAGCAGCTGCTGTGGTGGGGACAGCATCTGTGGGGAGAAGATTAAAAGCAGCAAGATGTGTGTTCAGCAACTTCCATAAATGTCAGATTTAAATTTGTTTCTGCACGTAAATCAGAATCTTCAAACCTTAAAGACAGCTGTTGCTCCAGGGGAACTGGGACTCTGCCTTGGGATATGATGGGGAACGGAGAAAAATCTGGGTTTTGGTGCCCAACTTTGTTAAACCCTGCCTAGGGAAGGAGCAGTTCACCTACAAACCTACAAACCTGCTAACTATCTCAAACCCATAGAAAATACCACTTTGATTAACAGCTGGTTTTAAGATTAACTTTTAAGAAAATACAAACCACTCATGCAACCTGGTGATGAGAGTCTTCTAAAATGTATTTTTCAAAGTGTTTGTGTGGGTTGATATTTCATTTTTGCTGCAGTTCTGGATGAAGATAGTTCTAGAAGGACAGGAAACACACAAAGAACCCAGCGCATCTTCTATTTTTACCAGAGGACTGATATTTTTTTGAGTGAAAATAACACAAAGCATTCTAAGCAAAATTAGAAGCTCTTAAACAATGATGAGTCCAGAAAAGTCAAATATGCACAAAACATGCAATTTTTTTACATAGAATAAAGAAAAAGTAGTTGTCTCATCTTGCTACATTTCAGTATTTCATCCATGCAATTTTTAATGGCACTTTGCAAATAAAACATTCTCTCTAGTTTTAAGACAGGGGTCTGGGTTTTTCTTGTCTGTGAACAGGCATTGGATTGTACATTATAATTTATTTATTTTTGCAAATACTAATAAATTTTAATGAATGTTTATATTTACAGAAAGCTTTCAGTATGCAAACTATATCCCTTTAAAATGCTCTGTAAACTAAGTGAGCCTTACTGGATCAAACTCATGTCTTCTGAGTCCTGATGTGTCATCAAAAGTTGATAAACATTCCTAATCCTTAGGAGTGTTCTCCCACACTTGCAAACATTTTTTGTTGAGATTTACTCATGTGAGACTCATGCAGATCTTGGGACTCTATAAAAAGTCCAGAACATCACTGGTAAAATATAGTGATTTTTTTAATGAGTAAAAACAACTTTCTGTTCCCCTTTGGTGTTTATCAGCAAGAAGAAGAGTAAAATATATTTTTTCTGCCTCTTGGTGCACAATAATTTTAACAAGTCCTGTTTTAAAAAGAATCTGCATCTCTCCTACCAACAAATATTTTATTTCATTCTCTTTTTCTAAAACAGTACGTTCAAAATATCTCAGTCTTGTCTGTTATAAAGCTTTGGCATGTATCTGGATTAAAAAATTGTTTTAGGTGATTAAATCAGAAGACAATTATAGAGAATAATGGGTTTTGGCAGCTTCTCAAGCTGCCAGTCTTCCAGGTGATTTTTATGAAGGATACAGAGTATTTACTCCAGCATTTCTTTAAGCTGCAGTGCATGAGAACTCAGTCAGCTCTCAAATGAAGGACACGTGACAAGGTGCACCTTTCACACTTTGGGTTGTTTATTAATCACATCAGTAAACAAAGAATAAATGATTAAAATTTGTTTTTGGTAGGCACTGATTATTAGAAGCATTTCCTCAGACTTGAAACAAATCTAGATCCAGAGTATCTTCCCCACCACAGAGCCAGAATTTATATTGAAAGAAGACAGAGGACAGCAAATAGAGCTCATAGCTGCTACCATAGATAATTTTATGTATTTTTCATTTAATTCCATTCACTATCCCAATTAATGATTAGGAAAAAAGGCCTTTCATACGGAACTTGTTTTACTATTCCAGCCTTGCTGTTGTGAAATTGGAAACAAGACAGCCTGCAAAGACCTGCAAAGCGGTTCATTTAGAATTCTGTTAAATTAGTCTTTGTATGTTTGTATGCACAAAAAACACAGCAGCTGTGTGTTGTTAATGAATACAGTGAAGCTGGTTTTTAATATGTACTTTATCTCTTTTTCTCCCCCCTGCCTTCTTTTTTCTTTAAAAGTCTACCAAAAATTCATTTTTATGGGGATAAGGAAAATGAATAGGCTCAAATTCCCTCTAATTTGTAGTTTTCCAAATGTTTGCTGAACTCCTTCCCCAGTCACTGGGCAAATATTCTTGAGATAAAGTATCAGTCCATATCTAAACATAACCAGATGTTTTCTGTTTAAGAACATTTGAAAATATTGACAGTACTTTTAATTTCAGAATTAACCGGTTTCTTCCAGTTTCAGAAATTAATTCGCATGGAACTAAATATCGAACAAATGTTTTAGAGGCACAAGCCTCTATTTCTGCCTGAAATTGTAACCTCCAAAGCCTGACTCCAACAATGAGTTTTGCTTGTTATTCTTTTGGTAAAAAAGAAAAAAAGTGCAGTGGGTTTTTAGTTTGTTTGGACTGGGTAGGTGTTTAAATGGTTTGGTTCTCTTATTTCCCTGTTCTTGTGCTGTAAGCGTTGTATAAAAAAATTAGATTAGGTAAACTTAAATGGTAGATTTTAATTTTTCTGTGTGTCACAGACCTTTTCATTTATTTAATTCCTTTGAATTGGTTTTCTTGATGTGCAAAACAGAAAACAGAGGCAATTCTGTTTTGAAGAAGGTCTCTGCAGCTACCACAGGCAGCATCCAGCAGTTCCAAACCCATTCAAAGAGGTTCTGTCTTGTTTGTACTTGCTGAAAATTAGACCTGCTTTATTAAACAGATTTGTGATTCAAGGCTTCAAGGCTCTCTGGAAGCTGCAAGCTCTATTCTCTGCTATTTTCATACAATAAAAAACCATTCTTCTCTTACAGCTTCTGATTTCATGGACTGGTAGGTTTTGCTATAAATGGTGTAACTGTGTGTCTGCTTTTGAATTCCTCTCCTAGAGGAAGGATAATGCAGACAGTAACTACCATATCCAGATTTCTTTTCTTCTTTTCTAAAGGCTGTGCTCAATGTCAGTATTTGTACAGCAATTTATTTCCTGCATTTCCCTGTATTTATTTTTACACTGCAAGCCACAATGGTCTGAGAAACTTATTTCAAACAAAAAAATTGTTCTTTCAGAAAGCTAACAAGAAATCTTAGACCATTCAAAATCGAGTGGCACAACAATATGTGACTGGCAGCCAGACCACTAATGACAGTATGGTGATTCAAAGCTCTAATAGTTTTAAATGGTCTGAAAAAAGAAAGCTTGGATTTGGAGGATTTGATACACGTTTGAAGAAAAAAGAATGTAGAAAAACATCTGGTAATCTATTTCAATTAAAAGCTTAGGCGGGGGTGGTGGTTGTGATCTGGTCATGGAAGGTTTACTGCAGATAAATAACTTGCTGAAAGGATTGTAACTTCATTTTTTTTAAAGGAAAGGGTGTGTGTGGAGGGGAAAGACAATGCAAAGCATATTAAACATTCAGATAAAGGAACCTGGTAAATTCACCCTCACAAATAGCCTCCTTTGTTGTTGTAGGAATGTCCAGTCTCTCTGATTTGGGGTTGTAAGGAGGACATTAGGATATAAAAGTTAAGATTAGCTGAAATCTATTGAACCTGAGGCAAATATTACAGGTAAATTTCTTTAAAAAAAAAAAAACACATGCCAGTGTGGTTTCAATTTTTTTCTTTTCATTTGTTGTTTTTGTTATTGACATGAGACAGGGATTTTCTTTCCTACAGGAGTGTTTGGTTAGATGGGCTGAGATGCTTTAAAATTATTTGCAACCCTGTCAGGTTTTTAGGCATCCTCTATTCAAGGTATTAAAGGAAAAAAATATTTTCCAGGGCAAGATAACTTTGGAGAACAGTGTTGGATTCTTAAGGATGATCAGGAAATTCACTGAATCATTATTAAATATCCAGAGTAAGAGATGTAAAGTAGAAAGTCTTTGATTCCTTAGGTACCTGCCTTGAAACCCTTGCAGGAAGTCCCTTAGCATGAGGGCTAATCATGAATAATGAATATCATGAATAATGTTCAGTATAAATAATAGTTAAAAAGCAATGTGCATGCCACCTGGCAACCATTCCCTAATAAATCCAAAATTTAGTTTATTGCAAAGCAACTAACTCATTGAAAACTGTTTTCTTCTTATGGAAAGCAAATAACAAAGTTTTCTTTCATTTCCTGGAAACTGGACTTCGCCTATAAAGCACAGATTTAGTGGCAAGGACAACAATTTTATTACAAAGTTTTTTCAAAATTGCTTAAATTCATTAGACTTAAACTACGAAATTTTCACTTTTTAAAAAATTACAGTGTTAAAAAAGCAGATTGAATCTGAGTGTTGTGAAAGAAACATTAGACCATTAGTTCTCAACTGAATGATCCTGAGTCAAAACCAAAGTGTAGGGTTTGGACATAGGTTCACTTTGATTAAACTCAGGAAATTAACAGTATGTCTGCCTGTGATCAGTGCTAATCCATGAGATTGTAGCTAATGCAATTAAGGATGTTTATTATTTTTAATAACTCTTGAGGAGGGTGTGTTGAGTCAGATGAAGTGGGAGGAGAAGAACTGGACCCTGAAGTTGATAATGTTTGTGTGTAAGAGGAAGTTGTCATATTATGTAATATTTTTGTCTTTTGATATTTTTATCCTGTGTTTTCATGAACTTGATAGGAATAGCTTGCATTCCCCTGCTCATTCTTATTTTTCTGCCTTTTTCAACTTCTATTTTTAGGCTCAATGAGGGTTGGACAGAAATGTGTCTGAGGGATAGCACTGGCAACAAGACCCTATTTACACTTGCCCATTGCAGCACGGGTACAGCATTATTGAATCTCCTTTTAGAAATGGAACTACTACTTATTACTTGAATAATAAGTACTTCTGATTACTTGAAAACTTAATTGTAACCAAAAAATTGCTCTCAGTCTCTTTGCCACACCACAGTGCATGTGGAGAGAAAACAAGAGGCAAAGATCAGAGAAAATCCACTTGAGAGCTGCCTTGGAATGAGTTTTGTGTCATTCTGCCGTTTGAAACTGTGTGATTTTCAATTTCTAGAAGTCCAGCTGTTAGGTCACCACAATGACCCAAACACTCCCATGGCTCTGGACAAGCTGAATTGTCTTTCCTCTGTACAAATGGAAATGATGATATTTAACTTGAACATTTTGAATTGTTCAGATGGGAAAAGACATAGTGAGCTAAATATATTTACCATTTCTGATCCTTTGGACTGCTATACTTTATTTCAAACAGTTTAAGCATGAAAACTAAAACAGTATTTGATTTGAGGAGTGAGGAAGAGAAAAGGAGAGAGGAAATAGTGCTGTGTTCTTATCCACCCCTCCCTGGATAAATGAACAATGACTACTCTGAGTTTCTTATTCTGGGATTAAATCTTAAATCTGGGATTTATAGCAGTCTTAAATGTGCTTAGTAGAGCACTGGTGAAAAGATGGGCTGTGTATTCCTGGCACCTCATAGAAAGTGCTGTGAATGGCATTCACAACTGGAGTGACATTCTGTACCTGCAGTAAATCACCTTAACCAGGATGTCAGCATTTTTATCCTAAAGATACCTACTATGCTTGCATGAAACATTTGGCTTGTTGAATTTTATAATCTTTTGAATGAAAAAAATACTATATAAGCAATGTGTATTTTCTTCAGTGCTTTGCAGGCTTGAACAACTGGTTTGGCTTGGGCAAAGAGTAGATTTACTGCAATCCAACAGTGAATTGGCAGAGTTTTCATGCATGTGTCATCTGTCTCATATGTAGAAAGGAGAAGAAGGAATAAATGACTGAATGATATCTCTTTGAGTTCTGCATCAAAAGCTAATATTCCTGAGGTAATTTGTTCTTCTGCTTTCAGGAGTTCAGCTGCTCCAGCATTCCTTGCCTGGATTCTAGCACCAGAATATTTAGATTTCATAGTTCCTCACGGAAAAAGCTCACTGGGGGCGTTGTTTTTTCACAGGCTTCTCCCTGACAGAAACATTACTTTCAGTTGCTGCTAGGCTCCCACATCTGATTTTATAGCACCAAGGTCACATGCTTCACCAGTTCTTTCCTTATTTGTTTCCAAATTTCTGGCTTGTTTTAAAATTAGGGATTTTCAGTGGACTGCATGCACCCATATCACAGCACCCTGCCTTCATTCACCTTTCCATGAGGAGATTTGCTCCAGTAATTTCTCCAATCTACTGGTGCAGTTTATTGCTGAATCAATTTGCAAATAAACAACCGTGGTGTGCCACATATGTTTCAGCTACCTGGAAAAAAAGGGCAAAATTATACAAATGAGTCTATGCAAAGCAATGGGCCCAGCTGCATTTCATCTATTACAGTGCAAAAGAAAACAATTACCATGACATGACTAAAGATCTCTGAAGGGATTTTACCTGGCAAGACACAATTTAAACTTGTTTTTCAGTACAAGCAAAGGCATTTTCTGTGGGATGGACTGTCAACACAGCTCTAACACCCTGGAACCAGTGAAAAAGTGAAGTCACGAAATCTAGCGTGCAACTATGTGGTGTTAATAATGATGGTATTACCTCTGTGCAGCTGAAGGCAAACTTTAAAGGTATTCAAATCTTGTGCAGAGATCATTTCATGCTCTGCTGAAAAGCTGTGAAACAAAGGGGCTGCTTAGCTGCACAGAAACCCACTCTGATCTGCATGGGAAGTTCAGGCTGACAAACTGTAATTACTGAGGTCAAATCTGACCAAGGCACTGAGATTAACAATTCTGCACTTAGCAGGAGAGCCATGGGAACTTTACCAGCCTCCATAAGTTGCTGGGATCTTGGTTCTCATCTTGTGTTTCTTCAGAGAGATATTGTTATATCCCCACTGACACAGCAGCAACTGAGCACCCACAACAGCCCCCTCTGTCTCCTGTGCTTGGCTCACGGCCACAGGATACAGGAGAAAGCTGAGAACTTGGGCTTTCTGTGCTGACGGGCACTGACTCTCAGGCAAACTCTACATTTTACCTGAGGCTGGGGAACAGGCTTTCAAAATTGAATGACAGCACCAGGATTGGGGGGGTGTAGTTTGAATAGAAGTGTGTGATATCACAGGGTGCAAAACTTAGGATTCAAGGCTTTAGTATATAGTAATATACAGAGGGCAAGATGGAGGGTTTAGGACATAGGCTGAGTTCTTCTTTCACCTTCTTCTTTATGGGTCTGGTGGTGTTTCGTAACTGGGTGGAAAGGTGGTGTTGAGAGCCACAAATGGTTGGTTATTGGGCTAACAGTAAAAATAATCTAGGTGTCATCTCTTTATTGGATAAATTAGGCTTAAAAGTCCTTGGAAAGAGTTAGAGCCATTTTCTGCCTTGTTAGTTAGAGCTCACAACTCATCAGACTGTGCTATAGATAAGAATTAACAAACACTGAGTCTGAACATGAAACTGCATCTCCTGAGTATTAATCCCAAGAAAAAAGAAGATAAGAAACCCACAAAGAGTGGGATCTGTGCTGGCTGAACATGAACCTTGACTCCCACAGCTGTGCTGAAAGTCACCATCCCTGGAGTCACCATCCCTGAAGGTCTTGAAAAAACTTGTGGGCATGGCCCTGAGGGCCACGGCTTAGAGGTGGACTTGGCAGTGGTTGGGCTTGATTATCTTTGTGGTCTTTTCACCACCTAAGCAATTCTATGGTTCTAATGTTCAGAAATCCTAATTCAGCAGCTAATCAGCTGGGTCAGTGATGATTCAAAACAAACACAGTGTGAAAACAAAGTGGATTTAGTGTATTGAACCTTAACTGCCTGTAGAGTCTTGCATGCTTTGCTAAATTGAAATTTCATACGCAGAGAATACCTGCAATACCGTAGTGGCTTCTCAATCTCATGCTTTTGTGATAACTTCCTTTCAAGAGGAGAAAATAAAATGTAAACTTAATTGCTTAAACTCTGAAAAATGCTTTTCTTTGAACTCAATGAAGCACAAAGATGAATAGTTTATTACTAAAGGGAATTTAGCTCTATTTACAACTGCTTGTACTGTGAAATTGGTTATTTGTGATCTCTAAAGACTTGCTGTCTTTTCAGGGATATTGCTCTGTAGCTCAGACTACAGTGGAAAGCCAGACTGTAAGGAAATTAGAGACTCTAGGACAGCCTGTTTTGGTTTTTATGGAAAATAAATATGGAGCTTTACCAACTTTAGGATTCAAAGCAGGGAACTTGTTAAAAATCACTGAAATGTAAACTAACCAACTCTGACGGTTTTAAAAGCAATTACTCTGAAACACTAGATAAATGCTGTTCTATTTGTGCCTGCTGCCTCATTTACACCTCTAACACTGCCAGACCAGCTTTGAAAAACAGTCCTGAGCACAAATACAGCAAAGTCAGTTCCCTGTGATGGACAAATGCATCCCACACAAAGTTCTCCACGTATTTGGGAAACTTGTGGTTGCTGTCTGGTGATCCTCCTGCCCAGCAGAAATGTAGGCCAGTGATTCAGCACATGCACGTGGATTTCCCAGCTGTTCTGGAATTTCCCAGCTAAGCTGGCCTACTAAAATAGGAGTTCTTCCTTTTGCAGCAGGATAAAACCAAGGTTTTCAGGTCTATCAACATTTTCTGGGTCATCTTGACACACAGGAGGATTGTGTGCAGCTCTGACCAGCTTTGCTCCAGAATTGGTTTCAAACTGGCCTGAATTCAGGGAAGATCAGTGGAACAGTGAGATTCTCTTACCCAAAAACACAGAAAGGGCCTGCCCTGTTCAGCTCTGGCAAGAGCTGAAAGGATCATCTTTGCAAGGTTTTGTTCCAATGGAACTGTGTGGATGTGGGGATACTGGAGGAGGTAAGAAAGCTGACACTTCTCAAATAGCTTCTGATAGCTTGATAAGTGGGATGATATAAAGAGGGTAAAGCCACTAAAATAGCAGAGCAGGGAGACTGCTGAGGCAGGAGGCACATTCCAGGTCTCTGTTCTTGAAAACAGGTTGTCTTCAGCAAATAGCTCAACTCTGCTAGGAAAAATATCAAAGGGTTACTTAAAAAACTTTTTAAAGATAATATATGCCTGGTTGGAAATACAGCTCTAGAGGCACAGAATGGTTGATGAGGATTTCTGGAGGAAATTGGAGTTCTGCAGGAAATTCTGAGGATTGAAAAGAAAATGAATTGTTTTCACCAGCTATCTATGAATAGAGGTCAAACTAAATTCATGGTTTGTAGTGCACCCACACAGTTATTGGTCTCAATAATGCTACTAATACTAATAGTCTGAACAATGCTTTCTAAATTAACTGAAAACATTCATGCTCTAGATGTACAGATATTCTCTGTGTTACACATGCATTCAAGGACCTGAAGGTCTTGGTTTTTCTGTGAAACAAGAGGCTGTGATATTTAGTCACATTTCCATGACAGACTGGTACAGCAGGTTTCATGCAAGATGTGCAGCTACTTAGATCATGTCAATAACATCATTTTGGTAGAAAAATCTTTTAAAATTCATTAAACCGAACATATAGTGTATTTTGAGGCTCACCACTTGTCAATACATTGTCAATTTTTACATTTAAACTAAAGAAATACACAAAAATGATGGTATCTGACACCTGCTTTGATAAAACCAGAGAACCTCTATTGCTTGGGGTTTTGGGTATGTTCTCATCCTGCATCTTCGTTTTGGCCAGGAACTCCCTTGTGTCAGTCCTGAGAAGATGGATCCTGTTACCAGTTCTGTTGGGTCTTAGCCCTGTGCTGTTGTGAGCACTTTTGTGGTGTTTTGGCTCAGAAATTGTGCAAATTTGTCCGAGAGGTGTCACCCCTGTCTGTGCTTGAGTACTTTGAGTATCCTCATTATCAGTACGTCTGTTTTACTTGCTACTTATGATCCTTCTGCTGTCAGCCATGGAGTTGGAATTTTAAGGCATTTCAGCCCAATATTTTAATGAAATATTCCCAAATACAACATTTCCAGGGAAGGGTGAAGCAACTGGAATTACCTTGGCATCTGAGGCACTGTTTTGGTGAAGAGATTAAATGCCTCACATATCAGTTTGCCTAGACCTCTCATAAAGAATTTTTTTGCCAACTTGCCTCTCTTGCAGTAGGAGTTTTGCCTTAGAAAAGTGGTTCTCTTGTCCAATAGAAATCAAAGTATTTGGAAGGAAATATGAGGCCATTTGCCAAATGAAAAAGCTGAAGAAGTTCTAAGTTTGCAACTGGTATTTCAATAATCATGTTTCAATGCTCGAAATTTAAGCTTCACTTCGATATTTTAGCTGGGGAGCTGCCAAAGGAAAAAAAATTACAAAAAAAAAGAACTGTAATCACAGAAATTATGTGAACCTTTCCATCATGACATTAGAGATCCACTTCTTGTGGAGGATATTTTATGACAGGGTATCAGCTTAGTGGGATATAAAATAGGACTGAAAAAAAAAAAAAAAGAAAATCGGGTACAAGTGACTTCTCAATGATGCCCATGTGAAAGTGAAAGAATGTACTGAATACAGTTGAAGGTTTCTCTTGGACCTATGAGTATCCAACATTTTTTGTTACTTTTAGGTGAAAAGATGAGACATCATAAGAAAGTTTGTAGATGGGATTAGGGGTTCAGGTGATCTTGACGTGTAGGAGATGTGGACTTTGAAAGGGAGGTTTTGCTGAGGTCTAAGTGCTGAGAAGCACAATTACAGGTTGAGAAACAGACTTTGTACCAATTCACTGTGCTATATCATGAAATTAATGTAAATCAGCACCACTAATGTGGCAAGGAAAACAAGCTGGCAAAACCAGAAAACCTGGAAAGCAGTGGCTGCAAGGAAAGTTTGAGTCAGCTTCAATCCTGGAGAAAGAAATTCAGTATTGAAATAAGCTCCTCCCTGAAGAGCGAGAGAACAACCTGTTCTCTCCATCCATGGCAAAAAGGACAAGAACAGATTTTAACAAAAGCTTTCCTAAAATTTTTCAATGCTATAATCACTCTTGACTCTCTTGTTCCCAAGCTGTTCTCATGTCACAAAATTTTTCCAGTGATCAGTTGGATTTGTCAAAGAGGTTTTTTGTTTGTTTGTTTTTATTCTGAATAGTTTATAAAACTGTAGAAAAGGACAGAACTTGCATTTTGGTGAATCTAAAAGTCTGTGTGAAAAAAAAATAAAATCAATGAGTGATTAAAAAAAATCTTAACCTTCCTAAGGAGAAAACTAGAGAAAATTAATTGGGTAATTTATTTGCTATGAATTATTCACTTTAGCTTGATTTCTAAGTTTTGCTTATTTTTGATGCTGAAGTAGAATAATGGTGCAATATGCAAATTTAATTGTTTTTATTATTGCTCTGAACACAGGTATTTTCTCATTGCTTTAAAAATGTGCATCTTCAGATGCACTTTTGAACAGTCAGTTTACCTATTGATGGCTGATGATTTTTTGCTGAAATCCATGCAGTCTCATTCTGTGAGTATTGGAAAAGTAAGGGCAAGTAAACATGATTAACTGCAGGCTGTGATGCTAAACATATTCCATTATTCAAGCAAATGTTTCTCTCTCTTTCGGCTAATGAGAAATTTATGGATTAGCCTTTTCCTCCTTCCCTGGTGGTTATTCCCTCCTATTGTTAAAAATCTAGGGGATAACATAATGAGATGCTCATTTGGTTACTATCAATGAGACTTCAAATGGGTTTTTTTTTAGGAAGACGCAGCCAAATTCATCCCAAGTGCAACATCAACAAAATCAATAATGTAACAGTAATGAATGAAGAAAACTTCCTACATCACTGCAAGATGTCTGTCTGATCCTTTTGATTGAAAACATTTTTTAATGTTCAAGCATGTTTCTTAATTACATGAAATCTTGCAACGTTTATCCAAAAGCTCAGCCTGGAACAAGGGACTATCTGTTGAAAATCTCTGTCAGAATATTTATGTCACACACACCTTGCTGACCTCAGGAAGGGGCAGGGTGTAGATTGTTAAGGGTGGAAGTGAGAAATTCCCAGAGATATCCAATAAAAAGCTGAACCTCTCAAAACCAAGCATCTCCTTGGAAAACAAGCATCTCCACAGACAGCCTGATTTCATAAGAAAGGTTTTATTTTAAAGCCTTTTCCTCATTATCTTGCTTGGAATTTCATTGTAACACATGGCTTATCTTTAAAAAAATACTAGAACTTCTTGCCATTGATATGAAACAAATCTATCACGTACTTACTGCTCATTTTTAATTAAAACTTTTTATTCTGTAAAGCATTAGTCATAGGCTGGCTGGCAATCATTCAGGGTCTTGGAACTGAAGATCTTAGCACAGCTTCATAGAAAATTCAGTGAGAGCCTCCTGCAGGAGTTCCTTTTCCCACAATGAGATTTCAGTAAATTACTCCATCCCTTTGAGGAGTAATTGCAATAAATCTGGTATAACCAACAAACATGAAATATGTCAGCACATCACAGTTACAATAGGATCTCCATTGTAGACTAATAATAAATAAATAGTAATGCTCAGATAATGGCAAAGAAAATGTAACATCTGAGCATTGAAAGAAGGATCCAAACTCATCGGATCATGTTGGGAAGAGAGTAAATGGATGCCCTGTGGACTTTCATCAAAGTGATGGATGAGGAGCTTTCTTTTTGACTACTGGAAATGCAAAGAAATAAAAAATGTGTCCAATGCCCAGACTTCCAGTGGTGTCCCTGCATTTTCAGCAGCTCTCCCCTTGGATGAATGATTGAGGACTGTGAGCCCAGAATGTGAAGGACACCTGCTCTGACAGGAATAGCTGAGATCATAATCCAAGTTGTAGCAGCACCTTGGGCATTTAAAGGGAAATGGTCAGAGAATTCTGCTGTGGGGTTTGTTTTGCTTTACTTCTCAGTGTTTGTAACAAATCATGATTTCTGAAAAGCATAAGCCTATTTCCTTTTGCTCTCAGTTTGTCCTCATTTGGGAGGGGTTGGTTCCTTTCTTTCATTTCTTTTTGGAGCACGATCCGATTCTGTGTGTTTTTTCTGCAGTGCTGATCCTGTCAATCAGCAAGCAGCAGCTATATTCATTTTTAATACTATTTTTTGCTCTTTCAAGCAGCTGTGTTGAAGCACACTGCAGCACAGCACGTTTTATTTTAATCTTTCACTGATACCAGCGGACGCACGGAAAACTCGACTTTCTTGCAAATTATAGCTGAATAATTTAAAGCTTGGCCAGATTATTATTGTGAGCTCATGAAGGAGAAAATTAAAGGTTTAAGGGACAAACTCAATTCTCATCTAAAACTACCATAACATGTGGAGATAATAAAACGTACCAGTAGTGAAAATTGGTCCAAATATAATTTCTGAATTGACAGTGTGTGTGGATAATCTTGTGATGACATTTTATTATTTCTCAGGCTGAAACAGAAGTAATCAAATCTCATTTGTCAAGGCTGGTTTCTTATTTTGAGCAGCTGAGAGGAATATTTTTTTTTTTGTGCAGCTTAGCAGATGTGTTGAAGGACTTTCATTTTGTGAGTTGTATGGTAGAGGACAGAGACAGGACACCAGACTTGAGTAATGATTGTTCTGAACCATTGTAAAAATCCTATTTTGTCTTTATTCATTCTTTATTCTTACTATTCTCTATTTCCAGCAATAGAGAATTGCTGGAATTCTCTATTGAGAATTCAATAGAGAATTGAATATAGCGGCTTACAGCCTCAGAAGCCTTTAATTGTTTGTGATGGCTTTTTCTTTGTAGAAATATTACTTATGCAGTTCTTGTCTGGATAATAAATATTGTTTTGCAATGTTTAATTTAAGTTCAAATGGTACGTGTTATACCCAGAACAGATCAAGCACATACATCTATTTCAAGCTTCTGTTAAAGTGATTCCACTTCCATGGCTCAGCACAAGAGCTCAGTGTCCTGAGGGTGTAAAGATTTTAAAATCCAGACTGGGTGACCTGGTCTGGTCTCCTGGATGGCAGAGCCTTTAAAATAGAAGCTCCTGATTTCGATAACAACAACATAATTTTGTTTGGAACTTAAGCATGCTTTTTTCAATTTTGTTTCTGTTTGCTTTTCAGAATGAAAGCAATCCCTGGAAAATGTGCCTTTTCTTTTCCAAGACTGTGTCTCTACCACTTTCATTCCACTGCTTATAGTCTTAGCTCTGGGTAAAATTACTCCCAATTTTTGGTCTAATTTTGCCTAGATCTGTCTCTGGCCTTGTTGTTGCATCTAGTTATGTCACTCATGACAAGTTTCTGGTATTAGAAAATTCCTTCCTGAATAAGCAGTTGTAGTAGAGAGGAAGTTTCCTACTTGCTCATCTCTTGGTTTAATTCCAGAATGTGAAGCAGGGCTTCCAGACTTGTCATTGCTCATACAGGGTGTATGGCACTAAAACCCTCCTCCCCAGCTTTTGAATGCTTCATGCCACAGTTTCTATTTTCCAGGTATCTATTTAGGGCTCTGAACTGATAATTTGTTCTTTAAACTTAGTAATGAGACAGAATTTTGAGTCACACGTTGTCATGTTGATTTTAGAAGTCCTTCTGCCCGTGCCAGAATTTAGCCAAGATGTGGTAGAAGTCTGAGGGTACTGCTGTGCTTCTGCTGAGGGACAGATGCAAACCCAGGCCAGTTCTGACACTTCATCCTTTGTCCAGCTTTTACTCCTCAAGAATAGCAAACCCAAATGCAGTCCTTCAGGCTCCAACATTCTTACCACAAAGAGACACTTTTCGTAATTTTTTCTCCCTTTTGTTCTCTGAAGGAAGGGCAGCTATATTTGCTGCTTCAGATCTTTATAAAATTTAATTTTTAAAGAGTGTCATAGTTCTCAGCAGAGAGATCAAACCAGAGCTGCATCAAATGGCATTCTGACCTCAAGGTGTTATCCTCAAACTGCAGTCCATGGTGCTTCCCCTCATTAGTTTAATGAATGCTACAGCAGTTTGTCTCGGTTGACTTTTTTCATAAATAATTGGAAGTCCTTTGTTGCCATGGCTTAATATCATTTCATGCCCTATCCCTTAATGATTCACAGCCAATTTGTTAATCCAGAACTCTATTTTCCCTGAAACACTCCTGTCCTCAGTGATTATTCCCATAACTGCACCAAGCTGATTGAGAACTCCAGCTTGTGCCTGTGAACCATCACTCCATCTCCATCACAACAGATGCTGAGCAAATTTACTGCTTTACTCTGCTGACTCTTTTTCGAGTAGAAAAATTTGATCAGTTGCTTGTTATGTGAACAGAGGGCTTGATAGTAACTAATTTGCATTACTTGTGTATTATCTTTCTGATCTAGGAGTGTTACAGGCTCCATGTGCTGCCTGCTGACTCAAGCTGAGCAGCTGCCAGTGTGACTGTGGAAAGCGTTCATGCTGAATTTGCTGATTCCACTGCAAGAGAAATTGTTGGTTGAGCAGCACAAGAGGAAAAACAGGCCCTACTTCTCACAGAAAAAGCTGCCTTTGCTTCCCAGAGGTGTTTTTTCACTGGCAGACTTCCAGAAACTTCCAAACTTTTGTGGCAATTGCTGTTGATACAGATGTTTGGGAGTTGAGATTTAGTTGGTTTATTTAGTAGTATTTTCAAACCTACTTTAACACTGTATTTCAGATCAGAAGTGAGCTTCAGAAGGAAATCTTCCAGTGGTCACCACTCACCACACTTTGCCCCATGAAGTGCCCAAATTGGATATTATTTGGATCAGAATAAAGTCAGGCACTTGGTTATATCCAGGGATTGTGAAAATCAGAGAAGTGTGAACTCATCTGCATTTCTCCCTTTTAAAATGCTTCTCCTAGGTGCTCAGGTGATGTAGTTGTTAGTACCAGTCCTGGAATAATCTGGTAATTTCTAAGCTTTTTGTGAATATTCATTTTTATTCCCTTAGGGTAGCAATGTAGAGAAGGGCAGTGAAGATCTGTGTTCAGTGCTTTTCTTTGTGTACCTGAAAACACTGGTGCTGCATTTTACAGTAGATTGAGTTTGAAATGGCCTGCAAGAAAGAAAGTGTTGGGAGACAAAGCAACACCTAAAAATGTGTATTTACAGGTAAACAAGTAACAATATAACCCTCAATGAGCAAATCACAACACTCAGTTTTATCTCTGCATGAGCGTGCAGACCTCAGTGAGCATGGATGTAACTGAGGACTGATTTAGTGCTAACAGCACAGCACAAATTGAAGGAAAATAGAGATGCACACTCACACTCTGTTTGCAGAAATAAATTCCTGAACTGAAACTCTTCTGTGGCCTCGTGCCCACAAGTATTCCAGTATTTTCTCGATGACAGTGGTGGAGGAGTGGGGAGGAAAATCATGAAGTGAAACCATTGCCTATTTATGGAATGTACTGATTCACAAGCAAGGCATGTAGGTGCCCTGTTCTTGCACACAGCCAGAAAAACAGATTGGTTTGGTGCTGGGGAACACATGGGTTGTGTGCTGGCATCAGATTGAGCGTGAACTTGAGGGGTTTCATTTTTAGGAGGATGTTTTTCCATATGTTGGCAACTTTTAGATGGTGCATTTTGTTAATATAAATCATGTCACTGATTTTTTTTGTGACCTCACACATTATAAATTCCAGTGGTCTGGATTTGTGTTTTCATTAACAACAAAACAAACAAAAAACCAAAAATTAAAACATTCCCCTTACACACAAAAAACCAAAACCAACAAACAAAAAACCTCCCTAAAAACCCCACAATAAAAGTGATTAAAGAAAAAAAAATTGTTCACCTGTTTTGCATCTATCCTTTTCCAATATTCTCATTTTTCTGTATCCATTGGAATGTCACCAGTAGTGCAGCTGGCACAGTTATCTTAGCATTGAGCTGAAGAAGTGCTTCTCTCTTAGGTGATTTTAAATATATTGTTTTCTTTGCTGCAATTGTTGTGGGTTTTTATGTTGTTGTTGTTGTTTGGGTTTTTTTTGGTTTTGGTTTTGTTTTGTTTTGTTTTGTTTGTTTTTGTTTTTGATGGGTTTTTTGGGTTTTTTGGGGGGGTTTTTTTGGGTTGTTTTTTTTTCTTTTTTTGTGGTTTGATTTTTCTGGTTGTTTAATTATTACTGATGGTAACTTGAAGAATTATATCCTCTGTGAAATGGCCAGCACTTTAAAAAAGTAAGCTATTACAGATCTAAGCATTAATAAAAACCAAAGCAATTTAAAAGATGTGTACACCCATACATTCTACACTCAAGCAAAATAAAAAGCAACATTTTATGCAGAAAAGCCCACATATTTCACAGATCAGCACATTGCTATTCCTATGCAAAATATTTATAGACAACTCAGTGAGTTTTAAATTCAACTCAATACGGATTAGGGAAAAACTAAAGAAGTTTGAATGAATCAATAAGTTTCTCATTAATACTAGCCTTAGAGTGAGATTTTTTTATTAATACAAAACACCACGCTTTTTCTACAAATGAACCTGTCATATCATTTTGTCTTTTGTACTTCTTTGTGCTCAGCAATTATTGATCTATCAACATGGAAATTCTATGGATTTTCTATATAATACCAGTCATTTTTCTCATGTAGGAGTGGCTGGTTATTTTAAATCAAGCTAATATTGTAAAACACGCTATGAAATATGACTAAATTGTACAAATGGGAATAGGTTTCACTTGTCTAGGGGTTTGGTAGACCTCACCTTCTGTGACTGAAGGTGGAGTTTTGTGTAGGAAGTGTGATTTTATTGAAATTGCACAAGTGAGTGTTACTTTGGGTTTCTAAGCTCAGAGAGGTAACTTTGAAAGCATTGCCAGTTCCAGGGATAAAGAAAAAAGGTTGTTGAGCTGCAATCTGTCTGAGTTACAGGGAAAACTGTTCCAAATGTGCAGCTCCACTGTTCTGCTGGGCCCAAGCTGAGTGCAAAATCAGGAGAGAAAAGGAAAAGAGGAAAGTGTCTTGGAAGGAAAGGAAAGGAAAGGAAAGGAAAGGAAAAGGAAAGGAAAGGAAAGGAAAGGAAAGGAAAGGAAANGGAAAGGGGAAAGGGGAAAGGGGAAAGGGGAAATCACTGGTCTCATCCTGCAAGGTCCTTCATCTCATGGGCCCACTTAAAATCACTTTTGCATTCTTAGGCATCCAGATCACATCTAAACCCTGCATTTGATACTTATCTCACAGCATTTATGCTTTTGTGTTTGTCCTGAGTGAATCCCAGGGAAGCAGGAGGTGTGTTTGGCATTGGGAATCCTGCAGGTTAACCTGTGCTGTCCTACTGTGAGCGTTTGTGGGATTCACTGACTCAAGGAGTCAGCAAAAATCCTTGAAAATAATCCTTGAAAATATCCTTGGAAATAAGTCATGTGCATGTCATTCTGGAAGGCACTGTAAATAAATGATAAAAGGCATTAACAGCAACCAGATCACATGGGAATCTATCCAACTCCTGACAAATAAAATCAGAGGAGCTGAATCTCAGGCTGTGTCCAAGTAAAAAATAGGAATTCTCCTGTAAGGCCTAAAGCCTAAGAGGCTTTTAGTGTTCATGCTTATACTTTGGTATAAAGTATACTTTAGTGTACTTGTTTATATCTTCAGAAATATCTCCTAGAGAGCTCCAAGAGTTATGTGCAGTCATCTTCCTTGCCTGTGCCCACAGTAGGATGGGAAATAGGCCATAAAAACCAGGGAGTGCTTGAAT
Source organism: Cisticola juncidis (assembly GCA_013400215.1). NCBI lineage: Eukaryota > Metazoa > Chordata > Aves > Passeriformes > Cisticolidae > Cisticola > Cisticola juncidis. Next base: position 152,816 of record VXBR01004983.1, on the reverse strand, counting down.
ATCCCAGAAAGAAATTTGCCAGAGGGACTGGTGAGTTTATGACAAAAAATTACTCTTGAAGAAAACAATCAGGAGGGAAAATGGGGTACATTTTGTTGTGGTATCTCTTGGCAAAAGTGTGTAGGGAACATTTGCACACCTATTAATGAGATCTGGGTTTGTAGCATGCTTTTGAAAACCAGATTGTTTTATAGCCATGCCCTTTTCACACATCTGCAGCTCCTTGCCAGGCAGAGTGGGCTGTGCACTCCATGAATGATGCTTTAACCACAGGAGGAGCCTGTGCCTGGTGTTGTTCCCCCTTTGAGGGCTGGGAGGGGGAAACTGAGGCAGGGTGAGGGCAGAGCCGAGAGCTCTGGGCTGTCACTGGAACCAAGCTGAGCCTTTTTGTTTGCTTGGTCACACATCTGCCACACATTAATCTGTGCTGCACCAGAAATATCTGTGGAAGATATTCTGTTCCAGAAATATCTGTGGAAGACAAGATCTTGAAAGTCCCTGCTTCTATGTATAATTAAGGCAGTGAATTTATATATCACATTGAAAAGGTAAAATCACACATAATGGGGGAAAATGCGTGTGCTGAATGTATGTTGTCTAAATAATTCATATGAATATTAGAAAATCTGACAGATTTCTAAGTGATGTAACAATTATTTCCATATAGGTCTTTCTCCTATTGAAGAAGACATTATGGAAATATCTCTTTATACAGTTTTGAACAAAACAATCATTATCCAGAGAAGAAATCCCTTAATTAATGTGTCCATTTGTCATTATGTTATCAGTGATAATCACCTAATGAATGAATGTTCTGTTCCACAGTTCTGTTAGGAGCTGGTTTTGATGCCCAGGCCACTCTAATTGCTACCTGTGCAGATGTGTAGCTCTGGTAAATTGCTAAAGACAGGTTGATGTAAACACAGTGTTCAAATTTAGGAGGAGTGACAGACTTAATAAATGAAAATAATCAGAATAGATCTATTTGACAAAGCCAGTAATTATTCATTTGAATGCCAATTAGTTCTGAGTAGGTAGGTTTATTCCAGGTCTTTCCTTGGACTTCAGAGCGCTCATGTTCCTTTTCCAAACTCTCCAGAAAAATAAAGGCAAAACTTCATTATGCAAAACCAACACAGTGCCTGGCACTTGCCTTTCCAGTGTTTCTATTTACTGCCAAGCTGCACATGCATCTACTCATAACAGACAAATTGCTACCCCATTGTTGAACTTATGTAATAAAATCCATCAGTGAGAGACTTCTACAGGTGGGGGGCATTGATGGAAGCAAGGCAGGGTGAAAAACTGAGGGAAAAACTGCTCAGAGGCCTTCTGGAGATGTGTTGACCTGCTCTTCTCACAGCACTTTATCCCACATTTGGAACTATTTCCTTTGATGGTGTTCTTGTTATGGTGGCGGCTTCTGATCTTCTTTTGTAACTGACACATCATCTATTTATCAATCAATCAATCAGCTATTTTTATAGGAACAAATCACCCTGTTTCCCCTCATTTTTCCTCCAGGATTGCCATGGGGACTAAGTTAAATTGATTGAAAGTGGAACTTCGTGATTTTTTATTAGCTCTGAAATGCAAATAACTGTCTGTTCTTTCTGTAACCAAGCATTAGCTGGGTAAATACGAATTTGCATACCTTGGAAAGCTGGAGTAGGTGCTGATTGCAGAGCCTGATGTTACAGAAGCAAAACTTGTTAAAACAAACCTTCAAGGTTATTTTTTATTCTAGAAACTGGAAAATATAAAGTTAAGTCAATAAAAACATGTATGTCATTAGCCTTATAGAAAATCTTTTCCTTCCTGCTTTTAAATATATATGAAAAAAAATTTAATTCAAGAGTTCAAACAAGTTCAGTATTTTCTTTCTGAAAAGTAATTTATATGAGACAATTCCTCAGTGTGAAATCTCTAAGACCTATTAATTTTTAGGATAAATAGACACTAAAAGAGGTAGAGTGGTGCAACTCTGTCTCTGCAAAATTTGGTGTCTTTTTTCCTTGAGAATATGTTTGGATTAAGTACAGGAAGAGATTTTGCATCCTTTTTGCTGGGTGTAATAGCTTGTGCCCTACTGACAGTGTCTCATTAATTTTACTGTTGGACTAATTAATACTAGGAAGAACACGGATGTTGGAAATAAACACTCTTCATGGAATTTTTTTCTCCCAAACACTTTTAAAGTTTAGGATCAGATTTTTGAAACACAGCCCTCTGCTGTTTTCAGGTGCTTTATTTTAGGTGAGAATATGAGGCATGTTAATATGATTTAAGAAAGATCAGCTGCATAAAAGAGTAAGATGTGGATTCTCTCAAATTGTCATATTCCAGGTTAGTGAAAGGATAGTTGAAGAACTGACAAAATTGCATCAGAGAGAAAAGATGAGTTGATGATGTGTGAGGTGATGGGGTTTAGTACGCCATGAGAAATGTTAAAAATAATTTCATGCAATGGGTCTCTTGAAAGCAAATTTGCAACTGTTGGGCAGATCTGAGAATTTTCAAGGAAATGATGATGAGCCTTAAAGGAATCTCTCTGCTGATTTGCATCTGGCTTTGATGTTTTACATCCTAGCAGAAATTGCAAGTTCAAATCAGCAAAACCTTTGTTATTTGCTTTTTTTGCATGTTGCTGATGTTTCCTTTTGCAAAGTGGGCAAAATTCAGGAGGAATTTGTTGCAAATGAATCAAATATGTCTTTTCTTCTTAACAAGAAGCGTATTCTTTGAATATCTAAAGTCTGGAAAAGCCACGCTGAGCTCAAACTCTTTGTACCCTCAAATGCCTAATTCCACACACCAGAAACATCAATTAAGCCACTTAAAATCTGAGGCATTTTTTGCAATGCTCAGAAAAAAAAAATCTACTTAGGTAGTGTAGTGAAGAAGGTACTGTTTAAATCCAGTGAGTAAATAAGAATCACATGTTCATAAAACTTGGTAATTTTTTTCCCCTAGGGTTAGGTTTTTTAAAAAGTAATGGAGAACTCTGGCTGTACAAGTACAGCTGCTAATTATAGTGTTTTTCTTGATGAGAGAGGGATTTAAGTCACAGGAGCTTGGGTACTGGTAAAAAAGTGCCTTTCTTATATTTTAAGGAAATGTCATGAAGGGAATGGATCTTATTTGGACACAAATGCCAAGACTACATTGGAAAGCTTTTAGTTTTTTGGAAGGCTGGTTTAGGACATGCTATGTGTGTTAGGTTAGATAGGTGAAACTTGTGTAAAAATGTCTTGTCTAAACACAAGAAAACCCCTCAGAGCTTTGTTCAACAAAGCTCAAGATTTGCTGCTTGTAGAAAGAGTAAGCTCAGAGCAGTTGCATTCAATCTTTTTCTGTTCAGGTTCCTTTACTTTTTTCTTTTTGCAGTTCCTGTAAGGACCACTACTTAGGGAATTTAAACCAAGGGCCATTTAGGTCTGTCAAACTGGCAGGACAACCTATTCTCTGACTTAAACTTTATTTCATGAGCTCAATAAGAATTAAAATAACCCAACATGACAGGAGACAGGGATTTGCAGGTGACCATGGCTGCATAGAGGCCTTTTAGCCCTTCCTGGTCTCCTGCCCTGCCTGCCAAGCCCTGCTTTGATCTGATGCTGCTGCTCCCAGCACACATCAGGGCTCAGCACCAGCTGGGGTGGCCAAAATTTCAACAGGAACTGAGTGAACAGCACCTTTTTTTTTTTTTTTTCCCCTGGATCACTCCTTCATGTCTATCCAAAATCCCCTGACCCAGAGACTGCAGCCTGCTGCCTTTGGATAATGTTTATGCAAAGAAAAGAGGATGTTTGGGGAAGGAAAATAGAAATATATGAGATGCTTTTTTGATAGGTGGGAGCTCAATAGACCCAGAATGAGACTGGAAAGAGGTACCACAGTCTCATTAAGTAGATGAACATGAATATTTTCTAAGCCCAAGTCAGGAGAGCTAGTGACAGTCACCATTGATGAATGGGTTAAAATCAACTACTCCTGCTTCAAATGAATTTTTGCTTATCTGTTTATTTCCATTACAATTCCTTTGCTCTCTCTAACTTCTCTTACCTAAATTCAGGCCTGTATAGACAAAGGTAGGAAATACAAGAAACTTATTAATAAACAATGTTTTAATTAAAGAGTTCAAAAAATTGGATTCCAGTGAGTCTCACCTCCAGCATTTATGCATATTAACTACCCTAAATTGTCTTCTTTTACATTTTCTGTGGAACTCCAAAGAAGAGAATTAAAACAAGAACTTCTAAGAGATTTGATCCTTGAAATATTAATTATTAATGACATATTAAAATTCCTTTGCTTTCTATTAAAATTACCTTAATCATCAAGACAGCAGAACAAAGAAGTGACTCTGTAGTTGAAGATATTATACAGGTGGTTGTTCCAAATAAATTTTGTAACATCTGAGAGATATCAAGGAGATTTAAAAACATCTTTTGGCAATATATTAATTTCCTCAATGAGTAGAAATGAGTGGAAAATTGTTCATGTGGCTGATGTCCTTGCACAACACAGTGTTGTACTGTTGAGGTGATGAAAGTGAAATTTATCCATTAAACTGCAACTACAGGCTTCATCTGCTGGGGCTGGGAAGAAAGGGGGGGTTAATTAATGTCTGTATGCCCATGGCTTTCACTTTCAATTACTCCTTCAAATTCTATCTTTTTTT
>VXBR01004983.1:81960-148102 GCA_013400215.1 Cisticola juncidis | reverse complement strand
TTTTTTTTTTTTGTATTTTCTGAGCACCGGTCTTTAAAAAAATCACGTCTGATATGTTCATTCCTGCAAGATGGTTAGTGCCTTCATTTCTCATCAAAGTCATTGCAAAATGAATGAATGCAACAGATTAAGAAATTGAATCTTAAATTACTCATTCATTATTCAGAGGACTGGGAATCTCTGAAGTAGCCAGGATGATTCATAGGGGAAAAAAATGCAGGATACTCTGGGAGTTACTCCAATTTTGGACATGAACTTCAAGTGACAAGGTCAAATCACCAACAAACTGAGCAACCTTGAGAACTGCAAGAAAAGTGTGTCAGACTATACGGTTGAAATAAATCTGTAGGTAAATACAGTTTAGTGCATATTTAGTTTTTAATTGCAAGGTTTGGGGAATTCCTTTTGGTAGTTAAAACTGAAGAAATTAATTGAATTATAGTTGGAGATGGAATTAGTACATCTACAAGGTTAATCCCTGTTGTTCAGTATCTTTTGGCAGCTGTAAAATAGAGGCAACAAAATATTTATCTATGGACAGCTTAGGGAATTGAATTTTTTAGTTGGAATAATCCTATGAAGGCAGATGGAAGTACAGAAGGTTAAATAAAAAATAATTTTGTAGATGGAGTCACTGAGGACAAAAATAAACTGAATGCATGGGTCCCTTCAAAAGGATGTTTTAGTTATGGAGATCCATGACTGGAGAATGTTGTATTATTCTGATAAAATTTGGTATTTACTTATTGAAATTCTTTCCTCTTCTCTTTTCCAAGAGGGAGAGCTCTTTGCAACCCAGATTGTAGGAGGAAGTTTTTTATCATCATCTCATCTGAAGGTCTTCAGTCCTTAGAAACATTTCAGGTTATTTCTGTTAAGGACTCTTCTATGTGTGTGTGTGTCCAGTTGGAATTCCATGGGTGTCTACAACGCTGATCCAAACTTCAGGGTCACACTCCAGGTTTTTGAGCCAAGACACTTTTCAGAATTCTGTGAATGTAAATCACTCTTTTCTGCAAGGTTTTCTTCTGATGTGGGGGAAAAAAATAGTTAGGTCCTTAATAATCAAACTTACTGATCTCAGGAATCTTTAACAGAGAAAAACTCATTAAAAACTAAAAACCAAACTTTGATAATCAGTGATTCACCATGCTGGGAAAAATAAAATTAATATCTTTAAGATGAAGTTTTTACAATTAATTTAGAGAATTTTATGCTACTTTTATCATCCCCCAGATCTGTAATTTTCATTGGAAAATAAATTTTTCTTCATAGAAAAATTGTTTATGGCACTGAATGCAAAATAAATTATTGGCATTTTAATATATCTGCTGAAATAATTATTTAAAAATACAGACAGTTTGCAGTTGCACAGGTAATTCTTGGATGAAAAAAATGCAAGACAAGAAAAAAGGCAGCTATTTTTCAAAAGGGAGAAGAAGAATGAGTTAAAGCATAAAGGTTAACTTGATTGACCTATCTTTCCTGGAAATATGCTGAAATTCGTGGTTCAACAAAATATTTGTTTGCATTCAGAAGACAAGGAGAAGATAAGAACCCATATCAATTTATCAAGAAAAAAGGGACCTTGAGACTTACTTAATTTCATTCTAAGACAGAATCATAACTCATTGGAAAAGGGAGAAGAAATAGATGTCAGAAGCCTGATAAAGTTTTTGGCTTTTTTTTAGATTACATTCTTATCCACAACATAGGGAAACACAAATAAAACAGGGAAAAATGTAAGTTCTGTGCAAATGCATTTACAATTCCAGAAGGAGATAATCACTGATGTTTGCTGTCAAAGCAGAGGCATGCCCAAAATGTGATTCAACAGATTTCATGATGGCTAAAAATTCTCCTGAGTGACTTGGGTAGGAGAATATGGAACATGGAATTTGTAGGTGACAGGTAACTAGGGATGCTGCAAACACAGTGGAGAACACAATTCAGATTCAGGATGACTTTGCTGAGGTGGAGGAAGTCACCAAAAGTGCACAGGACAATAAGAGCAAGGTAGAAACCCTAGGAAGCAATTCCCAGTGTCAATATATTGGAAAATGCCAATTTTGCAGGAAAAAAGTACACAAATTTCAGGCGAGCACATGTTAACAATGCTGTGTTCTTGCAAGAACAACAGACAATATAATGATGTAGGGCCTGCCTGTGCAAGGCATGAAAAGAAATCCTTTTGCTTCACTTATTTCTGCATCCTTAGCCTCAGCTGGGGTTCAGTGTCCACTTTCCTGGAAAGATGTGCAGTTGGGGTTGTCCCAGCTGTCCCAGTTTTCCTCTCCTTCCTTCTTTCTTAACGTTTTGTTCTCTGATTTTTGTTGTTTTATTTTTCTGATACTACCTGATCATGGCCATGCTTGTTTCTTTGGCTGCTCCAGACCCCAAACCTGCTGGGTGACAGCACAGAGCAATTCCTAAAATCATCAGAATGGTGATTCCTGCCTGATCCTTGCTTGATGTTTTCTCTGATCAGCTTCAGAAGCAGGTGATGTTTGAGCACTTGAAGCCAAGGGGTCCCCTCCACACTGAGCTCTTCCCTGGCCTTTAATGTATGTTAGAATATAGGCCTTAATAACTGAGTTATTAAGACTTAATAATTCAGTTATTAATAACTGAGTTATTAAGACTTTCAGTGGAAATATTTACAGAGAAAAGCCTGAGAACACAACACAAGCAGCCTTATCTCCCTTTAAATACCTCCACAGATGGAAACTTCTATGAAAAGTGTGTAACTGGGCAGGGAAATCATCCTTTCCTAACTGGCAAATTAATGTCACTTGTTCATCCTGGTTGCAACTTGTTTAATTGAGTCTTATTTCGTTGATTCATGCTAAATGAGAATTAACTATTTCTGACAGCCCAGCAGCACCTGCAGCATGGTGTCATTTGTGTATTTTCCAGAAAAGACAGTTTTCACATTATTGACAAGGAATTTTGCCTCTGTATTTGTTCAAATGTTTCTCCTGACAGTAGCAAGACTTTCCTCAGTTTATCATTCAGCATTCAGCAATTTCCCCCTTATATTCTGAGTTTCTTGAAATGGGTTGAAATCTAAAAATATTTCTGACAGAAGCAGTTACAGCAGACATCTTAATTATTATGTTTCCAAGGGGATGACAGCCAGTGTAAGGAAAGCTGCTGTGTATCCCTGCAGCTATGTGCTTTTTATCCTGGAACCTGAGGCTGTTATAAATTACCTTACATCACATTTACACCAAGTGCAACCTTGTGTGGTAGGAGGGCTCACCCTTTCCATTTTTGTTTTATTTCCATGCTGTTGAACTTATTGATGATCACAGATATCTCATGGAGATATCCAAACATGGAAGGGGAGGAATTCCTCACAGCCCACACTGTGCAGCTTATGGGATAAAAGAACCTAAAGAGGAAGTAAATTTAAAATTAGACCCTGCTGATCAGGTGTTGTGTTGTGTTACACAGAGATCCATTTTTTCAACCAGTTCAGAGGATGTGGATTCTTCAGGAAAAGCAAAATGGAAAAATATTTTACAGTTTAATATTATTTGTTAGGCTTATTCTGCTAATCCAAAACTCCTCCTGAAAGAGGGAAAAATAGCTAAAAGGAGCGAACAGGTCAATGTCAAAATGGGCTTCTTATATTGCCAATGAAAATAGAGAGATCTCTGTATAACTTTGAATAAATTTATTACTAGAGAAAGAAAGGATGATTTGAAAAAATTGCTAGATCGTATTTTATGTAAAGACTTCTCTGCAATTTTGAGCAACAAGCAGTTGTCAACAGCAACTGAAACATCATAATTGTAAAACAAATAGTGACAGTCAGTAATTTTCAACTAAGATGTATTGATGCCTGATTGTCTCCAGCCGTTAAAAACTAACTTACACTTGTCACTCGGTTCCCTGATGTTTTCATCAGCACTGCCTTCCATGAGCTTCCCAAAGCCTGATTGCCCGAATATTCAATAAATATTAGATTTGTGTACTGAGTTTTTGAGTGTATGAGCTGCTAGGTTTTAGTCCTAAAAAGAAATGGCCTGATGGGCACACATTTAATTTTAGGTGTCCCTGTAAGGATTTGTAGACCAGCAGTAGGAAAGGTTTGAAGGTGAATGTAAGAACTGATAACAGAGACACTCATCACCACCCCTGAAATCTCCCCTCTGCCAGGAAACCCCAAGTTTTTCTGTAGATGCTACTTCTGGTGCCATGAACTTGAGAAAAATTAAATATCAAAGTGTTAAAAGGTGTTAAGGGTAATTCAGGGACAGGATCTCATGAAGCTGAAAGGGGTTAGCCCACAAATGAAATAGCTTTTCTGAACTAGAAGTGATTAATTAGACTTAATGAACAACCCTGTTTCCTGTAATGTCTAAAGACACTGACATTTCCTCTGAGTTTTTATGTAACCTCAAGTTTAATATTTCCAGTGCAGGCAGGTTTTTTAAGTGTTTTAAGATTGCTTTTGCAAAGATTTTTTTTTTTTTTTAATTAAAGAGAAACTCTTACCTTACTAGTATTCCCAAGGTGTTGGAAATTTCCATCATCACGGTGTCCATCATATTTCACCATCCACAAAGAACCCTGACAGTCTCTCTGCAGCCCCTTCTCTAATGTCACTGAGTGATAAACTAGAATTTCACAGAGAAAACCAGGCAGGAAATACATTTCAAAAAACATTAGGAACTTTAATTTCTATTCTATATATAATTTCTATAGCCAGATCCCATGAGCTGCAACTGCAGTTCAAAGAGCGAGTGAAATTTGAGGAAGATTTAGTAGAGGATCCATTGTGGTTTCTGAAAACCTGATTTACTGGATCTCAGTGCATTGCTTCTGAGTGAGAACCACGTCAGGAGGGGATGTCTGGCTGATGTGGCTGTAAATATGAATTTACATATTTATATAGTAAATATAAATATTTACTTATATTTATAAGTAAAAAGCTGAGGGTCAGTGCCTTGGGGCCACCCTGCAGTTTTGACAGGACAGCTGCAGTTGTGCCGACAAAGCTGGGGAAAAACTGAGCAAGACTTTGGGAAGCTTCAGAAAGATTCTTCTGCTCAGGGTTTTACTGCAGATTGCCTACAGAGAGTGCTCAACCTGCCCTGACAGATGTTGAGCAAATATTTAACTCATGTTATGTATTTAATGTGTTTTTACGTATGTTCATTCTATCTTATCTGACCTTGCAGAGTTGCCTGTGACTGTATCATGCACAGAAAGGGGAGGCTGGGGAAAGGAAGGAGAAACTGCACAAAAAACCAATTCATTGTACCTCTGTCTGGATAAAGACATAATGAGACTTTATATGAACTCACATAGGCATTAAACAAAATGTCTTTAGGGTGCTAACATTAATATTTATTGTTCATTTTCACCAACCATGAGAAAATCCTATGTGGACAGTTATAACCACGCATATAACACAACATGTTCTGGCCTCTCTGTTGAGTATAATTTCTTTTATTTAGTTAAATTTTAGTGGATTCATTCAAGAAGAGGCCTTTACTGCCTTGCTGCAGCAGATGTGAGCTCAGAGACTGAGAATAAACCTGTCTGTGTTGAAGAATGTCTTGAGTAAGAGAAAAAAGGGAATTATAGCTCTGATCCCAACTAACAGGTTTTTTATCTGCCTTTTCAATTTAAGGTTTCTGACCTGGTGATCTCATTAGCTCTGTGGATTATTTCTGTATATCCAGGACAGTGAATAAATTAAGAGTTTTTTCCCCTACATTTTGACAGGATTTGTTGATTTGGGAGAGATTCCCTGCACAAGCACTAGTGGAACACTGGCAAAAAATGTCAAAATAGAAGAAAAGTGTCAAAGTTACCCATGCATTTTTCATCCAGAAAATGAATTACTGAGCAGGGTACAGGTTAAGGAATTTCTAAGAGGTGTTTTTTGCACAAACCCACAATGGGTGATGCTCTAAGAAGCATTGATTTCATAAGGAATGCTGGAGCTGCACTCCACTCAAAAAGCAGTGGACAGGTAGTGCCACTTTTGAAGCCAGAAGAGCTATGTAATGTTAAATACTTTAAATTTTGATTTCTATGGGGAGAGAGCCCCTCAGGTGTCTGCCTTGTGCAGGAGAGCTCACACCCAGACTCTTTACATGGACAGGCCAGGGAATCCTGTTGGCAGCCAAGACAATACTTTGAAAATCCTTCCTAGTGTGGCTTCTGGGATGGAATTAGGTGAGTTAACATTTATAATCATCATCTACATTTATAACCATCACCTGTTCCCTCTCTGGGTCCCCACACGGATGGGAGAGGCAGGTGAGGGGCAGGAGCATTTTTCCTGGCTGTGCTGGAGTGAACAGCAGCCGTGGCAGTCTAAGGAGTGTGTAGATTTAAAACCAGAAATATTTTGTTGATGAGATTTTGAAGCAGGGGACTGGTCTCTGCTGCACCTTCAGATGGCTCTGCTGGGATGCCAGCAGAGGCCACATCCTTTAACTTTTCTCCACACTGGTGCCCAGCTACAAACTGGAGATAACAGATCAATTTTTCCCGTTTCAGTCGTAGGGCTGTTAAGAAAGAAAATCTATCTCTCTGTGTGCAGAGATGTCATCTGGCACCTTTGGTGGAGGAAGCATAAAAATAATCACATTACTTGAGGGAAAATGCTGTTTTTCCTTTATAGCTATCTCCTCTCCTGATAAAGTCAGAGACTGAGGATTCGTGTTGGCTGCTGAGCCTGGAAGAGCTGGACTGAGGTCTTTGGGAAGGCTGCCTGTGCTTGACTTGCCTTCTCAAATTCTCAGACATATTGAGGTTAAATTTAACTTGGAGCCTGTTTTGTAATTTGTTTGGCTATTTCATAACTGTTTGCTTAAGTAACACAGAGAAAAGAAGAAAAAGAAAATAAAAAAGCCTCCCCAAAACTAACCACAGAATTCAAAATGAATGGTTTGGGGAAGGTAATTGCAGCCCCTGCCTCTCCCTTTTCTTTATGTTTGTGCTGAAACTCAGAAGCTGCTCTTTTTCTTAAGTACATAATGATTTGCCAGTTGCAAAATAAATTATTGTGCAGCTTAAAGCATGTATAGATCTAATTGGCTGAATGAAATACTATGAAACAATGCCTAGAACGTTGCTCCTGCTCCTTCCAATGTGGAGCAATGACCATTCTTTAAAAATCCTAAATTTTTAATCAAGGTTTTGGGGCAATTAATGCAATCAGTAGAGGATTTTACCTACATGCCCGTTATTTTAAAAAGGTCTTAATATTCCTCAGCATGCCTGAAAAGAAAAATAAAAATCAGCTTTAATGCTGACAGTAAGGCCATCTGTCAGGGAGCAGTTCCAAAAGGGCAATGTAAGAAAGGCACAGCTTTCATCTGTTATACTGTTTGACAAATTTGGTGATTTGTACATACTAATTATGAAAATGAACCTCCAAACCCTGAGAGAAGATTTAAGTGTCTAATAATTGCTTTATTTTTATGCTTCATTTCAACCTGTGTCTTGTCACTGTGCCTGGACATTTTACAAGAGGTAGGAAAGAAAATTCTGTAGTATCTACCTTATCCACAAGAGACTTTTTTTGTTTGAACCTCATGAAACTGCCATCAACTCTCCTCTTTGATTAACTGAAGAAAATAATGCTACACAATTTTCTTCAGCCTTTTTAATTATCAGCGCTTTGAAATTAATTGAATTTGTGATGATAAAATATTTTTCTCAGCATCTTCAGGTCAAGATGTTATCAGACACCTTACCTAACTCAGATGTATGGAAAACCAGAATTGAACTGAACTCATCTATGTTTAGCTTCCTTTAACTAAAAGGAAGACAAAAATCACATTTTCATCTCCATTGGCAAAGTGATGGAGCCTGAAGAATTCTGTCTATGCACAAATATGTACAAATAGAATTCACATGTAAGAGGGTATGGAGATTGCAGATTTAAACATTCACTCACATTTGTATGATAATTTTTGTGTGAAGTAGACTTAAAATAGCAGAGTACAAAATTACTCTTGGTACAAAAAATAATCATCCAAGCAGAAAAAAAATTTACAGAGTCTAGTCTGTTGTATAGAAAGTTAGGTGAGAAATGATATGAATTCATCTTGATAAGTTCTTACATTTCTAGGCCTGAATTCTTAAAAAGTATTTAGAGGGTTTTTTTGGCTGCTTCTTTTAAGTTACCTCTAGAAGAGTTGGAACACAAGCACAAAACTTTAAATTTTTGAATTTTGACTGAGGTAACAGTGCTCCTAAAAAATAAAAGAACTTAACTTTGAAATCAGAAATTAAATTGGAAGTATTTGTACTACCCTTTTAACAAGGCAGGAGAGGTAGGTACCTACTGATAGATGCCAATAGATACCTATTGTCAATTACAAATAGGATAAATAGAGATGAGGATTTTTCCCCTTGCAAATCTTGTGATTCTTGTGTCAAGGACATTATATTGGCAATTTTTCCAATGTCTTCATCAAACTTGGGAAGATGAAAACTGAACAAAATATGAATAAAACAATTTCCTGAATTAAATGCTGCACAGAATGATCCCATAGTCTTTGGGGTTTTTTTTCCTCACCATTAGGATTTCTAAATAAAGAACTTCTATTGAATATCCACATGGATTTGCTATTAGATTCTTCTTCCAAAATGAGGATTTTTTTACTTTATTCTCCAGGTCATCAGTGCAAATTGTTAAGTTTCTGTTTAAAGGAAGCTCCAAGGTCTTGGGGCCAGCAAAATGCTGACACAGGAGTTAACAAAATCACAGAACATCCTAACAATGGGGTTCAGTGGAGATGTAAATTAGATTATTTAGCCTGTTGGGTTTTATTTGAAAAGGACAAGTTGTAATTCATGGTTTTGATAGCAAATTTATACAGCACAGATGAAATTCTGGTACAACCATGTTCATCTTCTAGCCTGTCCATCAGGCAGAAATCTGGGTGCCTGTACATGATTCTTGCTCATCGTGGATTTAAAATTAGAATTTAATGGGGACTCTACAAAATTGCTGAGCTTCAGCCACAGTTTAAAAAAAATCTACAGTGAATCTTGAACTTTGATTTCGTGTCTTACAGAGACAGAAGCTTTTCAGAAAACCCTGATTTTGATTTATGTCCCTCATAACATTTGTACGTGAATGCATTTGATATTTTAATAAGGATCGCTTTCTATGATTTCAGCATCTGTAAGTTGGGAATTTCAAGAGGCAGATTTGGAGGTTGACTTTTCTAGCATAAGGCTAAATTGTGATATAAGTTAAGGTGAAAAAGAGAACTGCCAGATTTCTTTACAGTAGTTTCCATCAAGCAAGTATTATATTTGAATTTTTTTTTCTCAAATATGTTTAGTGATACTCAGCATATCCAGAATGTGTCTAAAAGAAAAATACTGCAGTGACTAGCATATTAGATGATTGATCCTATCTTTTATCATATTTTGAGAGAGAGAAATTATATCTGTAGTGGACTGGATCACAACTTATGATTATGATTAACAGAGCCTTTTTTTATTAGTCCTACTATGTAGATCCTTTTCCATGTTTCCAAAAGCTTTAGCAAGCAAAAGGTCTTCCAGGAGAAATATAATTGAGAAGTAAAAGAATGTTTTTAGCTGAGCTTCTGTGTGGGAAAAAGCAATGTGAAAGACAGATAATTATCCCTAGATAAAACATCAATTACTTTTTCTATTTTAGCACATTAAATCTTCTTACCTTACCGTGTGCTGATAAAATGGAACAAATATTTTCCAGAAAATCTAAATCCTAATGTCTAGACTCCTTTTGAGACAAGGGGAGGGGGAAGAGAGGGAGGCAAACAAACATCTCTGGGTTCCTCAGCCAGCCAGGCTGCCCAGAGCTCTGCTGCCTTTTCCTTCCTCTTGGGTTGCTCTTTGTGACATTGATGATCACTCATCTGGCTCTTCCAATCAAGAGCAATAATATTTTCTGCTGAAGCCTTGAATTCATTTGTTTCTCTTACACAGAGACCTGGTTGGGAATAAGAGGCTGGGAAGGATGAGGCAGAATATGGCAGGAACTGAGATATTTGCCCAGCCTTTTTTGTTTTAGCTCCTGCAGTGAAAAGTCCATAACATCTCCTGCTCTCTGTCCTGTCACTGTGTGACTCTTCCCTCTACCTAGCTCAAATGTAAACTGTTTTTCCTGCCTGTTTTCCCAGCAGCAGCTGTTTGTGCACCCCTAAAGAAGATCCAGCCCACTTCTGTCTCTTTTTTTAACTGAACAGAGCAAATTGGGTCAACCTTGCCTCACAGATCATGTTTTCTACAGCTTGGACCATTACTTCTGTCTTTCTGTGAAACTGCAGTGGCCATTGTGTTTGTTTGAATATCCCATATTACAGAGAAATTAATCCAGAACAGGGAGCAGGGAATTGGTCTGTGTCTTAGTTAGCCTGGTTATATTTTCCAGGATGGCTTTTTGTTTTTTTCTTTACCCAGCAGCATGGCATTATTAGCTGTAGTATTGTTTGTGAACCCTTTCTGTAGAACTGCAATTAAGACAATTACATTTGTCTTGGTGGTTTTTTCTCCTTGAATACAATAAGTTGATTTTCTGGGATAGGTTGATACAATTTTTTCAGAACTTTTCAGAACATACCTATAATACATTAGAACAGGGTTAGAATCCAACATTTCTTCTGAAGTAGTTGCAGTTCCTTTTGCCCTTATGTTTCTGCACACTTGGTAGTTCTATTTATGGAAAACCATCATTTCTCCAACTGCAGAACCCTTGATTTGGAATGGCTCGTGCCTGACAAGCATTCCCTAAATTCAGAGCCAAGGTCTGAGCTTCTGTCCAAGTATTTGTCCTCACTGGGGGCCCCAGGCAGCACCAGAGTGGCCTGGGCCAAAGAAATCAGGAGTCTGGCACTTTTTGGGGGGAAATGGATGCACTGTTCCTGACAACTGCAATAGAGTTGAATGAAACACACCTAGTGTGGGAACTTACAGCTCACTAGAAATCTTGAAGAAAAAGAATTTATTCAGGTTTAGACTGATTAGGCATTGAAAACACTGCTGTCCCACCAGAGATATTGCCAACAAGGCAAAGACATCAAAAAATACACCTTGCTGCTGTTGATAAAAAGGGTGTCCCAGATGAAATGAGGAAAGATCTGTTCAGATCACTGACAAATTCTGCTCTGACAGCTGTTCCCTCCCCCCCTTGCTGCCCAGGACACTCCTGTCAGTGACCTGCAATGCCAACACCAATTCCTGGTGCACAGATTCCCGTGCCAGTGAAATAAAGAAGTCCAGGTTGAACACACACCCATGCAGAAATGGCCTTCTTAACCCTAGGGGGTTGTGTATCACCAAATGGTGTCAGGAGATGTGTGCAGCATCCTAAAGAAGCCAATGCTCACTGAAAGGACTTGATTCACCCAAGCTCTGTTGACACTCTGGATTTTGCTTCTTGCCATTCTTACCACAAGTACTTAATTTGACACTGAAGGACAAAACAAGGATGGGTTTGAAAAGTGTGTGAGAATGGCTTTCTTTGTTAACATGCACTGAGTGTAAGGATTTGACATGACCTTGGCTTCTCATTTTTCCCTTGTACAGTGTTTCATTGCTAATGCCTCCTTTAAAAGCAGGATACTTCTTTTCTTGAAAGATAATTCTAATCTTAAACCTCTTTGCTAATGTCACAGTTGCAGTCATGTTGATATATTCTCCCAACCTTTTGCAGCCTACCTTTGAATTATTTGTTGAACAAGTGTTATCTTTCAATCACATGTTCTTGCCCTCTTTCTGTTCATAATTCCAGGTTCAAGTGTGTTTATTTCCTTATAAAAACCAAACTCCATCAAGCCTATCCATTACCACCCCCTCAGTCTACAATTTTCTTCCTCTTATATAGCAAAAAACCTGTTTTTGAGCTTTGTCTAAGAAATAGAACTATCAACAAAAATTCTTTCTCATTCAGATGCGACATGGCAGCTATTTGAACATTTGATTGCATTTTGCTTTTCAGCGTGGTTCTTATTGCTTCACTGATTATTTCATTAATTTTTAGAAAGTATTTACTAATAATGGCTTACAGGAAGTTTAAAACTCTGCCTTCACTGAGATCTGCTCCTCTGATTTATGGGACTCTTTCCCTGCTTCTGGCAGTGCAGAGATCTGTGAGAATTCTGTCACCCAAGCAGAGACTGCTCACTGCAGACCCTTCTGGACAGACAATTCTTAGATATCCATGGTAATCTCAGCAAATATACTCGAGGCTTCCTGTTTATAAAAGTCTTCTTATTTATTTGCCTGCCTAGAAGATGAAGAAATTTTCTCATGTCACCTCAAGATCTCTAGGGGAAAAAAAAAACCCAAACCAAGAAGCCCAAACAACAAATAAAACCTTGTGCCACTATTTCTCTTCTTAAAAAACAAACAGTAAAAGGTTCTAGGACCTTGGAGCAGCAATTGGACTGTTTACCATTAGTAAAGCTATCACCTGAGTTGTGTTTTCAGTTGCTAAACAGCTTGGGAATTATCTCAGCCTCTTATCCATAAAGTATTTAGACTTTAGAATGAGATTTTTGAAAGACATGGATTGATCACCTCTTACCCTCGCTTAGAAAATGATACCCCCTTCTGGATTTTAGTGTCTATTTCCACTCATGTCTTCAGTTCAGAATCCCATAAAGTGTTTAACTCTGATCTGGCCATACAATACCTGCAGTGCAGGAAAACACCATTACATTTTAAACCAGGAGGATTCCAATAGGTTTTCTCAGCTTTATGGCTGCTGCTAATGCTAAAAGGTTATAATATTTCATGTCTGTGTTTCACACAGAGTGTATTGAACCTCTGTAAGCCTTTGCTTCTCTCTTTGCCAATTGCCAATAACCCAGCTGTGTCCCATTCCCAGCTTGGTTTCCCTGCATCCCTACCAAATATTGATTTCCAGGAAGCAAATGAGCAGACTGGGTTTGCAAGTGCAAGGTTCAGGCTGAGCTCTGAGTTTTGTGCTCTTAATAACTGATTTAAAAAACCAAAATGGCCTAGAGACAAAGAAATAAAAGACTGGGTGATGAAGGGTAGGGAAAGGGATGTGAGGATAGAGCCAGAAGAGCAGGACAATCAGTATTTTACTTCAGAGGAGGACAAGGAATTCTGGTAATAGGTATGGGTGAAGCAGAAGCAAGGATAAGCTTTTGAAATTCTAAACAGGAGTAGGAAATATAGATCAATCCTGCATTTTACTAATTAGAGGTGGGCAACTTGCTCTCCACAGAGATAAAAAAAGAGTAGAAATAGAAAAAAAAAAAGATGAATAATGTTCCTGAGTACTGAGAGCCAAGTACTTATAGGAACCTCCTTTCCCACAGAAGAAAAATATTATTTACTGTTGAGTTTAGGCAGCAAAGAAGGACTCCAGTGGTGGCTGGGGTTTCTGCTTGTGATTGTCAGAGTAAGGGATACAGGACAAATCCTTCTTTTTTGAGGAGAGGTCAAGTAGAGACCCAGTCCTGACACTCATTGACCTGACCTCGAAAGCTTTGTTTGAACACAAGCAAAATTAAATTCATATCAACTGATGGTCTCAGACCTTTATTGTCCAGGCAAGCTAATTAATTTATCACTTTATTAAGGGGCTTGTAGAATGTAAAGTCTTGCTTGTTAGCATGTTAACAAGGCTGTAAACTGAGCACTCTCTTTGGATTGCAATATAACCAGCTTTATGAGAGCAGGGGGATTATAAAAGCTTCCTCCACAGCACATATCTGATTTAAATTAATAAAAGCACTAATGAAAAATCATCTTGGGTATGAGATAATAGATCTGCCCTGAGACCTGCAGTACCCAGTCCCCAAGGAATACGGGCACTGAGAATCACAGGATAAATTGATTGCTATTTACTCAAGTCTTTAGCAGCAGAACCTTTATGTTTAAACCAAGGTATCACCAATTCAAGGCCTTAATTTGCATCAGCAGTCCCTGTGTATTTTGGAGATTACTGGAGGTTAGGAAACGTAAAATATTAATATTGTTTCTACTCTAGAATAAAGTTTTGTGCTTTCTTTGATAAGCAGTTTTTTATTTCATATTTGTAATTATTTACTGATGAAAGACACTCCCCATGTAATCACCAGGCTTTGCTGCCTGCAAATCACATATTTCTAAAGTAGTTCTCACTTCCATCTCTGTTTTCTTAATTATTCTTTACCACCTTCAAGGAACTGGCCTTGCTAAGCCCTGTAGCTTTGGCAAATATTATTTTTAGTTCTCCAGCTCGGATCTGACTGATCATTTTATGCATTTCAGACTGGTAGCTTTTCTAATTTTCAGAAACATCCTGGGGATTAGTGACAGTAAAAAAAAATTGCATGCTCTCAGTTTGTTATGATTTCTCTTTTTGGAAAAGTTGGTTTAAAGTATTTCCTCTTAACTGTCTAAAGTAGGCAACACTAATGTATCATGATTATCCAAGTAAAATGGACTCGCCTAGGAGATTTAATCATTCCAGTCATAGGAGTTGTTTGTAATTTAGCCCAGCTAAAATTATGACCTCATTAACTTTAAAAATCTATGTGAACAGCAACATCTCCATCCCCTCTCATCAAAACCAAAAATAAAACCTTACCGCACAAATGTTCATTGCTAACCAGACCAATGAAAAAAAAAAGAATGCAGACTAGGATGTTACACCTGGTTGGGATTGTTTTCCTGGATAGGAAAAAATCAANAAAGAGAAAAAAAGAAAAAAGAAAGAAAAAAGAAAAAAGAAAAAATAGAAAAAAATTTAAAAAAGAAAAAAAGAGGGAAAAAAAAAAAACCAACTATCTTAGAATTTCCAGTCCAGGAATAAAAAATTGTGCTTTTAATTCCTTGTTGGAAATAATGATTTTCACTTCATTGGGGATAAGTCCAGTTTCTTTCTCTTCCTTTCTAGTCACAGAGTATAAATTACACACAGGTCCAGGAGCCACCAGACTCCCCCTTAGAACCTGAAATTTGAAAACACTCCCTGTGAGTCTGGGGAATGAGCTGAACTTTCCCTGGCTCTGGCATACAAGGAGGAATGGATCACAAATTTAAAATGATGAAGATTCAAAGAACTTGAAAAAGTGTAGGGAAAAAAAAAGGCAGTCAGGGTAGGGTTTTAGCAGTGGAAAACAGGAATTGTGATGCTGGGAATGGGTTTTGTAGCCCATGGCACCTAAAAAGTGATGAATAGAGCCAGGCAATGCACTGTGGTGAAAAATACAGCCTGGAGGTAAGTTTGGTAGTCTCCCTTTTTATCCTTGAAGCTCTAGATGAAACTGAAAATAAATTCAGAATACTGCAGGGAAATAGTGAATTTTTATGGGAACAGCTAGGAAAGGCTCAAACAGTATTTATCATCTGCTCTGAGGAAAATAAATCTGTTTTGAGGATAAAGTCATGGTTCCTCTCCTAAAATTTTGATTTTATTTTGGTCTTCCATCTTCTGGAGGCTTCTCATGTCTCTCAGGAGAATTGGAAAAACTGGAATTCAGACAACAACCATCGTTTGTCTAAGAATCATTCTCATCGTACATTTTAAATAGCCCTCCATTAAACACTTAACCCTTTTCATCTAATTTCACATTATTTCCCTGTATTTGGCATCCTTTCACTAGACTCTGCTTTATCTAAATTTTGCACTCACTGGAAGTCAGATATTATGGGATCTGTGACAAAAAACAGGAAGAGAGGAGAAGTTTTGCTCCTGAATTGAAAAAATTAACCAAGAGCAGACATGAAGATAAAGCCAAACCCAGAGATGTCTGCAAACCTGCAGCACCAGCAGCTGTGGGATGCAAAGTTCTACCCCAGACTAAAGAGGTTTTTATTTCCTTTCTCCTTGAGTTACCTGTGTTTATTCCACCATCACTGGTGTTTAATTACTCCAGACTTCTAAATAGTGTGACAGCTTCTGCCAAGAGGAGCTCAAATGTTTGTGGGTTTGCTGGGTTTGAATGGGAGAGGAATTGCTGTGATATCCTTCTGGTAGTTTGATAGAAAAGAATCTTTTTCACAACCAGGAGTCCAGAACCTGACCAGGGGCTGTTCCTCTGCTGGAGGCAGAGGTGCTGCTGGTTATACAGTTAGAAATTTGGTAAATGGTGTTTTAGGTTTAATTCTCCAGCTCCTGGTTATACAGTTAGAAATTTGGTAAATGACGTTTTAGGTTTAATTCTCCAGCTCCTGGTTATACAGTTAGAAATTTGGTAAATGATGTTTTAGGTTTAATTCTCCAGCTCCTGGTTATACAGTTAGAAATTTGGTAAATGATGTTTTAGGTTTAATTCTCCAGCTCCTGGTTATACAGTTAGAAATTTGGTAAATGATGTTTTAGGTTTAATTCTCCAGCTCCTGGTTATACAGTTAGAAATTTGGTAAATGATGTTTTAGGTTTAATTCTCCAGCTCCTGGTTATACAGTTAGAAATTTGGTAAATGATGTTTTAGGTTTAATTCTCCAGCTCCTGGTTATACAGTTAGAAATTTGGTAAATGATGTTTTAGGTTTAATTCTCCAGCTCCTGGTTATACAGTTAGAAATTTGGTAAATGATGTTTTAGGTTTAATTCTCCAGCTCCTGGTTATACAGTTAGAAATTTGGTAAATGATGTTTTAGGTTTAATTCTCCAGCTCCTGGTTATACAGTTAGAAATTTGGTAAATGATGTTTTAGGTTTAATTCTCCAGCTCCTGGTTATACAGTTAGAAATTTGGTAAATGATGTTTTAGGTTTAATTCTCCAGCTCCTGGTTATACAGTTAGAAATTTGGTAAATGATGTTTTAGGTTTAATTCTCCAGCTTCAGCAACTCTTCTGACAGTTTTTAACTGGAATTGCCACATATTTCAGAGAAAAGACAGCAAAGCTGAGATCTGTCCCTGGGAAGCTCTTCTAGTCAAGATTTCTTGTTGTTCTGGAGCCCTCAAAATGCTTCTGACACCTCTGGGAAAGGAGGAGACAAAAGGAGGGGAAATGTTTAGGTTAGAGACCCAGAGAAAAGCCTTCCACATGCTGTGCATGTTTTCTTGTTACTAAGAGAGGTTTATTAAAGGTCTTATGTTAATGAAAATGCTTGTACAATTGGCCATTGGAAGTATTTCTGGAAGAAATGATAATATGCCCTTTCCTGTGGCTCAAAAGAGATTCTTATTTCTTGTGCTAATAGAGAGCAACATTGCTTTGAAGTCAGTGACCATTGCAAATATCGTATATATTTATAGATAGGTACAAATATACACTTGTGAACTGTCAATTTGCTCTCTTTCAGCCTATCCCAGGGTTCAGGGAGGATTTTATTTTTCCTGCCTGGAATGTCATCCTATCAACTAAAACCACAATGACAGCTGGCCAGCTTGTGGAGATAAAGCACCAAGGGGACAGGGTTTCAATTCACAGCATTACCTGGTGCAGTCTCTTAAGTTTATTTTACTTTCTTTCAGGTTTTCTTTTGTTTGTTTTGGTTTTTTTGCTTTTTTTTTTTCCTCTATTGTACAGGCCCCATCCCTTAAAAATCATCCAACTTCTCATTAGGCAGCAGTGAGAAAACAGAAAGAAGCTTCCCTCTAAAACATAATTTAGCTCCCATGGGAGCAAAAACATGTCTTATTTGCATGCAGAAATTCATTGTAACAAGGAAAATGTTCTGGAATAAATTCTAGGAAAAGAGGCCTATTCAAACCACTATTTTTCACACTTCTGTAATTTTATTATCTTCAGTAAAATCTTTTTCTTTGTCATTTCAAGTGATGTTATTTTAAAATTCTGTCCTAATGGCAAACGATGATAGAAATTCTTTTCTGGTCATCCCTCTCCCTGTCTGAGAACAGAAGTGCCTGGTCCACAACTCACTGAAATCAACAGTTCTTTTCTCTGATTTTGGTGGACTTTGGGATCAGATTGTTTGGATTTTACTGGATTATCACTGCTCAGAACACAGTGAACTGGAACTGGCTCTTGCTGGGTCAGAAGGAAGACTATTTCAAAACAATGATTACATCTCAGCTTTCACCAAACTGAAATATTCACATCTTGTGGACCCACACATTGCTGTTTGCTACCAGATTTGTAATACTTGACAAAAATAAGTGAGGGCTTAGATGAACATATCTGCATCTCAGAGAAAAATGAAAACAGCTCAGATTGTAACCCCAAAGCCACAATATCTCTCTCTCTCACCCACCTTTTTTTAATCTTTGGGTCAATTATGAGATATATCCAGTGGGGTCTTGTTTCCTGCTTTCTAAGCCACCCAAGCTTGAGTGTAGAAATCAGTGAAGCTGTAAAACTTCAGGAATGTGTAGAACACAGACACAAGGCCTGCACTCTGTGAGTCAGTGCAGGGTAAATAAATCCACACCTGGTGTGTGTGATAGACCTCCAAAATCATGGCAAACATCTTTGGAAACAGCTTGAAGAGCTGGATGTTTTCCCCATGTCCTCTTTTCCCCCTGCTCTCCAAGATTTTTAGTCAGTCCCTCATCCCCTGCATGCATCCCTGGAATCAGAGCCTGCTTTATCATTCATCCCTTCCAGAACAGCCTGCTGACAAACTTGAAAACAGCACCTCAACCCACACCCAGAGCTTTGAAGAAGAAATAAATTCTTGCAGAGCTGTGGAATCTGAGCCTGCTCCCACAGAAGCAGTGAAGTGGGTTGAATGTGCACAGTAGGATTCTGAAAAATGAAATTATTTGGGATAAACAAGTGGTGACCTGTGCTAATCAAAGCAGTTTTGTCTCTCTGCCATGACGTATTTACACTTCTAGATGCAGCACATGCTGGCAGGATTTTTGCTCATCACAGTTATGTGGGATTTTTCTGCTTATTTCAGTCATCATGAATTTTCTGACAATAATTGGGAGTCAACTCCTGTTCCCATTATTGCTTCAAGTTAAAGCAGGGTAACTCTAGAGTAACTCAGTTGAAATTCTTTGCAGTGCTGTAGCAGTGGATTTCTTGTATTTCATATTTTGTGATAGAAAGAGAAAAAAACTCTCTTTTTAATGTGAATGCAGCCACACCTGATGAAGTTTGGACAGATATTGCCTCCTGCCAGATGCTTTTTAAAGCAGATAATGAAAAAAATCCTATTTGTTTTGTTACATATTCACTATCACAGCCTTTGAAAATAAATACTCAAATCAGCACGATTTTCCCAATTCTTGTGAATGATGAATTCAAAGTCCAGAGGCTGGGGATGTTTTCAGCTCAGGAAGCCTGAAGTTGTCAAAGCTCCACTGCAGAATGAGGAGTTTTCTGTTCCCTTCCACCATTTCTTTGTCTGCAAGGAGAAGCCTTTGCACTCTTGGAACTTCAGCAGTGGGACAGGAGTCTGCATCTTTTTCAAATAATCCAGAGGAGAGGGAAAAAGGCTGCCCCCAGAGAATGCCATAAACTCAGAAAATACAAACAGAACAAAAGCCTTTGTCAAATGTGAGCTGCTGGCTGCCCACCAAAACACATTAAGAAATATGGTTTGTGGCTTAAAGCAAATGGAATTTTACTGACTCTGAGGTCCAAGAAGGCTTAGAAATTGATTTTATGAAATTTCAGTGAAGCTTTGTCATTGGTTTTTGGCCTGGCTCTGAACTAAAAATACACTTCTGACAAGAAAACATGCAAATCCAAGTTCACATCCAGGATCTAAACCCCAGCCTGTTCTGCCTTCAGCATCAAGGGTTTCTGATGGAAGGCTCCAGTTTTCAGAATTCTTTTATTTAGTTCTAAATTATTTGGCTCAGTTCTTCCAAAAAGCCACAGACAAACAAAATCTCCCCAAACAAACAAAAAAATAAAAAGATACTTTATTTTCTCTACCTTGCAATCCAGAAGTGCTGTAACTAAAACAAGTGCTCTGCATAGGACAAAATGTTGTCAGATCTTTTCTTTACAAATGATCTTTACCAACACACCAGTTACAGAGGCTTTTTTATTTGAAACAGCTGCTAGAAAGGCATTTTTATGTAAGTGCATAAAAAAGAGTGATAAATATATATGTATACACCCTCACACAGATTGCAGCCTTTCAACAGGGTGAACTATTCACTGTGAAAACAAACCTCCTCTGGGTTTCTATCCATCCTGGGAGGCAAATTCCCATCAGCACTCTTTCAGGTGCATCCTTCTGCCAGCACAAATCCACACAAATACATCTTGGTAAAGGTGCCTGCCTGGTTTTTTCAGTAATTTACATTTGAGTCTTTTTTTTTTCCTTCAGAAGAGCTGTGGAAGAGGCACTGCAATAACCTGAGAAGAGCCTAAAGCCCTGGAAAGAGAAATATTGATACAAATAATAGCTAAAACTGGAAGGGTTACAGGAGAAGGATTACAGGGGGAGAGGATGGCAGGGAAGGGATTGTTTTACTAAACCTGTCTTTGTATTACATGGTAAAAAACAGCCCCTCTCCCTAAGGACAGCCACTTGCTAGAGGATCACTTCTCTTGGCACAGCTTGGAGCTCCTGACCCTCCATCCAACATCCAAGTCCCCCAAACTGCTTGCTGAGGTTCAGATTGGTTGTCAGTTCATTTAGAGAGGAAAATACTATTTTAGCAAAATATTTCAAAGTAGATCTCTCAGTATTGAAAGGCATGTTAGGCTGTATTATTCCATTATGTTAATTATCTGATGATGTTGTTTTTATTATTTGTTATGTTAGCTTGTGCTGCTTCTCTTTGGCCTGTAGAAAACTCCCTTCCATGGCACTTGCACACATCACTCCAGAAGACAGGAACATGTGCAGCATCTGCCTCTTTTTGCTTGACTGATCGTGTTTACTCCATTTCACTCCGTGCCACTTCTGCTTCTAATTTCCTATAGAATGCACCTTTCCAGGAAGGTCAGATTGGCAGCAGATGCTAAGGATAACTTATATTTCCAGTAGCTAGCAAGCACTTTCCACTTCAGTTCAGTCATAAGCTGTGCATGGTCCAAACAAACCATCCAGCTGCTTTTGAAGAAAACCCATATTGCTCTATTACCAAAATAAAAGAAAATGGATATTTATGGATAAACAGTTATGTTCCTGGCACATGCCTCAGCGGTGGCTGTGGCAGCATCACAGTGAAATTACCCTGTTAATGAACTCTGTTAAGTGCTAGTGGCAGGTGATGTGCAGCAGAGCACATTATGAGCTCTGGTGGCTTGCAGCAAATCACACACACGGAGAACCTGCTCTGCTGTGTGGAAAAGTTTCAAGGTTGGATCTCCCTGAGATTCTCCTCGGGGTTTCTGTTCCCCAGGGTATCAGGGTCTTTCCCCAGGGTTGCTGTTCCCTGAGATTCTCCTTGGGGTTGCTGTTCCCCGGGGTAATCAGGTTTTCAGTCTTCTCTTTGCCCTGGGTGTTCCACATCGGAGCCAGAGAGGACAAGCTGAGTCCAGCAGTGTTATCAAGGCTGTTTATTCTAAATTATCTCTCAGTTCTTGTCCAGCTCTGCAGGGCGTCCCCAGCAGAGCAGGACACGCGGGGACTGGGCGGGTCAGAGATCCCCAAACCTTCAGTGCGGGATCTCCCACCCAACCACTGTCCAAGACATATTTTTTATTTACAAAATTTTGCCAATACCTACTGCCTACACTAACATGTCAGTTCTATTCTAAACCAATCTTTAAAGTCCAACTCAGGAAAAGATGGGGGACGAGAGCAAGAACAAGGAGCACAGGGGCCACTCCCCAATTCCTCCAGCTTGTCCCTTCAGCCCCATATGCTAAGAATCCTAATTTCTATATTTATATTCTATAATAAACTAGCTACTACTTATTTTTAAATTCTTAGGGTTTGTGATTCTTCCTGCATGTGAGTATTCACTGCCATGACAGGGATCAGAGGCAGTGTCCTCCTGGGCTCTGTGTGAGGCTCTGACTCCCCTGTACAGACCCCAGACCCCCTGTCCGGTCTCCAAACCCTCCAGGGCAGCCAGAGGGAGATCCTGGACTCCAACAGTAAAGGGGCACCTCTGAGAGGGAGACCTTTACCTTTTCATGACACAACAGAACCCCTTAGACCCTTAAAAAATGAAAACTTACTCATAACATGGCTGGTTCTGATCAGAAATTCAACACTCTGTTTCTCAAGAGTGTTCTAATTGATCATTGCCAACAGATTCCCATCAGTTGCATCTACCAGTGTCACGCAGCTTTTCCTTATATTTACATTTCACACCCTTAGCCAAGCGCAGGTTTCACTGTGACACAATGTTAGCAATAACAAGCATAAAAGATTCATGTATTTTATGCCAGTTTATGTGGGATAATGAAGCAGTGCCTTTCAGTACCACTGAAAGGAGGAGTGCGTTCTCACATTGTCGGATAAACCTTGTGAACAGCAGAAGGATTTGAGAGGGGGTCACATTTGTGACAGCTTGAGATTGTGCTCCTGAGCTTGCAACAGGTCCTGCCAGATCAGTGCTTCAGCTACAGAGATTTGTGTTCAAACTGCTACTTGTTGATCAGAGCTTTCCCAGGAACAGGACTCCCAAGGGAAGCAGTAACACCATGGCATTTTGTTGCTCCCGAGAATCAAGGGGCTCTGAAGTGGCAGCTGGGCACAGGAGGTTTCCCAGAGCACACAAACCTGCTAGAGGACACTGTCATGTGGGAGGCTGTGCTCTGAGCACCACAAAATCCTGCTTGGGCTGCAGTTTGAAATCTCCATTCTGGTGCAACCTGTCAGGGGATTAAACTCCAGCAGAGTCTGGAGCGGCTGGGATGGTGAGGGTGCCATAGCAGGGACACTGCAGCTCTGCTTGGAACCTCCCTTCCCAGAGGATTATCAGGCAGACAAGGATTAAGGATTTTTTTTTTTCCTGACAGTGCTCTCTGACAAGTTTCCTTCTGTGCTACCATGGTGCTGGGGCAGTTTTTGCATCCTTTGATGATCCAGCCTGTCTGAGGTGCCATCAGGGCAGAGTTAACATGGCTGGTGTTTGAACTGAACTGAATCCATGACTGAATTCACCCTGATGAGGATTCTTCTCATTTCAGCTTCTCTGTCTCATATTTGTTATTTCTTTCCTCTTCCTAAACCTCACTAGTATGTTTAATTCTCCTTTTTCTTTAGTAAAGTGCTAAATACAAAATAACTCAAAATGCATGTCTAATAGTCCTCAGGCTAATTTCCCTTCCCAAGCTTTCCTAAGCCCCTCAAACACACTAAAAGGCAATTTTTCATTTGTGAAACTGATGAACTAAGAGAGGGAAGGCAAACTGGAATACTTGGGAGCACACCTGACTCTTGACTGCATTTGCTGCCTAAAACTCCTAGTGAGCAACTCAACTGGTGTTTCCTATTTATCCCGTGAATTTTTACTGCAGAACACATTTTTGGGAAAGTATATATTTTTAGAATGTATTCTCACTGAAGTAGTAGGAGGTGTAGTTTTATTACTTATTTGTAGTATACCTGTCTGTTTATTGACACACACATTTCATAAGAGTAAGATACATTTTTGGGTATTTGTCTTGAAATAAGTAGCAGAGAAAACTCTAGGAAAGCCATGGGGGAGCATTTAAGAGGGATTTTATGGATCTGAGCACAGAGAACAGTCAGAGGCAGCCAGAGACAGGGCAGATGTGCCTGCAGGAAGGTGTGGATGGAAAGGGCTTGATCTGTAGAGGCAAGGATGGGGAGGGGGTGGCATTTGGGGCTCAGTCACCTGGAGGCCACTCATGGGAAGTGGAGGAGGAATTTCTGGTTCCTTGGGACAGGAGGAACAATGTGAGGATGTCACACTAGTGTCAGTCCTGAGGTAACTCCATACTCTGCTTTGTTGGCATAAACAGGGGAGTTTTCCTAGGAAACCACTGAAGAAGAACAGAATAAGCACCAGGAGATCCTAGAGGGGATCCTCTCTCATCACAGACCCTTTTTGATTTGTCCCTGAACATCTCCAGATGAGACTTCTTGGAGAATCTCTCCCAGGGCTTTTTGCTGGCCATGTCTTCGTGAAGTTTTCCTGAGCTGAACCTGCTGCATTTTAAGGCCACTCTTGTCCTACAGATCTTGTAGCAGCTACTCTGAGTAGTAAATTGACAAAAACACAACACTGGCCATTAAAGGGAGGAGAGAGATTATGTGTATAAAACAAGAACGATTGTACAAAGAAGCGATGCAGAAGAGTTTATTGTTTGGTAATTGAATTTACAGACACAGGACAAAAAACGGAAGTAAAATAATCTGAAGGCTGAGAGTCAGCAGCACAACTGAACTCATATTCAATATTACCCATTTCTTTGGTACGTGGATCAGTAATAAAAAATCCCAAGGAAAACTGACTTGGAGCACAAAACCTCACTGTAGTTGCTCCAAACTAAAGGTGTTTGTGCATGCCATCTAGTTATCTGCTGACCTGCTGCCCTAAACTCTCAAGAAGTTTCCTGTTTAAAAAGTTTCCTTTGGCTTTTATTATGCAATGTCCTTCTTGGCCTTTTTCTATGGAAGTGAAAAACTAGTAATTTTATCTGTTCAAATTTTTTTTCCCCAGCTTCAATTATTTCTAATGGATGTTTCAAGTTTTCCTTTTAAAATGTGCTGAGAGCTACTCATACACAAGGAAAAAAAATAACATTCAGCAAAGTGAGCTATAAATGCCACATTTTTCAATGGTGAAAAAGACTAACTTTCTGAATCTTGATAGCAGCACTTTGGAAACCACTTCACAGAGTGCTTTTTTTTTTGCTTTTTTTTTATTTATTTTTTTTTAAACAAAAGTCAAGCAGTCCACATGCTGCCAGCCTGACAGTGTAAACAAATCTGTTTTTCCGGATTCCCTTTGTCAAACCAGTCTCCAAATGCGTTATCTCAGATGAAATGTATCAGGCACATAAAGCAATAATTACAGCTGCCTGCCTGTATGGTGAGAATAAAGAGCCTTAGATCAAGGTCAGAGGGAGAGGGTGCAGAAAATACACACAGTTTTTGTGTGGAACTTGGGAGCTTTCTCCACACACAGACAAAACCCAAGCCTAGGGAATACTGTGCTGACAGGAAGCTGGAAGAACACAGCAATCAGCAGGCTGTAGGAATTACTCTTTGCCCATCTGGAGAGTCTTTTTTCTGGTTTTATGTTGTTCTTGGGCACTGTGAACCACACGTCACCTGAGAGCCCCCCTGCTCTGCCTCTTTCTTGGTGTTCAGGCAGGGATCTGCAGGGAGAAGCTGCCTCAGTGGGCTGGTGCCCAAACCTGCACCCCACAGGACATGGGAATGCTTGGATTAACTTCCAGACCTTGCAGGAGGACTCACTTCTTTGCACCAGCTGCTCCCAAAGGACCTGCACAGAGGAAAATCTAGCTTGAATTTGTATGGGGAAAAAAAAACCTCGAGCACCAAGTCCTCTGAGCTGTGATAGTCTGGGAGTGACACTCAGAGAATTTTCTCCTTCTGAGTGGTTTTTAATGTGCCCTCAGGTTCAAGCACCTTTGCCATTCAAGCTTCCTGCAGCCTGCACTGAGCTGGTGTCACAGAAAACTTCTGAGTGAGTGGAGCACTTGGTTAAAGCTGTTCTTGCCTTGGCCAAGGACCAGGTTTTGGAAAAACACAGTGAAGCTCCTTAGTAGGAGCTGGTTACTTCTTAAGAGCCACTCTAGCCTGTCACAAAAGGAGAAAAGGAAAGCAGAGAGCCCTGCACAAGGACCATTCCTTAAGAGCTCATTCTGCCCATTCCTTAGCAGTTCATCCCAACCAGTCTCTTAGGGACAGCCAATAGTTTGTACATTTTTCTTCAGGAAACAGTAAAAACCAAATGGAAACAAATAAAAACTGATGAACCTTGATAGTGTCTTGTTTGAAGGCCACAATTCTAAGAGATGATAAGATACTGCACTCAGCACTGCTCCACATTATAATTTAACAGAGTTAAAAATTATCTACTTTGTTTGGATTATCTTTTTTTTCACCAAGGTTTAAACCTACCCTGAAAATCTATGGAGAAATAGGGCAAAAGCAAACACCAAAGAGCAGAAATATCCCCATTTTCTCTTCAGCCCCTTTGTTTCATACAGATTTTTACTGCAATGTTGAAGAAAGTTTTCAGTCTGAATATTTATTTAGGCATTACTTAGAACATTTCTTACTCAGACTATCATTGTTTGCTCTTTGAGAAAAGCAACCCCAAACAAAACAGAGAACAAGCAAACAAAACCTCAAGCCCATATTATTTGGTTTAAAAGTCTTAAGTTTTTATTTGGTAAATAGGATTTGTTTTGCACTAATCTGAAATTAACCCTGCAGTTTTTAAGTTGTCAACACTGTCAGCTTTTGATTGTCAACAGCTTCATTTTCCTTCCTGCAGCATTAATGTGCAATAGCATAACTAATTCATATCAGTACAGAGACAAACTTCTTTGTTGCTGTAGACTCAGGGAGGAAAAGTTATGGATTCCCTAGCAGCAAGGGGGGTTAGACATAACAATGTAATTAAAATGAGTTTTAAAAAGCTTCAAACTTTGGATACATCCTTGTCTCCTGAGGAGTGAGTGGGTTTGTATTGCTTAGTTGAATTTTTGTGAAGTTATTATTCACTTAGAGACAAAATAGAATTTCTACTTAGATCATATGGAGCCAAAAATTTATTTGAAGAAACAAATTAAGTCATCTCATCATCTAAAGCATTCTTAATTAAAGGGAGAAAACAGCTGATGTCCTATACCAAGAGATTTTTGCTGTTCTGTACAAAAGAAGCTGTCACAGTTGGCTGTGCAGTGACGTCCCTCTCAGCTGGAAGATTGGCATCAAGGCACCTCTCTCATACATTATTCTCATCCGCTGTGCAAAACTGGAATTTGTATCCAGGTACTCTGGCAGGGAAAGAAATAATTTTGCCTATTTTGAATGTGGGAATTTAATTTTCAAATTAACCATTCTCCTGCACTCTTTTAGTCCATGCTCCTGTCCACAGAATCATGGAATATCCTGGGTTGGAAGGGACCCACAAGGTCAAATCCAACTCCTGGCCCTGCACAAGACCCCCCCAAAAAACTCCCTCTGGGAGTAGGAATGCTGTGTTTGAAATCTTATCTACAAAATTAAGGTCCAAAGGGGGGGAATATTGGCAGAATTTTCATTGTAGGAAAGAAGAACTGAGCACTTGGCTGGTTTTAACTGTTCCTCTTCAAGTTTAAATTTGCATGAAATGAGATGCACTCTGCATTTCCATTGTTATTCAACTGATGGGGTTTGTTACGTTTACTTGGAAAGACCTTTTCCCCTGTTTTCCCAACACTCCACCACAAAGTTACTTGTGCCATTTGTTTTTTATCTGAAACTATTTTGTCTGTCAAAACACTAAAGAATGATGCTCTCTTCTGACTTACAGTTTTTATCTGGCTAGACAAGTCTGCATTTAAGCATCTCAGATCATCTGTTTTTCCCAGAATAAAAAATGCCTCAAAAATAATTTGATGGGAATAGGAAACATGAAAAAAAACCTTGTCATATGTAATGAACAGGTTTGAAATTTCTCTTCTTGGTCAATAATTTAAGTCATAAAAGGCCATGAAGCTCTAGTTTTTTAACATTTATTAGAGCTTTTCCTTTCTTGTTAAAGATCTGCCTTTGGTTTTCAATTTATCACAAACTAATTAGAATAAAGTAGGTAGAGGATTTTCTTCAAACATTCTCATGAATGTGCTGCCTACAGGCAGGAGTTTACAATCTGTATTTGTGTGTAAGATCTGCCTTTTATTTCCTTATTTAAGTCAGGTAACACGCGATTTATGTTATTAGTGATGGAAAGAGCATTCCAGATGGATTTGTTGTTTTGTTCATTATAAGCAGAATTAAAGAGTTGGGAGGGTGCAAGCTCCTGGTGACATGTATTTTTATCTAATTAAAGAAATGCACCAGCAGTTTGTACAAAATCATTTTCTGAGCACACTAATAAATGTGTAGAAGACTTTGAAGATAGATTGGGGTTTTTTTTTTTGTCTGGATCCAAGCTTATTGAGTTGTTTTGGTTTTTTTTTTAACTGTCTCAATAGTCAGCAAGCATTTACTTACAATTATTTTTCCCTCCAACTGATGGCATAAATAATTAATATGATGAAAGGTTCTAACACATCAAATCAGTAAACAACCCTCAAGAGGAATTGGCACACATTCAATCCCCCAGACACCCAGCAAGAATAACTTATACCAATTAGACCTGTGAAATGGATTGATAGTTTTGGCCCAGGATAGTTAGTCAGAGAGTGTCAGTAGGACAGGTTCAGAGGTGTCCTTCCAAATACTTCCTTTTATGGTTAATTTATCCAGTCACATGTTTTACTCTGTGGATTTTAATCATTCTTTTTTTCACAAATGTTACTCCCTGCATTTTTGGTCAGCTTGTTCCCTTTTCTTTTTGATAAAGAAAATATATATCTTTTTTAAACTGAGGTTAAGGGAGGTTGTCTAAACATTACAGTGGATGCATAATTTAATATTCATCAGAAAAGCCACAGTGGCTGAAACTTTATAAGGAAAAAACGCACAGTTGTCATTTTATTTATTATAATATATATGTCATTTATTATACCAAAAATTGTATTTGCACATCGCTTTCATTTCATACCTGTTTGAGAATGTCTGACAATTTTTTTGGGCTCTGGCAAGACAAAGATACGGGCAGTGTGGTGGGGTGGGTGAGCATTGCCCCACTGAATCCTCTGGCTCTGCCCTGGCAGTGCCAAAATGCATTGGTGCCACACCCTGCATTGGTGCCACACCCTGCACTGGTGCCACAATGCCACCCTCTTTTAGGTCTGCATTCCAAATATTTTTACCACACATTGAGCATTGAAACAACAGAGGAGGCTGTAATGGAATGAATTTAATTAATTTTTTTCTCTTTCTATTTTTTTTTTCTCCCTTGAAATGCTTACAGGAAACTGCATTAGAATCCCAAAGTAATGGAACATTTATAAACCATCTGGGGATCTAAACCAACTCTAAAGAGTTAGAGTAACACTGATGCATGACCACAAAGACAGATAGGATTTTTTGTGAGTGAGGCAGATAACTTGCTCTTGTAGTGAGGAACATAAAATTCTGATATTAAAAAAATCTTGGGATAGCTAAGTAATCCCTGAAGGAAAATGATAGAAATTAATCTTTGGCTGCATAAATACAGCAAGACTTTATTTAGTCAATACTTATCTTGTTCTGTGAGGGTTATACACACAGAAACACCTAAACTTGTGCAAAAGAATTGGGATTGGCTTGCTGGGAGTGTTGTGTGCAAGTAAATAAACCAAAAATACATCTTATGTCACATCTGTGTCTTTCTCCAAACCCTAGGTCGTTCCAGCTTGCAGTTTGAATTTTAGCAATTATGAATTTGAGTTTTATCAATTATCCTCCAGTTTCAGGATTTATTTTTATGTTTTGGTACCTTAAAAATGCTTTGTAAAGACATAGAATGTGATATGAAGATACAAAACATTACTTCCCATGGAAACATGCTGGAGTCATTGAGACTTTTCTCTTTGGTTTCTTCACAGAAGAGCAGCAGTCTTTTTAAAGAGAGTTGTGAATCTTCAATCTTTTTCATTCTCAGTTATTTTCCATATATGCATATGTGGGTTTATTTTAGGACAACTTGGTTGCAATGGAAAGGAGGTTTGTAGCCATTTGAGTTCTTATCTCTAAAAATACAGCAATATAAAAGAATGAAAATAACACTGAAGAAAATGTATAAGAAAAAGAAAAAAGAAAGAAAGGATAAAAGTAGAAAGAGATCACCACCCATGGA
Organism: Cisticola juncidis; assembly: GCA_013400215.1. Lineage (NCBI taxonomy): Eukaryota > Metazoa > Chordata > Aves > Passeriformes > Cisticolidae > Cisticola > Cisticola juncidis. The sequence continues at coordinate 118,397 of VXBR01004983.1, read as the reverse complement.
ATTAGATAAAGGACTTGATTATTCTAATTTTGATCTCCACTGTTGATGGGCCCACTTTGATCCATCTGGAGTGGGGGAAGCCCATGAAACACAAAGTTCCTAAATGTTAATAAAATAATTACAAATTAATAAATGCTCAGGTTTACATGGGAACACCCATGTGCCTCCTCTGGGGAGGTTTTTACACAGTCTGATGTAACACTGGAGTCACACTCTTCTGGTGGAAGGCCCCAGAAATCAATTTGGGGCATTTTGGGGGGCTTTGATGCTTTATGACCCTTCAAAGACACAAGGGCTGCCTCCCTGAGTGGATTATGCCCCACCAGGAGGGATGAATTTGAATTCCCTCAAGCCTACTTGTCAGTCCCAGTACCTGCCCAACTGGGAGTTTTATGTGTGAGACAGTCATGTAGGAGAGGGAATTGGCATGATGAAAAGCACTCAAGTCTGAATATTTGTAGCTTTTTATATCTTTTTCATATATTTATAACTTTGTAGACTGTTAATACTCACATAATTTCTAGTACTTTCCCCTCCCTCTCCCGTAATTTAACAAACCCTCACTAACACATTCTTGAAATTCTGTTTAGTCCTGGCTTTAGTCTGGCAAGGAAACTTTATTTTGCAGTATAGATCATCAACACAATAAAGTGTGGAGCTAAAAGATCAGAGGGGAAGGGCTTCAGTGGGGCAGAATCTGGGGGAAAATCTCATCACTGCTTGCTCTTCTAGCTGGACAATATTCGATAGATATACTAATCAATTAACCTTATAAAATCATAGAAAAAAATCATACATCACATGTGCATATCATTGTATTGTGAACCTTGAAGGCTTTCAATTGAAGATTTTCTTTTGTATCATCATTTTAACACTGTTTGGAAAAAGGTTTTGTGTTTTATTCCAGGCAACAGCACTATCCCACCTCCACAGGGTCAGCTTCTTATCAGCCTTCTCCCTTATCTGTAGCCTCTGATAGTGCTGGGTGCCCACCCCCTCTGCACCCAGGAAACCTCAGCAAACCTTTTGAAAATTGCTGATTTAGGTTTGCCATAAACATTCCCCACCTGGCCTGCAGTGGATTGCACCCCAAACTCAGCCAGCTCAGGCCATTGTCTCTGTGGTGCCCTCATCCTGCAAGATTAATGTGATCCATGTCACAACAAGCAGACTTAAAATCAATAAGAAATGGTCTCAGTGAGGCTTTTGAGACCCCACCTCCTGAGCTAATCAGGGAGGTCACCATCCTTCAACATCCAGCTCTGTGTCAGGGAATTTCTGCCTAAATCGATGGAGCTGGAGCAGTGAGTGCTTCAGCAGGGCTGTCCCCACATGACACCCACCCAGCACATCCTTCCACAGCTGACAGGACCTGCCAGCAGGGAATCTCAGGCTCCCTGACTCACTGCATATGAGCAGTGCCCAGCAGCTCCACCAAAAAAAAACCCACAAAAAAATACAAAAAGCAAAACAAACCCAACCAACTCCTTATAGAATTTGCTGCATTTTTGAATAATGCATCTGTATTTTCACTTGTATGATTTCACTTTTTATGGAAAAGTCATTTAGGCTGAAGATGAGTGTCAAAGTAAACCTAACTTTTTTAGGTTTACAGTAAATTAATACTTTTTCCTTATAAAGTTTCAGCCACTGTGGCTTTTCTGATGAATATTAAATTATGCATCCACTGTAATGTTTAGACAACCTCCCTTAACCTCAGTTTAAAAAATATATATATTTTCTTTATCAAAAAGAAAAGGGAACAAGCTGACCAAAAATGCAGGGAGTAACATTTGTGAAAAAAAGAATGATTAAAATCCACAGAGTAAAACATGTGACTGGATAAATTAACCATAAAAGGAAGTATTTGGAAGGACACCTGTCCTACTGACACTATTTTGCTGTGTGAGAATGGCTATTAATTTAGGTTCAACAGATTTTTAGGGAGGTGTCACGCTATTAGCATTGTGACACAGCCTGAATAACTCACCAGTAATTCAGAGATGCTTGGAAGTGGCAGCATTTTCTGGACACAAATAGCAGAACTCTTGTTGGAGGAAAAGGAAATGAAAATAAGGTGGAATCATCCAACTGATTACCACACAGTGAGATAGCAAAGTATTATCATATTCAGTGCTATTTAATTATTGATGGACAGTTCAAATTTCTTTCATGTCTTCTGCAAAGAATATAAATCTATTTTTTCTTGTTCAAACTGATCCAATTTATAAGGTTGGTAATGTTTTCTACTCCAGATTAATGTTTGCTAAAAAGGAGCTTAAAGTCTCTTAATATTAAATACTATTTCTGGACTACCTGATATGAAAGGAGGATCTTCTCCCAAAAAATGACACACTGTTGTTCAAAACACTGTTTGACCAAACCTGCATATTTCTTAAACAAATAAACGATTTATTAAACCTTTCTCAGATAGAAATTCTCCTAAGATTTCCTTCTAGAAAATCTAAATCTAAAATTTCCTTAGCTCCTTATTTCCTTCCTCAGATAGACTTTCTCCTATATTTCTCCTTAAAAATATACTAAAATTTAATCCACAGAAAAGCTGTTTGCTTGCTTTATCCCAGGAGGAACACAAGTAAATTTGACCAGGAGCTTTTCTATTTGTGTGTTCACCTTCTTTGCTTCCTTTTCCAACAGGAGCTAAAAAGGGAAACTCAGGATCTCCAGGATGTGGGTTTTTTTTTTATTTTTTGAAAGGTGTTTGGTAAATGAGGGGGGAAATGAACAACCTTCACTGTCCTTCAGCACAAAATTCCTGCAAGCTGCTGTTTCCACTTTGATTTGAGAGTTAAGAATGGACAGCCCAGACTACTTAATGCAATGGGAGGGTCTGTGAAAAGCAGTGAAAAGCTGCTCCCCAGCAAAAAGGGGCCCAGCCTGTTTATTTCTTTTCCTTTTATAATTTTGTGGGTCTGGTTGTGGATTGGCTTTGGGGGTTACTACCCCTTCACCCCACTGGCCAGACCAGCTGTCAACCAACATTATTTTCAGGCTGGAAAAATGTAAGTAAGGACAGTGAAGAAAAACAAGAAAGGTTGTTTATATTCCAAAGTGTGAGAAAGTGAAAAACTGACCCTTAATATAGTACAGTAGCTAAAGAACTGACTCGATCTTATAAGCAAATAGAAGGCTTGGAAAAATCTCAGAAAAACCAGGACAACACATTCCCATGCTAGCAGTTGGAGGGAAATTGAGTGCAGTGTCTTGGTTTTAGAGCAACAAGGCTTTGGGGCTGTTTTTTTATGTGTTTGTTACGTGTTTTTTGTGACTGTCAGAGAATCTCCAGGAGCATTGTTTCCTGCTTCCCGCTCAGGAGAACTTTGGAAATCATAGAATCAAAGAGTGGTTTGGGTTTGGAGGGACCTTAGGATCCATCCAGTTCCAACCCCATTGGGCACCTTCCACTAAACCAGGTTGTTCAGGCCCCATCCAACCTATTCACATTCAGGCCTTTTCACCAAAGGGTGTTATTTGTTGTGTATTGTGCTGCTGGCAAAAATCCCAGCCCACAAACCATCCTCCTGTGGGAAACCTCTCGGTAAAAACCTTTCTGTCCCTTTTGTTTTCAGCAGAAGGAGGTGCAGGGACTCATCAATGTTTGCTGTGTTCGAGTTGGATTCTTCAAGTGCTCTGAATTGAGCTCCAGAGACAGCAAAGGCAACAAGCCTGGCTAAAAACTCTCATCAAATGGCTTCACAGAGATGGTAAGAACTGCACAATTTGGATGTCTGTGGCTAATTTTTCAGATTCAAGCACTAAACTATGCAGAAATCAAGGCAGAAATCTCATTTAGGCTGCAATTCTGTCCTTAGTACACTCTGATCTGCACAGAGCACACTTTGAGAAATTTCTTGCTGTTTGGAGACCTTTTAGATCCTCACACTTTACAGTAGCTACAGGATACATTTCTATTATGGCCCCTAAATTTCTCATGCTACGGTTGCCTAAACTTGCTAACAAAATATGGAGTGATTCCTTTTATTGTTCCAATTTTTTTTCCTATATAAAAACAAGCGTGTACAGGGAGGAGAAAACAAACACAGAAAGGATTGCAGACCTTTGGATAGATTGAGTAAATGAGTGTAAATGAGTGTAAATCAGTGAGGTTGAGGGGAGTGGCCCCTTTCTGAGGGAGGCAGGCTCAGTTTCAGGCTTAGGTGGGTCCAGACCAGAAAAAGCCTTGAGATCACTGTGAGAAAAGACACAGGGATCAGTGCAGAGCCTAGGTTTGGAAATATCCTAATTTATCATATTTGGGTCTGAAGGCAAGGGCAGGCTGCAGAATGCAGCCTAGAGGGATCTGGCTGGGAAGAAGCTGGGCCAAAGACAGGCCCTCAGAAGCTCACAGGTCATGGGAGAGTGGGAGAATAACAGAGGACATGACTGAGGTTTAAACAGCATTAAACTTTAAATAAATAAGGTCTAGACCCTGAGGATCAGACTCTGAAACAAAAGGGCTGGGAGGTGTTGCTTGATGCCTCAGTTAGCAATTTGCTCTAGAGACGCACAAGGTTTATCAAACAGTTTAGCGATGTTTTAAACATTCTCAAGTTTCTAGAGAAGCAAAAACTCCTAATAAAAATAGCTCTGTGACTCCAAATTAAATAACCCAGATTCTGAGAACTGGCAAGAACCAAAGTTTTGAACGCTTCATGCTGTGAAATTTGCCAGAAGATTTTGTAGGCAGTCAGTGTCACACCACTGAGGTGCCCCTTTAAACACTTTTAACTTTAAACTTTAAACACTTTAAACACTTTAAACAGACTTTTTCCCTGTTTTAATCATGGTGGAGAACAAGACCTGCTGAGAAGGAAAGAGTTTGGGAGGAAAAATTTAGGAGGAAAGTATTAGATCTCTAAGATTTCAGGGGTGTTTTTTCAAGGCAGAAAGAGAAGTCCTCACGGCTAATGCTGAGAAAGAAAGGGTAAAATTAGGGGCAGCAAGATTAAAATATATTACTCAAGGTTACTCAAGATTAGCTGTATGATGAATGGTCCACAGAACGCTGCATAAATCAAGATAACTAAGATAAATGGAAGCCTAATTTAAGGAGTGTGCTGTCTCTGGATCAGAATTGGAAGGAACCAGATGCATGACTGCCAGTTTAGGAGGTGCAAGAGCAATACCAAAATCAGGGCAGATCTGCACATGAGACTGTTTCCTAATGTCCTTTCCAAAGATGGCACAGAAAAGTTATCCAGGAGCTGAAGCTGGGCACTAGCATCAATTTTTAATTTATTTCCTCTCTCACAGAGGGGAACTTATTTTAGACTGGAACTTCTCTCTGCTGTGACAATGACCTGACTCCCTGCTCCAGCCTTCCTTACCTGTGCCCAGCTGCACATCAGTCACTGCACTCCCTTCTCATTGCACACTCAATCCTCTTTTCAGCTTTTATTCCATCCCTTTCCTCATTCCCTTTGTGAAGAGCTAGGAAATATGATCAGAGAGACCAGGACTCCTCTGCTTATGTCATACAAGAATTGGGGTATTTTTAAAGAAAAAAACCCAACAAACCAGTAAAACCTTCTATAGAAATGTATTTTTAGAGACGAGATATTTTTAACACTTGGATTTATGTTCAAAAATGCCTCTTTCAGGGGAATTATTTTCATTGTGCATGCAGAAAGCAACACCCTGACCACCACTGAGAGGGCGCAGAGCCTTCTGAGACCAGAGAGGAGAGAAAAACTTCCCTGGTCAATGTCTCTGGTGGGAGAATCTCAGTGAAAACACACAGCAAAGGAGATTTATAATGCACTGACTTTGTCCAAAAGGCCAAAGATGATGCTGGATCTGCTGAGAGAGGTGATCCAGTGAGGGGTGGAAGGGCTGACAGCATTTGACACAATGGAAGTGACAGATTTAAAGGCTGGGAGCATCACCTGCACCAGCCTTGAGGAGGCATTTGAGCTGTGGTGAAGGGGAAATAAAGCAGGGGAAATAAACTCTGCATCCCTTGGGAATGATGGTCTGGAAATGCCCAAAATCCGGGGTTCCCAGTACTTTTGCTCTTTAGTTAGGGGAGTTATTTCTGACTAAAAGTCTGCTCTTTCCCAGTTCTCAGCATTGTTTAACAGGGCAATTTGTTCTTTGTGAGAGTTCATACCTGTCTCCCAGCATCTTCACCCACCTACGTGCATTAAAAAAGTCATTTAATTCTCTGACTAGGTGCAGCAATTGCTGTGGGCCTACATGCCAGCAAATTGGGGGCTGGTATGTATTTTCAGCTTGAAAAAGAGGAGACAAGGGGGTATATCTACAATCTAATACACATATATGTACCTGCTTCTCCCTCTTGTAGATTATTTAGGGGTTAAGGCATTATAATGCAACTGTTTATATTTGTTAGTTATAGATTATTGCATATTGCATGAAAGAAATCTGGCACCGTCCATAAATCATATTTTATTCTGTATTCTGCTTAGCCAAAAATATGCACATATGTACAGACACATTTTATTACACAGAGGCACTGCTGAATATAAATAGAATATTTGTCAAACTTCAGATTAACATAAAAATAACATTGTGCAAACACCTGATTCTGCCAACCCACTGGCACATCCTCCACATTTTTAAGTGTTCTGCCTAAAGCAGCATAGCTAATGGATTGCTTTAGTGGAAAGAAATAGGTGAAAATACTCCACAGGTTTCACAAACACAAGTAAGAGAGACAGCAGATGTCACTAATGTGAGAAAACATTGCTGACACGCCAGGGAACTTTCCACTTAAATGATATCAGACAATTAATGATCAAGCACTGCCAAGCTGAGGGTAGGACTGAGACAATGTCTCACACATATCATGGTGTCTTCCAGAATCAAGAAAATTACAACTTCCCTGAGGGAATTCATGGTATAAAATGGGGGACTACGCAAAATTAATGTAGAATATTTTAAAATTTACCTCTCTGTTTAATGTATTTTGTATAGGAGGCAATGTCCTAAATGCTTCCCAAATTCTCTGCAAACTGTGTCAGCCTAAAGAGAGAGAGGCTGGGGATTTACAAGAGCTAAGGTGCTTTTACCTGAGCATTCACAAAGGTCTGAATTCCACTGACTACCCCATTTTTTTGCAAAATTTATGGTTTTTACTGCAGGATAACACCACCTGCACTTGACACTAACTTCTTCTTTGGAAGGGACTGAAGTGACATTTTTAATGGAGACCATGAGTTCAGTCAAAGGATACAAAACTTCTCCATGGTGCTGCAGCAGAGCTTGATAGAAATGGGAGCTAAACCCCTTTTTTCCCCACACATTTTCAAACAATGCAGAAGGTTTTAACTCATGAGGAGGACACTTAATGCTGAGGGGACATTTATCCTTCCTCTGCTCCTTTCTGTAAGTTCTGCTCCCGTCTGCATTTGTGAAGGGTGAAAGAGGAGCAAGAGCAGAGTCAATTCCTTGGGTTTTAGTTGGTTATGTTTGTAGCTATTGTTCTAAAAAATAATGATTACAAGGGATGAAGTGGGGTGGGACAGGGAAAGCTCCACAGGCCAAAAATCGTTAATTTGACTGAGATTTACGCCCTAAAAGGTTGTTAATTATTGACCAAAACACTGTTGCACTCCAGGGTTTCTTTGCAGGTTCCACCAGATCACTTGAAATAGTTTTCACACTATTGTGGCAGTAAGTATATAAGGGAAAAATTATATCTAAAAAAAAAAAAAAGTGTAAATAAGGGCAAAGAAAAAGTTATAAAATCCTGCTTACTGTATTAAAATGTCAAATTGCCCGTTTCATTGTTTCATACATTGGTTGACATTAGCACAGGAATTTCTGTGAATGAAGAGGAATAGATTTTTTCACCTTTAGCTGAAATATATGGGCATCCACCATGACTGCTTTCCTTTATAGGTCCTGGTGTGCTAAGCCCACATCCCAGTCCCATGAAATCCTGTCAGGGCTGAGTAAGGAACTGGGAGCATTTAATTTACTTTGCTGCTGGAGTCAATTCTTCATTAGAACCCATCTCATAATTTTAGCAAGTGCACCCACTGTCAGAACTCAGCCTTAAATATAATGAATATGTCAGTGCTAATCAGAGAAATAAATCTAAAAGGGAAATCCTCTGGTGAGCCTGGCCCCATGATGATTTGAAAGGGAGTAGTGGGTGATAGAAAGGGAAATTGTTATACTGACAGGGGTTTGCTCTGTTCTCTTTGAGGTTTGAAAGCATTTATAAAAAATAAACCCCACAGCTTTCAGTCTGATCTCTGAGCTAAGAACATTCTTAGTAGCTGACAGTGAAAACAATTCCATCTTCTTTATCACCATCCTACAAAATAGGGAGATTTATGTATTATACAGATGAATTCCAAATCAAAGCTGGGAGTTTTGAATTGCTTTGCAATGTTAGATAAAGGGAGTCTGGAGCAGAATTTCCAAATGCAGAAGCCGGTGGCCTTGACAGCAGCTTATTTGGATTCTGGTTTTTGTAGGTTCTGTGCTCTTTTTCAATAAAGAGCAACCAGGAACCTGCAGGACTTTTAACTTTTCTTTGCTCAGCAGTTGTTAGAGCAGGGATTCAGAAAGTCTGGGTTCAGCTCCTCACTTGGTGTGCAGCCTTGGAAGAGAGACTCTAATTACTGATGAGGTCGCAATCTGGAGGTGGCATTTTATTTCCCTTCTTGCCAAATTAATGTAAGAATTAATTAAAGTTTGCAAAACACTACAAGATCCTGAGGCTAAATATTCTATAGAAGCACTAATGATCTGTCTTGTTGGGTTTTGACCATATGCACACAGTCAGTTTGATGTTTTTCCAGAAAAAACTCCTCTTGTCAGAACAACAAACTTGAGCTCTTCATTATTGCTCCATGCCATGATTTTTAATATAGAACAAATCAAGCTGTAATTGAAGATTTCCTACAAATATTTTCTTGCTTTTTCCCCATGATTTAAATAATGTATATCAATTTATCCCAACACTTTTATGAAATATTACTTTCTCAATACTCAAGTGTTTTCTGATCTTCCAAAGATTGTCTTCTAAAAAAATTGTAAACCAAAGCATCTGTCTTGCACCTTATTTTCAGTTACCCCACCACTCCCTCCTTTGAAATACGAAATTATCATTTGAGAAAGCTCACATCTAAACCCACATCCCTGTGAGGGGCCAATGCCTTGCTCCACATGGCCTATTTAAAAGCTACTGTGGTCAAAAGAAAGAAGCTATCTAGGAATGTTACCTGGAAAACTGGATCTCAATCTTTCTGTACAGGATGGATGCAGAGAAAACACTCTTTCAAGGTATAGTCCATTTTGTGTGCTAATCCAGTCCCTGGAAGACAATAAGGCTTTTAGTTATCTATGATTTTCATTTAATAGTTTCACTGCAGCTTGGCAATTTCAACTAAATCTTGAAAAACTAAAGGGAAAAACATTTTCATTTATCAAAATGACTTATGACTAAAAAGTAAGTTATTTTGAAAATGATCTGTGTGAATAGTGAAGTCTGAAGGGCTTCTGATTGTTGGATAAAAAAGTCAAAGCTTGGTTCAAAAGGCTGCAAATGGATCAATTCGTATGCTGAAGGCCAGGTCCTTTTTAGATGTAATTCTCTTAAGAATGAGCAGAAACCTCTCATAATTTCATGCACAATTTTTATTCTCCAACCGCCTGCTAAAGTGCTGCCCCCCTCAGCTTTAGGGTGCATTATACACTTAAAATGTCTTTTATTTAGCTGGAAAGATCAGTTACTTAACTTTCCTCCATTATTCCATTATGCAGCAAGGAAAACTTAGGAGAAAACCCCACTCATAGCTGCAAGAAGTTAATTGTGCATGTGATAATCAAGAAGTTGATCTTGACTGAGGGGTGGAAAATCATGCTGCACTGCAGATGAGCAATTTTTACACTGAATAGTTATTTATCAGATTTTGGGTTGGTCTCAAGAGCCAACGCTTCTGCTTTTGTATCTTAGTGAGAAGCTTAGGCCAGTCTTTCAACCTTATGTTTAAGAAGATAAGAGATTTTTATGGTCTTCTCCTCTAAATGAAAATAATAACATGAGATATGTGGTAGAGCTGACTGAATTGTTTTGACTGAAAACTTCTCATTCTACTTGACAAACAGTTTTTCTCAACACCTTGTTCTCTTGAAGTTTTTAAATATAAGAGCAATTTAACAGTTTTTATTGCATGGATTATTTCTGGTTTATTTTTGTAAATATAAACATAAAAAAGGAACAAGCTTGGTGGTGTTTTTGATGGATTTTGAACTTGCTGCAATAACTTGCAGTCTAAAGTGATACAGGCTTTAAATTTTTTTTTTACCTTGCCATATCTCAATTGCAAAGCTGGATGCCATCAAGTGCTTGAGGCCACTCTATTTTATGAGTCAGAATTTACCTTAACAGACAACACAGGTGTCAGAAAATACCGAGGTCTGTACCAGCCCTAAAAGTCTAGGCATAATAGCAAATTTTAATTTTTTTTTCCAAATCTGCTTGCTGTAGCTGTTGAATATAAAATCAGGTAGCATTATCCAGCCTGCTTAGCAACTTCAGGATGAAAAAGGTGATGTTTGCAGAGCCATGTGGGAACTGCAAGGCTCAGTGCCTATCTGTTAACATCCTCCCAAGGAAGGAGTTCAGACTCGTGTGCAATCAGCAGGCTAAGATCAGAATTATTATTATTACACACAATGAATTTGGTTGGGAACTGGATCTCGGTGAGCCATTGTCAGTAGCTGGGGTTCTGGCCACGACTGTTTTATCATTATACCCACTGGGATTTTAGCAGCAGCAGCACACATCAGTCTGTGGATGGCTGTGCTGTGCTCCTGCTCTGCCAGCTTGTTTCCTTGGATCCAGATCCAAAGCCATTAAAATATTACAGCAAGGCACGCTGGATTTCCCCAGCTCAAGGTTGTAGCATGCATGTTAATCATTTTTACATAATGTGGACAAGCCAAAAAAATGAGCCCAGCATCCAGATCAGTTTTCTCAGCATAAGGGACTCATTTTCTGAATGCTCAGCACCACTGTGGGCACCCCAGGCTTGGTGCTGAGCCCCCTCTCAGTGCCCCTGCCACGCTCTGACGTGGGCATGGGCACCTGGCTGGGTTTGGGTTGGATATCAGGAGGAATCTCTTCCCAGAAAGAGGGATGAGACATCGGAATGGGCTGCTCAGGGAGGGTCACCATCCCTGCAGGTGTTCCAGGTGCCACTCAGTGACGTGGCAGTGCTCAGTCACAGGTTGGACTCTGGAATTTTTCCTCCAGGCCAGGTGGAAATTTTTCTTTCTGAGAGTGCCCTCAGAGGCCCTGGGTGCTGGGGATGGCTGTGGCTTCTGAGCACCCACTACTCCTTTGGGATGTGCAGCAGTGACGTGGTTTGTGCTGGTGCTTGGATTATTAATGATATCTGCAGCCAAATCATCATCCAAAGTGACAGGATTCTAATGCCTAAGATGGTTTCTTTTCTGAAATTATTGCTCAGATTTGGCTTTGAAAGCCTTCCACATCACCCACAGGTCAAGAAATGCCAAAGACTGGCTCTTAGGCCCTGTTTGCACTCAGCTAAATTCAAGGTGTCAGCAATTTTAGATGCTCATTTACTGTATCTTAGGCTCTTGGGGTAAGGCAGCCATCTCAAAGGTCCACGTTAGAGAACAAGGGAAAAAATACCAACAGGGAATTAAAAAATAAATAATGCTCCTGCTAAGCTAAGATTGACAGCGTTTTACAAAAGAATCTGGCATCAAAAGAAGGGGACAAGCACTGCTGGGAATTTTCTGTTTTTAGAAGGGGCAGATTACAAAGAATTGGTGAGTAATACCCATTGTATTCTTACTGGCACCTGGATGGCTGCCAACATCTTCATCTCAGTAATTGTGCTCTCATTGCTCTACTGTGTGAGAAGCAGATCCTGGGGACAATGAGATAGAAGTTGTGGGGTTTGGGGGTTTTTTTTAGGCAGTTATAAATGACTGAGTGTTTTACCAAGAAAGATAACACAATGTAATAATGCTAGTGGGATCTGGATTAGTATTGTACAATGGAATGAATGTAAACAACCTTAACTCTTAAATATTTAAATATAATAGCTTAAACTTTTATTAATTTTTGGGTTTCATGAACAGCCAGAAAATGTGAGTTTTATGAGAAAGGTCTTCCTTCAGCATATGGTTTTGGTGTAGTTAAATTTGTATGGCAAACTTAGCTACTGGTGTGCAAGGGAGCCCTACTCATGTTCACTAAATCCCCTCTTTTTTTCCTCACTGAATGTGTCACATAGCCAGCCACTCACGGAAATCAATTTTTAAATACTCGTGCGTGTCTGTTTTCAGAAGTAGGTTACATTTGTTCATCCAGTCAGCAAAGGGAAAACACCAGACTGGCTTTTCTGAGCACAGCTCAGAACATCGGCAGCGGGGAAGAGCTGCAGAGAAACTCTGAATAACGCAACTCCTTCCACAGCACTCTAGGAACTCGATGGAAAAGGAGAGTTTGTCAGACGTATTGTTTGTGGCAAATTATGCATTCGGCTTTAACAAGCACTCGGCAGCTGCTGTGCCTTGCGTGCTGTCCCCGCAAGGTGACAGATACGGGAGAGGCTCCGCCCTGCCTTGGCTGCAGCATCTCCGGTGTTTCCCATCCCTCCAGCCCTCCCTATCCCATCCTCAGCTCAATTAAGACGTGATGTGCTTTTCTTCCTCGCCGCTTTCCTTTTATCTCCCCTTCTTCTGCTGCTATGACATTTTCCTTCTCCCTGTTAGGGTTGGTCCTGAATACTGAGCAGGGTAAATTTGCTGTGAATTTCGGGAGAAATAGGCCAGCCCCGTGGTGCCTGGTAGCTTGCAAACATCAAACCTTTCATGTTCAGAGGGTTCCAAGAATTATCTGAGTTATCAACCTTTGTTTTCATAAGGTTTAGACCCAAATCCTTTTTTTTTTTAAAAAAACTGCTTTCATACTTCTCCACTCGCTAAGTTTCTCTGTAAAGGCTCAATACAAAAATCAAGTTTAATTTGCTCTCAGGCTGGTTTTAATGATGAAGGTCTAGAAAACCTCAGAAGTTGGGAAGTTTGGCTGACCCAACAGAGAGGTTGTATGATAGAAATGAAACTTGGATTGGTTTTCTTTTTTTTGTTTTTTTTTTTTTTTTTTTTTTTTTTTTTTTTTCTTCTGTGTTTTATTCTGTTCCTCTCAATTTTTAATCCTGTTTTGAGTTTTGGTTCTTTCATCTCAAATGCTGGCATTCCTACTCCTCTTCTTAACTTTATGCCAGTTAAGTCAAACCACTTTTTTACGTGTATATGTTACGAAGATAGTGATGCTGTTTATAAAGTCTTAGTTTGAAATAAAATATTTTAAAGATTTTTTTAATTAATTTTAAATCTGGTCATGTCATTTTCATATGGCATGAAAATGTCATATAAAAATGACATAAACAGATTTAATTAAACCGGCTAATAAATTGAACAGATTTAAATTTGGTTAATTTGTAGTAATTAGAAAATATTTAATTTCTAACATTTATACTAGAAATTTCTAATAATTAATTAGAAATTAATTGCTAATTTCTAATATTTACATTAGAAATTTCACAAAGAAGCATTGTCAGATTCTCAAACTTTGCGGAGAGGCTAAGAGTAGAGATGAGCTTGTTTGTCTTTGCCATCTGAAACACCAAGTCTCAAAATCAAAATGTGTAAGAGCATTAAGATTTTTTACATTTGGATTATTTTTTTATGTGTGTAGTTTGGTGCTTTTAGTTTTATGAGGGGTTTGTTTGTTTGTTTGTTTTCTTTGTTTTTTAATTCAAGAACACTTTGTGGCTGGGGAAAGGTATATGATGATTGAGACTGATACTATATAATAACTGATAAATCCCATTGATTTGATTATTATTATTTAGTTTAGATTTTTGACTTGATATAAAACAGCAACAGCAAAAGTAACTTGGTCAAAATCAAGGTGGCATTTGATCTTCACCAGCTGTTTGTTTTATTGTTGTTTTTTGGGATTTTTTAAAGTACTTCAGCATCTGGGTATTGCTTTGCAGGAAATGCACTTTTGTCTCTCGTGGCTTTTAATGCTGTTGAGCTCATGTGTACCCCTGCACATATGAAGAAATACCTTGCTGGTTTATTGACTCTTAGTTTTCTGTAATCTATAGGCTCACCTTATTCAATCTGTATAAAATGTAACCCTGTGTTGAAGCTTGCATAATGTTGGAATGCAAATTATTTAGCAGCATATCATCATTGGAGTGTTGCATTTTTATTAGACAGCCCTTCAAGGGAAGGTTTGGGCTTCAACAGAAATTGAGAATTCAGCCTATAAATGAATTTTCAAAGCACCATAAGAGGGATATGAGAGGTTTCTTCAGGTACTCCATCCTTTCTAACAAAGATAAAAAAAAACCCATACAAATTTGGTAGAAATTGTTGACAAAACTCTTATAAATATTGGTGCAGTTTTAATCAAAAAGTCAATAACAGGCACACAATCGATTTGAGAGATTGGTCTGTTTCAGTGCATAAAATCTTTGGGAAGTTTTTCCTGAGGGATTCACTTGGTTTATTTGCATTTCCTGATCCATTTTTCTGAACAGCATTTTTGTGTTGCTGCTGCTGTGTTCTCTGCTTCCTACTCCAGCAATTTTAAGTATCCTCTTCCTTGCCTGTTGCTTTTTGGAGACAGAACAAGGGGCCACACTCACCAGAAAGCAGAGATTGAGCAGTTTATGAAAAACTGGCATCTTGTAGAACTTCCATTTGTCATCATTAGTGATTCCTGAGGTTTCTGTAGCTGTTCCTACAGAGCAGACCTGGTGCTTTTATGTGATTTGGGAAGCTGCTGGTGTAAATGATGATACATCTTAGTGTTGGTTTGTATGGAGCAACTGTGGATTTTATTTGTTCCAAGGTAAACTGCTGACCCTGGGAATGGCTTAACCAATTGCTCTGCAAACACCACAGGTTGCAGGTGCCAGTTTAGAGAAAAGAGGGGTCTATAAACAGGGGTTTCAATCTTGGCAGACACATTTGATTCACAGTTTTAATTTTAACTCTCCTTACCTGAATTTCTTTTTTACCTTACCTGTAAAAGAGAAAATTTGCTATAGTAGCCCTTCAAATCATACCTCAGGTAATTAAGGGTCAAGATCCTGTTCTGGCACAGAAGGTTTAAAGTTTCCATGAACTCTTTTCCATGAACTCTGCCACTGTGGCAAGCAAATCCTCACCTGCTGTGCTCAGCAAAGTGTACACTTATCCCAATTTACACTGTCTTTTGAAGATTGAGAAAAGGGTGAATAAGGGCTCCTAATTCTTTCTCTTACCTGAAAGAATTGGCTGAAAATACGGAGAGAACTTAATGACACTTCATATATGGAGTGTAGTGAAATCTGCATGTGTCTGGGAGAAAGTTCACACAGCTTTATTTCTTCTTTTGGGGGCATAATAGGATTCTTATCAGTCATCTCTGTGTAGGCAACTATAATCCATACACTGGAATTAAAATCCATAATACTGGAAGATAGTAAAATACAAGGAATACTATGGTTTCTTCATCTTGGAGTTTCCTGTGCACCAGTGATAGCGTTTTAAAACGCTTTTAAGCAGAGCACTGGATGTCTGCTATTGTCTTCTTAATTTAGCCCCGTGTAATTCAATATTCCCCATCATCCTTGCTGGTCTAATTAGGAAAATAAAATTGCTGATTGGACTCCTAGGAAATTAGAATTTCTTTTGTGAGTAGCTTACAGCATCCTGTCACTTCAGTTTAAATGGGAGCTAAATGGAAAACTGGAATTGTGTCTGTGGTGCAGTGAAAAGGAATTCCATGAGCAGCAGAGGAGGTTTCTACCTCTTGCTGTCCTTTTTTGGTGCCATGCTGATGAATTTGCTCGTAGGGGTTGAAGCCTTCCAGGCCCAACACCAGCCTTAGGTAGTTTTAAAACTTTTCTGATGGTTTGAAGCAGATTGTGATACATCCAGTTTTATGTGGAAGATAGCTCATCTCCAGAAACTGATATGCTGCTCTGTTGTTTTGGTTTTTTTTTAACTCAAGCCTGCACAGAGAACAGAAGCTTATTGGCTACTCTGAACTTTCCCATTCAGTGACAATTACAGAATCCTCTTGTGCTAAATAACTGCTGCTGTGCTGTGAAAATTCTGTGTGTGGTATACCCAGGAATTTCTCTTTGCTGTGCCTGTGAATTTGTGTAGAGGCTTTTCATTTGTCCCCAGTGCAGCCAGTATTGACATACACACCACGATTTAACTAGGGAGGTTAGTGCTCTGCTTTTTAAGTGGGTGCATAGTCAGCCTTTAATATTAAGGCAGAATGCTTGCTGCAGAGTTTCAAATATTTTTAAAATCCAATTTGTCTGAGTCAGAGCTGTGTCCAAACTACTGTTGGTCAAGGCAGCTCATCAGACTGGCTAACAAAAGTAGCTTTTGTGAGTACCAGCCCTTTTTTATCTCTGTTACAGCTACATTATTCAGTCCAATAAACTGCTTTTCCTGCAGAGTTTGCTTGCTTCCATTAGATTCACTTCACTGCTACGGTATGGAAATAATATGGGAATGTTACCATAAGGGAATAGTTTAAAATAGATAAATATTAAAAGTATGCAACCAATGCCACCTCATCATTATTGAAGATTGCTGATTGCTTTGGTAGCAAAGAGATGTATTTAGGTGAAAACTTTTCAGGAGTGATGCAGCCACATTTTACATCAGTATAAGTAATAGGTTCTACAGTGTTCATTAGGAGACAATCATGCTTAATATGGAAGTGAAATGCTTCCAGCTTTTTATGGATAAAGAGCGAATGTCTTGTTTGTTCAGACATGGGTTCAGTTAAATCTATGTTGTTTTAGGGGTTTTTTCCTAGTTAATTCCTATTAATTTTGACATTTGGGCTTCACATTTGTGCTTAAATTCGGAGTTCTACTTAGCAATGCTTTATATGAAACTGTGATTTAGGCTCCAGCATTTTCTTTTAAACAAGGGATCTCAGACCTGATGGAGACTCTGCACAGTAACCCTTGTAACTTGTGTCAGGCTCCTCTTTTTCCTTTTTTCCGTGACTGCTGCATGGAATCTGGGCTGACGCTAATCCGCAAGGACAGTCACACCTCATGAAAGAATCATCACTGCTAATCAAATCAGAGTGAAAACCCACCACTCTGCATCAGTGGAGACATTAAATGCGCTGAATATTTCATGCTCTGGGGGCCGTGGCTGCAGACAGAAGCCTCTCAGCAGCTCCTCGTTGCGTGCAAATATTTACTCAGACACTGCGGAGGGGCTGAGCTGGTGCAGCAGCACCGGGGAGCCTGGAGTGATCCTTCCAAGCAGTGGTAATTACAAGTGACTCCACACACGCTGGGTCACGGTGGCTTGCAGACAGCCCCTTGCCTTGTCACAGCTCCCCTCGCCTGCATGATGAAGTGGGCAGCGTGCCACAGGAAATTTGATGCATACAGGATGACAAATGTCTGTTTTGGCTGCCGAGAATTGAACTCAATCGTGGAGCTGCAGGAACATCAAAACACAATCAAGGGCTGACATCAAACCCGCGAGCCAAGAGAATTCCTCAGGCAAAAAGGGCTGAACTTGAGAGTACAGGAAAGGAGGGTTTTAGTTGGTGTGGTGGCACAGCAGTTTGTTTTGCTGATTCCTTACAAGGAGGGGTAGAGGAAGTTATAACCCAGAAAAATATCTCTCTGTAGTTCCAGGTATTCTTTATGTTTAAATTGTAGAGGTGGAGGGGCAAAAGAACAGAGGGATGCAACCCTCTAAGTTTCCTTTCAGTTTTTATATTTAGACTTTTAATTTTTTCTCTGCAGTATAGAATAGTTGCTCTTGGCTATCCCTAGTGGAAATCTTTCCTTTTTACCCTGGTAGTATCTCCCTGTGACTCCAGGAAGAGTTCACTGTTTCAAATCGTGGTGCAAATGCTGCATTCACCTGCTGCTTTTGCAATTGCTTGGTCTTCTAACACTGCTTTAAAAAGCTGTCCTGCCTTGCTGCCTGCACGTTACTCACATTGTGATAAGTGGTGACATCAGGGGTCAGACTGTAGAACTGGATTCATCCTGTACCTCTCAGCAGAGGTAAGGATTGACTGAATGTTATTTTCAGGCCTTAGCTGTGTACAAGTCCTGTAGGTTGATGTGTGTGGTGAAATCCCCCTCCAGGTTGGGAGCAGGCTGTAGGTTTGCAACACAGGCACATTATCTTTGAATATAATAATCCCCCAATAATAATTGGGGAATTAGTGACTGTGTCCCTTTGCTCTGTGTGAGTGATGGCAGAGGTTTAGTGGGTGCTGCATCAATCTTCATTTCAACTGGAACTCTCCTGCATCATCAGTTCTGGTGTTCACCTCACAAGGTTTATATCCCTTCCTGAATCTCCTCTGGAGATGCTGCCATGTGCCCTCGTTCCTCTCTGTTTGTGGTGCCACCACACTGAAGGTGGAGACAAAATCCACCTTGACAGAAGTGCTTGCCAAATAATTAAAAATCATTACTCCTACACAGATGCTCAGGAGCTGTGGAAAAAACTGTTGAAAGAGTTATTTGCTGGATGTGAGCTGTCTGTGGAGATGGTCAAACAATGAACTGCTGGAAGGATTTTTGAGTAAATATCAATATTTGTTGGATAAATTACTTTCAATAAATATTTTTTTTCAGGCTGTATTTATCTGCAGAGAGACTTGGTGATGGTGGCTCTAAAGCAAAGTCCCTCACAAGGAGCAGGAAGCACTGTGTGTGGGGATGCTTCTGGAGGGGCAGAATTCCTCCCAAGAGGAAGAGAATGCAGCTTCTGCCCTGTCCCACTTGATTGCTCTGCTCAAAGGGAGGAAGAAAAAGTAGTTACTTCTATCCCAATCCATTTGATTATTGACAGCCTTCTGTGTGTTGAGGCTGTCAAATGCACAGGAATAAAACCAAGCCAATTTTATACTCAGTGTGTCCTGTTCCACAAGCAGTGTCCAGATAAAACTCACAAAACCCAAGGAATATCCCCACAAATGCACAAAGCAAAATATGAAAGCAGCTTAGCTTTCTTCCAAGAGCAGCAGTTTTAATTTCTGAATGTACCTGGCTAAATGTGTCCCACTCCTACGTGCTGCCTCCTTCCAAGCTTGTGCATGCAGCACCACAAATGCTATTTCCCCCAGGCTGATATTCCTGAGTATTTCCTCTATGCCTGGATCCACTGGGATGGTGGAGGGAAGCTGTTGGTGTTGGGTCCTTCCTCAGGTGTAATCAGTCTGGAGCTTTATCATTTCATAATGAGTTTGCCTACAGAAACTGAAATTGCTCGTTACAAGCTGGAGATTGAGATGGCAATTTTTCCTAGGAAAAACTGATTTATAAATGACAGAACTTGCATTTGTCTCTTCCACAAAAGCTTTCTATGCAAAGCATGATTGTGTTCCACTGTAAGGAAAAGGACATTCATAAACCGTTTTTTCTCAATGTGTACTTTGCATACTTATGTGAAATATTTTATAAGATCATAATGTCAGTTCATGTGGCTTTACTGTGTCTCATTCAGGATGGATTTTCATTATGTCAGTCTGAAAGAACTAGTGATTTATTGAATCTTTTATTTATTTTCAGTGTAGGCCTCTGTTCTCCTTGCTGTTCGGGAACATGAATGAAAAAAGGAGCATTTTGAGAGCGGTGTATTTTATCCTTTTAAAGAATCCTATGAACTGCTGGGTAACCAGCCTCACATGCTGTTAGGCCTTTTGGAGAATTCCTCTCACTGTGGCCTTTTTTCAGGAACTGTTCCTCCCCTCTCAGAGGGCACACAAAATCACCTTGTTCCTATCAAGAAACATTGCAATGGTTGAGCTGTGTGTTGTAATGGATCTCTGTGGAGAAGAACTTTACTATTTCAGATTTAATGAAAGCAAATCTGGACACTGCAAGCACTCATAGCATCTCCTTGCATGGATGAAATGAACATTTCTGAGTGCTGAGCAGCCCCATGGTGTCGCTGAATACAACTTTCTTTAGAATGTGGTTCCTTGTTATTTGCTTAGAACCTGGGAAGTAGTGGTCTAAGTAAGAGTATGGTCCTACACAAAACATAGACAGCTATTCTATTTTTAAGCTATTTTTATTTTTCTATTTTTAAGCTTTCTTCTTCCATGTTTTTTCTGCTTCATTATGGGCCTTAAAAATATTTCAGCCCGAAGGGTTTCAGCTGAGCTTATCTGGATTTTTCTCATATAAGATGGCAGGCATATAAGTAAGAATTCCAGCATGTTATCAGGTGCAAGGAGAAAAATCAAAATGTCTAATACAGGTATTTTTATTGTGGAAAGGTGTGTTCTGTAGTCCTTTGAAAATGAAAACCTATGAGATACAAGGAACTGAAGTCCATGGTTTTCCAGATGTTTCCTGGCTGTCTACATCAATATTTTATGCCTGCACTGAATTTGCTGAAATAGTGTAGTTCTTGGAAGATACTTCTTGATGAAATCCTATTTAAAAGTCACATAATCAGGAAAAAACCCCTACTGTAACCAGTTTGCATTAGAAGTGTTTGCCCTGATCTCAGTGCAGCATTTCTGAGAGTCACACCAGTTGTTATATGAGGAATTACTACAACTTTGATAATGGCCTGGGTACCATGTCCAGGCTGCTTGTGTTCTAAAGTTCAGCTAATTTTGAGAATTGGGAATTACAACAGTTGTCAAATTATTTTGAGAGGACATGGAATAAAAGCTGCTGATATTTATTTTTTCTTACTTAACTTGCCTAAAAGCACCTTCAGCTGCTCTGATCTTAAAGTGTAGAGGGTAGAGCAGTGTTTGCATGCTGGAAATCCAGGAAACACTGAGTTGTCAGTTCCATTGGCATCTGCCCGCTCTTATGTGCTTTAAAAAGTTGGATAAGAAAATGGGAATCTATTGTGCTGCTCTTGTTTCTTAATGGGAATATCTCAGAAAATAAATCACTTCCTCCACCCTTTCACTAAGAGGAACCCACGGATAATTCAGGCAGAATCAGAGTAGAAGCTTCAAGTTTCTGAAGTTCTGCTTTATCTGCTTTTGATTCCCTAATGAACCTTCATCTCCAAAAAGATGAGATGGTTATGTTCTGATTAATGTGGACTATTTACCATTTCTGCTGATAAGCTGGGAGGATGCATTAAAGCTGCCTCAGCAAGTGGCAGTGAAGTTTCAAATGGTAACGAGGACAGCTGCATCTTTCTTTGACTCCTGAAGGTCAAGCATTTCTAAATCCTTTCCCAGCTTATAAATAAGACTGCTGATGTGATTCAGTTAGTTATGGAAACTGTAACCTCAAGGATATTTTTAGCCTTTTGTGTTGGTGGAAATACTTCTGGCTGTATTTATAATGATACTCCAGATAGTGCTTTTCAGTTTTTTTGGGCAGTGGCTCATATCAAGCCACAGATGTATTTTGAATGAGTACTGAGGCTGCCTAAATCTTAAACCTGGAGTTAGAGCCAGACTTGAAGATGATTCTTTCATGAGTAATATGTGTGCCCAAATCCCTCAGCTTCCTTGGGCTTGCATATTTCAGTCTGTGGTTCAGTGCTGTTTGTGCTTGGGGTCTGAGATGGAAGGAGAAATGATTACTTGCAGGATTACAATCCCTTGCTTGTCAAGGTTAACATTTTTGGCTTGATTTTTTTTCCCCCAGTGGCACTGAAGAGCTGCATAAAATTGAGATCTGAAATGCCCACTTGAGAAAACAGGAGAGAAAAGTCTACTGGTTAAAAGGGTAAGAGTAAGGGCAGGGTAAGAGTTGCACACGAACCCTGCATCTTCTGGCATGACCTTTGCCAATGTCAGGGCCCGGAATGCCAATCTGGTGCTTAGGACTGCTGCTGGGCTCATCAGTGTGTGCAGCAGTGGTCACTAGACCCCCAGGTCTTCATTTCTTGAGCAGCAGTGTTGTATTTTGCAGTTTTTGTTTCCAGTCTTATACTCTCTCTGCTGGCTTCAGCTACTTCAGTTCCTCGGTGGCCCCTGGATGTTGCCAGCCCCCCCTGACTTTCCCCCCTTTTTCTGTGGCAAAGCTGGATCTCAGCTCCTCAAGGATGAGGAGTTTCCTCAGTGGGACTCAGCTGCCTCTAGAAGCCTTGAGCTGATCCTGAGTGATGGGTTGTTTATTGAGCCTTCAGATGATGGCTGTGCTTACAGAAGTGTGTACTGTAAATTACTGCTGCAAGTTCAGTGGTGCCTCACTCACAAAATTCTGCCATGCTCGCTCTCTTGTGAAGGATTTTGATGCTAACCCTTCAGGGGGTTTAATCTGATCAGTAAAACTCCTTACCTCACTGCAGCTCCTTTCTGTTGGAAACTGCTTCAGTGCTATGTTCCTCTAGCATTTGCTGGTTTAATAAAAAAGGTCAAAGATGTGATTGTGCAAAGGTGTACACTGCTACTGACACGGTTGTCAATTCCTCCTGGACAACTTCCTCAGTTTTTGTAGGAGACCTTCTGATCTGGTTTGCATATTTGCAAATAATTCAAGGATGTGACTGAACTTCAGACCATAATGATTTACATTTGAGCAACATTCTAAGTTAGTTTACAGTGCTTGCTTTTGCTAGTGGAATTATGTTTATGAAAAATTATTTCAAAAACTCCAGAAATACATGAGATAAAGGTACCTCTGTGTTATGTCTCATTTGGCTCTTTAATGAGCAGGCATGAATTTGTCGTGTGATGTGGGAGGCATTTACTGATCCATCCACAAGTGATATTTAAAATCAGTTGTGGTTCTGGGTGGCTGAGCTGTTTCTTCTGTGTGTTGTTACCTTGTTAAATAATGGTAGGTTCTTGTTTCTGTTTCAGACCATGTGTTGGGTTTTGCCATTTACAAAACTGTCAGTTTTGCAAGGTCTTTTTTGTACAGAGAAAACAAATATTTTTAAGTGGTGCCTTTACAAAAGTCACCAAATTTATCAGACTAAGATGTGGACAGACAATTGTGTTAGGGAAAGAATTTGGAGTTAGAGTGTGAATCTGGTTTGCTTCTGGGATTTTGTTATTGCTTTGGGACTGAGAATACCATGGCTCCTTTCGCTGGAAGTGTTGTCATTATAAAGATGCAGAGATTAAATGTGCCATTATTTTTTAATGCCAATTCCAAATAGCTTCTCTTTATGCACGGTAATTTCAGGCAGATATTCCAAAATCTAATGGGGATAGCGTTGCATATCTTGCTGGTATTTTTGAAATCATGTTGCCTTAAAAGCTGTTGTTGTTGTTGTTTTTTGTTTTGTGGGTCGGTGTGTTTGTTTGTTTTGGGGGTTTTTTTAATGCACTGCTATGAACAACAAATTTGAAGAGCTGCATAAAATTGTGATCTGAAATGCCCACTTGAGAAAATGGGAGAGAAAAGTCTACTGGTTAAAAAGGGTAAGAGTAAGGGCAGGGTAAGGGTTGCACATGAACCCTGCAGTTTGTGCAGTTGAATTTCCTTCGCAGTTCACTAAAGAGCTGTGCTTTCTGTGCTGGTGCATGTTAAATGCAACTGGAAGGTCTTATATGGGCTTGAATAGAAAGGCTGTGTGACAGGGAAACTAGAAAATCTTCAGGAAACTCCAGGAATGATGTGAAATGCCATGAGTTCTCTTTCACAGTCAGGTATTTACCCTGAGCCTTTCAGCAAATCTGACAAACTGCATGCTGGAAGAATGTGAGAGGAGTATATCAGTAGTTTGCTTCTCTGAAAGCACAACAGAATCAAATCTCTGCTTTTCAGATGCCCAGTTTGCAGCAAGAGTTGGCTGCTCTGGCAGCTCTCCTCTGATCCTTCACTTGTTAAACAGAGAGGAAATCCACAAATCAAGCTGGGTTTCATTTGCCTCATCAAAGCCAACTCAAATGAGTACATTCCTCTTGTCTTCGATTTTGTTAATTTTTGAGATATCTCCCGAGGAGCTACCTGAATTTGAAGCATGTGGGGAGCTGCTGCTTCTGAGAGCTTCAAATGCTTGCATCTTGCATTAGAAAATCCTGACACGCTGTATGACCAAACTGATGTGCATCCAGCTCCTGTGAATCACAGGCCTTCAAGGAAAGCTGTTCAAAGCACACTGAAAAGACACCTGCTGGTCACAGCTCAGATTGAATCAATTGACCAAGCCAATGCTGCAGAGCTCCTGCTGTGTGCACGTTCTGTGCACCGTCCCAGCCAAAACTGGGATTGTCTTTGCTCAGCAGGTGTTTTGCCAGCAGAGCTAAATGGCAAATATCCCCTCTAGCAGGTCACAGATGCCCTAGAAAGTGTCAATAATATAGAATGTATGGATATGGTTAATTAATCATTTGACGGTAATAGTACAATAGACTTCAACTGAGTTACCAAAAATGTGGTTTTGTAAAAAGACTCCATTCTCCAGCTTTCTTCTTTTACCTCCTAAGTCTGGGATTGCTGAGGGCCACCCTCAGCAGTAAAGACTGAGGCAAAGAAGGCGTGCAGAAATTCCACCATTCTGTGTCCTCTGTTACCAGGACCAGTCCTCCTGGACCCCCTTCTCCTCTGGAGCCCTAGAGCCCAGGATTCCCTAGAGCCCAGGATTCCCTAGAGCTCAGGATCCCTCTAATCAGGCCCTGGAAGAGTTCAGAGTTTTCTCTCCAGGGCCAGAGACAGACACCCTGCAGGGGTGCCCTGTTACACCACGGAGTAAGGCTTGGCAGGTGGGAAAAACCTGCTCGTGGTAGGTGGAGGACTGAGGAAACCAAAGCCCTTGCAAACCACTGGCTCTGAATTCCATGTGGAGATCAGTGCACAACGTTCACGTGTTTATTAGGAAGGCAAGTTCAAGGTGAGGATATTTTGTTTTAACAAACAAAACCCTGAAAGGTAGATTCGTGTGGATTGTGTGCCTGCCATGTCTGTAAAATGCAGGACAGCTATTCTTGATGGGGAATGAGGGTTTGTTCAACCTCCTGGCCAGGAGCTGATGTTCTCCTACATCCTTGCACAGAGGAGTGAATTTACAGATGGGTGAATGTCGTATGGTTCACGGTTGAGAGCTTTGTTTTCAGTGTGTTTATTTTCAGTGTCTGTTATTAGAACGTGTTTCTTTAGCTGTCAAGTGACTTCCTCGTTTTGTAACTGAGTTAGCTCCTGTCAGAACTGTCACACAGTTGTATTTTATGTCTGGTGCAAAGATTGATCGGTAAAAATTGAGCCATGCAATTATTTTGTGCCTTTTAAACATTTCCTTTTTCATCTTCCAGTGATCTAAGCTCTGTAACTGTTGGCTGTTATGTACCATGGTACTCTGTACTGGGTGGTACAGGATATCAGGTGTTGTATTTTTATACTATTTTTATACTATCTATTTTGATGCTGCAAATGTTTCTTCAAATTCATCCTTTCCTGCAAGCCCCACACTGCACAATACAAAGCTAATTTGCCGTACTTTCAAGTTCATTGAAGGCTCTAAGAACCTCTTCCTGCCATCTCCACGAGTTTGTATCACTGTTTCTTCTTCCCCAGACTGAATTTGTGATCACAGGTAGATGCAGACATATGGCCAAAGTAGATTTATCCTGATCTGTGAAACTCACCTCAGAAGTAATTTGAATGAATGTCTCTTAGCTTTTTACATTGTTTGGCAAAGAGATGATGTCAGCATTGCACCTGAGAAACCTTCCTAATGACAGAGAAGAGGAGCAGTATCTGTTCCTCCAGCTGTGAATTTCCTGATGGCATTAATGCAATCTGAACAATAACATTAGCTCTTAGTCTTAATTTAGGTGTGTAACTTCTTTTGGATTTGATACTGTATTTATAGCTTGGGCACAAGGCTGAACACACTTATCATGCCTCATTGGTTGCACATTTCACCCTCAGGAAGATTAAGAGTCTCTTTTTTATTGATTGCCAAACTGAGCAATTTCATTTTTGGTTTTTTGTACCTCGACCTCTAACCCTGCGATCCATTAAGACCCCACGCCAGCAAGATGTAGACACATAACTACAGAGGGAAAGAAGAGAAAAGACACTGTCTACAGCAAGGGATGCATTAATAGATTGAATTCAAACATTGAAAAGGCAATTTTTTTCCTGCTGGGAAGCAGAATCCACAGGAGAATCATCTCAGGCTAAAGAACATGATATGAAAATCAATAAAGGCCCTATTGTGCTGGTGATGTGTCCGGGAAGTGTCATTTTATATCTTGTTAGTGGATACTTAAAGGAGGTTAAAGCTATTTTGCTTACAATAACTGGATAAATTCTTTCATCAGTGGACTATTTTGCTATTCAATGTAAAAGTGAAAAATGGTGTAGAGGCTGGTTTGGATATGATGAGACTGATTGAAGACAATGCCTGTTAAGGGTGTTTGGTTGTTTTATTAGGCTGATGCTGTTTCCAGAAGGATTTCCAGCTCTGTTTTTAAATCAGAGATACAAAAGAGTAATTAAAAATAGATGGCTTTTTATTTTTTCCTGTCTGTTTGATTGGAAGAAAACTCTGCACTTGACATTTTTACTGTATTAATGCTCCAGACAAACTGTAAACACCATTTGCTTTAGTGCTGTGGATGAAGGAATTATGGCTCTTGGTTAAGTTTATCTCTATTATTAATGCTTTAGGCTGGATAAACTCAAATTATGGCAGTGATAACAGCACACAGCCCTTGATATAGTTGTGGTCTTGCAAAATTAACATGGAATGTGGTAATATTATTATAGAAGATTCAATTAAGTTAGTTATTGATTAAAAACCCCATATAGCTGCCAGAAGGAAGAACATGAGTTAGGGAAGGAAAAAAAAGAAGAGTTATTGTGAGTACTGCAACTCACTTTTTCAGTTTCTTTCTGGGAGGAATTCTGCTTTTTTTGGTGACACTTTCTCCTACTAAGCGGGTTTTGTGATCTTTTTGGGTTTTTTTGGTCCTTTTTTAACCAGTGAGCTTACTTATTTCTCAATGAAACCACAGTTTGGACAACTTTCTCCTAAAATTTAACATCTCAGTCTGTCCAGTCAGTGCTCCTCACTGGCTGTGGGGTAACCCCAGCACCTGTGGGGACGCAGCCGGTGCTGAGGGCAATCAGGCTCTCATTGATTGCAGCTGTGTTAATTAGTCCTGAGGGGAACAGCCCTGCCCTCAGAGCTCTGAGGGGGAGTCAGTTGGGGACTGCTGGCCGTGAGGGGAGAGGGACAGACGGACATTCCAGGGACAGACAGACATTCCAGGGACAGAAGGACATTCAAGGGACAGCAGGATGCTCAAGGGACAGCCAGAGTGAGTTGGGGACAGAAAGGAGCCAGCTGGAACTGCAGAAGGAGGAGAGAAGAAGGAGAGAAAGAGCCAGAGCTGCGTGGAGCTGCCCATGGGAGGCCACATCGAAAAGGTAGGAAAATCTTTTATATAATAAGGAGCTGATGCTTAAAGCCCTTTGATACTTTGATGAAGCACTCTGAGTGTTGTAGCCATCTGTACAACCACAAGCACTCCCACATGCTCTGTTTTTTTCTTACTACTAAAGTATCCTTAATAATCTGAAAGGAAATCTTACCAAAAAAAAAAAAAGAAAGGACCTAGCACAAGTGTGAGGCTTGGTTGCTACAGAAGGTTTTGCTTTACTGGCATTTGACCTTGTGTTGTTCATTTGGGTGAAATATAAAGACACTTTAGCACCAATCTCATTTCTGGAGTTTTTTAGAGGCGTGTGGGACAGAAGGCTTGATAACAAAACCAAGGCTTGAGTAATAGTGAGTGGTATAATATAAACACACAAAAGTTCAAAATATAACCCTCCCCCCAACAGGTTTGAGTGTGTTTGCTCAGGATTTAGGAGTAGTGCTTGGCTTTTGCTACCTCCCTCTGGTCTTACAAGAGCTGTGGTTCCATGGTCCCCTGGCAGTATGAAACCCCTGTAACCTTTAGGTGTGACCTCCCAAAAAGTGTGGTTACCCTGTTCTGTAACTCCTGCTGCTTTGCTCTCTCTGTAAATAACAAATTGAGGAGATTGTTCTTAATACTGTGGGAAAGATAAGGCATTTCCTTGCATGTTCCTCTTCACTAAAGCTGCAGGCCTGTACATGTGTATTTTTCACCTGTGTTCCACATATGTGCAAAATTTCTGGTTCCTTGCTGGGTAGGTCAGAGGACAGATTCTGTACCTCTATGATACAGAACACTTTTCCCACTTTTGCTCTTCTCTCTGTCATCTCTTTCACACAGCCTCATTTCAACAATAGACTTCATTGAACATCTGCTATTAAATTCCTGTTCTTGAATTTAAATGACTGTCTTAAATCTCATTAATTTGAATAATACATTTTATTAAAATTGGACTCTAAATTCAGCACTATCTGTGCTATGTCAGCTTCCTTATTTCCTTCTTAACCTTACTTATTGGAGGAAAATAGCTGCAATGGTACTTTGGATACTGCTTTAAAGAATGTTTTCTGTTATAATTGCCTCTTGCTTGGCTATTTTATTATTGACTATGACATTACATGGCATGGAATGTTCCTTGGACCAGCTGAGGCCAGCAGTCTTGGCTGTGTCTCATCTCAACTTTTTTCCCACCCCTGGCCTGCTTGCTGAGAGAGAGGGAATGGAGTTTAAAAGATCCTATTTTTTAGCAAATACTGTGCAAGTACTTCTCAGCAGCAGCCAAAACCTTGGCGTGTTCTCAGCTTTGTCTCAATCAGAAATTCAAACCCAACACTGACATGATGAAAATTAACCCCATCTCAGGCAGACCCAGTAAATTGTTGTGATTGGAAGATTACATTTGGAGTTTGTGAATTTCTTGTTTCTTTTTTTCACTAGTACCTTCCCTCTGTGATAGTGGTGTTCATAGGCTTTACTTGTGAAAGACAAGTTCATGGAAGTTTATTTTAGGATGGGGATGTGTCCCTTTCTCACTGCCTTCCATCATCACCTGGGCCTGTAAAGGAAAGAATGTCCTAGCTCAAGTTCAGGTGTGTTTGCAAGATTTTGGGTGGGTAGATGAAACAAAGTGCAGGACTTGTTTTTCTTCTAACCTTATGAAAACTGGAGGATGGTATCTGCTTGTGGAGCTTCACAATACAGACTTTAATGTAAATTAGGTCTGCAAATTTCAGACTCAAAAATGTAGCTCATTACACTTCAGTTGGACAAATTGCTGTTACTAATCCCTCTTCTAATGTGAGCTGCAGCACTTTGTATTGGTTCCCAGTCATTTTAAAAGTGGTTTGAACATCCTAGTCAGAAAGAATCCAAAAAAACAAACACCACACAAAAAGGTTCAAGGTGCAAGAAAACCTGACCAGAAGAGGGGGTAAACACAGTACCAGGTAATTTTATGGGTTACAAAATACGGAATTGCCGAACTTACTTATGGAAAGTTAGTTTATTTTCTTGCAGACAAAGATAATCTCTCTAATGTAGTGCTTAATAAGGAATTGGGCATGGTTTTAATGGACAGATTTTGGAATGCTTCTTTTTTTTCAGATTCATGATACTTATCCTCCAGACATAAGAGTGATTGTAGTGGTATTTGTTCCCTTAAAATTTGAGTAGAACTCTCAACTGCAAGATAATCTTTTAAGTGTGCTTCTGTGCTATTTGTGTGTTTGTGATAGGAAACATTTGGAGACATTTGTCTTGTTTAATAAGAGAAAATGGACCCCTCACAGCCTTGGGTAGGAAGCATTAGTCCAGCAGATTTTCCTGGTACTGAAAAAAGCAAAATGCATCTTAGAGAACTAAAAATCACTAGTGACAGAAGGCTGTCCTTGTGGTCTCCACAAACAGGGGATTTTACTTTAGCTCTGAGATGGTAAAATGTTCACAGTGGTTCTTTTAAATGTGGTACATTATGTAGTACAAGAACAGGTATCTTCCTTGTGTCCTGGTGTGCTCACAGCTGTACAACATTCCCTCCTCATTATAAAATTTTAGTGGAGGTCAGGATATGTCAAGGGACCAGTGGGACAGGCAGCCTTTCCCATTTTACCTCTAGGATTCAAAGCCAGCCAAATCATTAGCAGTTGCAAGCAGTTACCACCCGGTGGCTGAGTATTCCATATAAAATTAATTTGGTATCTCAGCCCAGTTCTGAGCAAACACATTTCCACCTTACAAATATGATGAACCCTGGGCTAATTGGCATCCTTGCCAGCAGCCTCATCAGAGATGCCAGGATAACTGAAATGTTTCTTTGCTCCTGCTGGTGGTGAAAAGGAGCTGATGGGGCAGCATGGAGAAGATGGCACAGCTGCTGCCCTCGCTGTTTTGTGGACTGGGTCTGCAGAGTTCTCAGTCTGGTGCACTTCTCATGCCAATCCACGTGGAGATTTTAGGGTTTTCCCACCGCTGCTGGAGCACTTTATCAGCAATCTCTTGGCAGTCAGCTCCAGAATCCTTTTTACCATCTGTGTGGAGGATGCAGGGATAGCAGAATGGCTAAGTTGTTCAAATGTGGGTTTCCATGGAATGTGTAGGATCTCAGAGGTGCTGCCAGTGTAGGCAGAGTACACTGCTGACAGGTAGCTATTAATCACTTTTAGCCACTCTCTTCACTGCCAGCTGCTTTGTAAATGAGGATTGGCACATTGTAGGTGAGTACCTCCTCGTTGTCCAAAATGACAGGAGTTGGTACCTTGGTTTTTGTGGTGGTAACCCTGTAAGTGTCAGCAACCCCCCATGGAGATCACAGATTTCAAGGTGAAACAGTCTTTCAATATGTAATAGTACCAGGAAGTCTACAGGTTTGGGAAAAATAATTATAGGGTAAATAAAATAGTTATAAAGGAAAATTATTTCATATTATTCATTTTTGTGAGTGACTGCATGATGAGTAATTAGTTTTTCTTTCTTGGCTATGAAGATTGAAGGAGACAATTTCAAGATTAAAATAAATTAATAAATTCAAGTCCTTTTTTGTTTGTGATTTTTCTAAAAGTCCTCATATTCATCATAACAGGTTTTTTCTCTTCTTGCTGCTCCTCTGACCTGCCCAGTGTCCACTGAGGTACAACCCATATAAATGTGACAATTAATAAAGGCAGAAAGTAATGCAGTGGGATAGGACTTATTATGATAGAGAAAATAATTTAATAACTTCTTAACTGACTTTCTGTAATGCAACAGACAGCAATGAAAAGCCAGCAGTACCTTAGTGTTGCCAAAAAAATGTTACTTTGGTTGCCACAGTTATAATCCTTTCTAATTATAAAGATAGAGGTCAAATTCTAAGCACACAGTGTTCTCAGCTCTCTCAGTGAAGAGGGTGACTTTGTTTCTTGTTATTGGCATTATATCAATTAATAGAATTAAATGTTAAATATTTATCTCAGACAGCAAATGGTGCATCATGTTTCCATTCTTTTCGAAGCCTAGGGCTAGATCCTCAGAGGAACAAAGTATCTATTCATTAAAGATCAAGTAGCACAATAAGAAGAATTCTTCTGACCTTTTCTTGTATTCAAGAAAAAGTAATCTAGCACTGCAATGGTAATTCACTTAGCTGTATGCATTACAAATATTAAAATATTGTGTTTGCATTTTATGCTAAGAACGTAAGGGCACAGCACTGGCACCATTCATCTGCCATTCTCAAAGGAGTTAGGGGGTTTTTTTAGGTAAAGAGTAAGAATTGGCTTTCTTTTGTTTTAAGTCCTCCAGGTCTACAGAATTCAGCAAACATATCTACACCAGTGAGAACCGTGGCCCATAAATGTCATTATCTTTAAAATTAATAAACTAAAGTAAGTGGGAAAAGTTTAGACTGCTGATGTGTGAAGTATAAGAAACGCCTCTTCTCATCCAAAGCATCATTTGTCTTTGTTAAATATTGCACTGGTATCTCAGACTGAAGCCTCAATTCTGTGCTCTGCTAAATCAAAGACGTGATAACTCCATAAAGGTTATTGCTTTTGACAATAACTTTTTAATAGCAGAATTACTCCTTTTTTTGCTCCTTGCAGCTCTCCTGTTGTAAAATATTTGCATCCTGATTTAGCTCAGCTCAAATCACAACTTGTTTCATCCTTAAAGTATGCCTCGTGCCAAGGTAATTAATTGTAGCAGCTTTTCATGTCAAAAGAATGAGCAAAATGCAAAAGAAAAGTCAGGATGATGCAGTTCTATTTATACTTGGCACCACTTTAACTTTTCAGAGCTGGATGAATCTGGAAACTTTGTACTTTGTTTAATGTGCACCTATCAACCCCACATTAGACAGCTCAGAATTCAACCAAAATGAGAGCTATTGAACAAGGACCCAGAATGTGCTGATTTGATGTTGATTGGGGTAAAGAGCAATCCAGGGGGATTTTTAAGACAGAGGTGGTGATGTCCTGGTGATGTGCATGGGACATGGCTGTGGCAGCCGTGTCACTGTCACTTGCTGGTTGGCTCACGAGTGCTGTGTGACAGCTGCAGTGTGTGTGTGTTTGGCTTGGGGTTTGTCCTTTTTGGGTGGTTTTTCAGGTCTTTCTCTTTGCACAGCACAGGTTTTGTGTTTGGCTTTGTCCCTAGCACGAATTCACCTGTCTTAACCAGGCTTTTCCTTTTCACTCAGGCAAGTCCTTGTGGTCTTACTGACTCACAAAAGCACACGTAGAGTGAAAAGTAGGTCAGAGAGAGACAGAGGCTTTTAAGCTGCTGCTAAAGCCCACAGCATTACTTGGTGCACCTGCAGTGCTTGGATCTTCCTCACTATAAAAGGAGCTTCTTTTAAGGGAATGAAAAGGCAGCTCACATTGATCTTAAAAGAGAGGGGAACCTGACATGGTAAAAACATGAGCGTTTTCAAGAGTGCTCCAAGAGAAAGCTCTCAGTCTAGGCTTAGGGGACTTTGAAGAGAAAGGGTGAGTTGAAAAGTTGTAAGTAGTTATCATTCCAAGTGTTGATAAAGTGGTGTTTTAGAAGGGTGAAAGCTTGAGCAGCTGACAGAGTGGAAAACCGGAGTTACAATTTTTCCCCCTCTAAATCAGCAACTTCAGGCTACTGGAAATTTTCCCTTCTCCCCAAATATTTTTCAACAGTGATAAATTAATGATCTGGGAAATGAGTCAAATATTAGGGTATAGTCAGTGATGGGAAGTTTAATATAGAAGAAAAATAAAGAGTGTTAATCTCTGCACGCTTACATTTCCTTCTTTGTGAGAAGCTGAGCAGATACATCCCCAGGCTTGGATTCCCAGTGCAGGAAGCTGCTAAGAGGACAAGTTAATTAATCATACATTGCAATGTAAATTGCAGTTTCAAGTTTTGGGGTTTTCTTACTTAAAAACCTGTAGTATGTTTTATACAGCGGGACTTACAAAAGCAAGCTGAAAAATGTGCAGCAGCCTTGCCCCAGTTTGCCAGGGCTGCTTCATGAGACTAAGAAGAAAAATGAAAGCTTTACAAGACTGTGAGAGTGGAAACTGTACTCCTCTCATTGTAGATTGGCATGGAGCAGTCCAGCTTTGCTACACATATTTCAACAAGAAACTCAGAAGATGTATTTTTTGTAGGTCAATCCTTTCATTCCTTTGCCCTTGAGGGATGGAAAGAGTTTTTGGGTTGTAATGGTATGGCAGAAGTTACGTGGAGGTGAAAATTTGGGGGATTAAGTACCCAACAGATTAATCCTTAAACTTAGAGCACCTTTTTCACTCAAGTGGCAGATGCCACTCCTGGTTAACACTGTAGCCTGCTATAAACACTGACACTGAGTTCAGAATATTCCACGTTGTGGAGTTGGGTACTTTTGCTGAAAATTCAGAGAATGGGAGACTTGTTGGCCTACATTTTTAGCAAACCCATTCTTTTATCAGATACTCACTTGAACAGATTCTGTTGTATTTCTGTTATGTACAGAGCTGTGAAGAATTTTCAAATTAAATCTGGATAATGGGCACAGCTTCTATTTGTTGAAGATTTTAGCTGCAATGGAGAGAACTGTATAATGAAGAGACAGGGATGTGGATCACTGAAGAATTTTATCTGATGTAGTGGTGAAAGTCTTCTGAACAAAAATGTGTTTCCCAATGGTACCTTACAAAACTTATTAAGAAAGGTGTGAAATACCTCAGAAAAAGTGGATTTGATCTGCACACGTATCACTATCTACACATTGGCTCTTCCCTGCATGAAGTGATAGATTTATTTCCTGAAAAATATTCCATGTCCTTTCAGTTTAGCACATTTGAGTACTACATGTGAAGCACAGGTATGCTGGTGGGGGCTCTTGGAAACCTCCACCTGTTTTGGAATTTGTTCCTTCTGGGAGCTACCATAAAACCATCTGCAGGGATGTCTGGATGCCATAAA
Organism: Cisticola juncidis; assembly: GCA_013400215.1. Classification (NCBI taxonomy): domain Eukaryota; kingdom Metazoa; phylum Chordata; class Aves; order Passeriformes; family Cisticolidae; genus Cisticola; species Cisticola juncidis. The sequence continues at coordinate 84,124 of VXBR01004983.1, read as the reverse complement.
ATACCTGAAAAGCAATGTGTGGCAAATTTCAGAGCACAGGATAGAGGTGCATGTACCCTGATATTTCTATAAGCTCTTCATACCGGTGCCAGCAAGGAGTGCAAGCAAGAAAAACAGAAGAGCTGCTGACAGCTGAGGCTGTGTTACATAAATTGGCTGAGGAATGAAATCCAGCCCCCTGCATGAACAACTTAGTTGTCCTCATCCTGTTTCCACAATTTTTGTGTGGAACACAGAGCTTTTGCTAAGTCTTATGTCTCCTTTGTCCTTGTAGAGTCAGCCATGGTGACTGTGTATATCTGAGTTCCTCATTTAAGTGTTATGGAACAGTGCAGTTGTTTATTGCTGAGGGTTTTGTGACAGTGGTGCACTTATAAATTTTTTAGGTTTTTAAACCAGGTTGATGTTTGATGCAAGAGAGCGCTCTGTCTTCTTCAGCACCTTGATTTGGAGAAGAGGTGGGCTTGTGAGAGAAGATACCAGTTCCAGCTGGGAAAGTATTTTTTCCTTCTCACTGTCAGATCAGGCTGTAAATCTGTTTTTATTGTTGCCTTTGTTTTGTTGATTTTCCACATTTCTCTTAACACTTGGGAATCTGGCAGGGGTGGCAGATAAAATGCAAAGAATCTGAGCAAGTACAGTAATATTCCCTGCAAAACAGAGTTCAGTGTCCCAGGACTGGCAGTAATCCTAGACATGAGTACAGATCAGGAGAAAAACTTAGTGGGAGCAGCCCTGTGCAGAAAGACTTGGTGGTTCTAGTGGATAAAAGGCTTGGGGTTTATAAAAGAGAGGGAAAGTGCTTTTTACATGGACAGATAATGATAGAACAAAGGGGAGCAGTTTTAAGCTGAAAGGGGAGAGATTTATATTAGAAGTTAGGAACAAATTCTTTTCCAGAGGGTGCTGAGGCACTGCAGCAGGCTACCCAGAGAAGCTGTGGCTGTCCCATCGCTCATCCCTGGATGTGTTCAAGGCCAGCTTAGATGAGGCTCTGGGCAACCTGATCTAAGGGGTGGCACCCTAGAGGGGAGTGGAGGTGGTGAGGTGGTGCTGGGGCTGGACGGGCTCTAAGGTCTCTTCCAACCCAAGCCAAATATTCTGTAATTCCATGATTGTTGGAGCCAGGCTGGAAGCCTTGATGAAGGGATGGAGTAGGGACACCAGATGAATCAAACTGGTGCAGGTTACATCCTGCATGGACCACAGCAATGGAATTTCAGAATGAAATTGTGTTATAAGTTGTGTGTGAAGCCTGGCCCAGCTGTTAATGAGTGACTCCTCAGTGGTGATGGTTTGCAGTGTCTTAGCTTTGTATTCCCTACCAGGAAACCCTGTCACAGCAAGCAGGCCCAAGTGAGCTCTGTAAGGATGGAAAGGTGACAATAAGCAGAAGATTAATTCCTATCTGAATTGGGAGAGATGAGTATGAAATATTAAAATTCCTCAGACAAATGTGTTTCCTTACTAATTCAGTCCCTTACTATGAAAAAGTAGGATATTTTTTTTCTCTGAAGCAAATGAAAAGTGTATCAAAGCTGTCGCTGTCTCTCAGTCTGAGATATAACTTACTTTTCTCCTTTCAGACTCAACCATCTTGTTGCACTGTCAGCTATCTGATAACTCCTGTTCTCACCACTCTCAGTCCCCTGGCATCTCACACTATCTTTGTTTTTGATGAGTGAGCCTGGTGACCGGGGCATGATGGTGCCACCCTCAGTTCATGGAGTTTGCAGGTGACAGTGCTGGGAGTGAGAAAGCAAAGTGATTATCTTTAAAGGACAGTTCTCTGAGAGTGCCCAAAGGTCACTTCTTCCTCTGTGCAGAGCACACCGGGAAGTGAAACGTGGTTAGAATTAATGCCAGGGTATGAAAAAAAGTGGATATGGAAAGGCAAAAACCAAAGAATATCTATCTTATAAAACACAGCAGTTTGGATCACAGCAGGGCTTGTATTATGATTAAAGTGTTTCAGAAGGCTGATAAGACTGCAAAGACTAATTGATATTTTAATTAGACAAACCCAAATGAACTACAGGTGTCATCCTAGATATGAGAAGTTTACAGAAGATTTCTTTCATTCTTTACTGTTTAGAGACTTCAGAGATGTATGAATCCTGGCAGTAATCCCCAGGGAGGCATTCTCATTTTCAAGCTTTTTTTT
>VXBR01004983.1:65855-81928 GCA_013400215.1 Cisticola juncidis | reverse complement strand
TTTTTTTTTTTTTTTATAAATACTCTCTAGTCACCCTGCTTATTTGTCTTGAATATTAAGCAAGTGCCTCTTTGGGATTATCACTCAGCAGCCTTTGTTGGATCAAAACTGTCTAGACTATGACAATGCGGCCAGCTTATCTTTGGAGGTTTGGAGGTTTATTCTTTGTTTTTGTTTTTTTTTTGGCTCTTTTTTTTTCCCTGTTGCAGTTTCAATGCAATACCTTTTTATTCAAATAGATTGCTTAGGAACAATGGAAAACAGTGTGGAGCTGCCATAGAATTCCCAGCTTGTTTGTTTTTCCCTCTTTTATGATGTTGTCTAAGCTGGTGAGGTGGCTTTATTCACAACCTTTGACACAAGTGTCCTTCAGCTTAAAAGAACACCAGCAAATGATGTTCACAAGGGGCTCCTTTCACTTTTTCTGATGCCTTCTGACACGAGCAGTATATCACATAAAGCTGGGAGCTGCTGCCCTCCAGACTAATCAGGCTGAAGACTTACAGGGATTGCTACAAAGCTCAGTGCTTCTCCAAACTTCCATCCTTATTAAAACCCTGTTTGCTTTGGGTGGGTTTGTAGTCATGGTGAACACTCAGCACCTGCTTGAGAAGAGGAAAATCAGCAGTAAGATGCAAACAGGCACGGTGGTCTCAGAAAAGCTGCCTCAGTCACAGCAGGCTCTGAATGCAATATTGTATTTTTCAATGCTGCTGGACCAATGTGTTTAAGCAAAATGCACATTTCCCCCACAGGTGTAACTTTATGCCATGAATCTGAAGAGGTGTGGAGACGGGTCAGTATCATGGGCATAAAGCTTTATAAAACCTGAACGTTTTAAATGCATAAATGATATTCTTTGGCTTGTCTCTTCAAGCCAAACTTGTTTCTCCAGGAATGCCATGTCTATCATAGAGGCATAGAAAGGTTTGACTTTGAAGATGCTTTTAAAGACTACTTAATTCCAACCTCCCACCTTCCATTAGTCCAGGCTGCTTGAATCCTTCTCCAGTTCTATTGCAGACCTACTTTAGGTACTAGGAGGCTGCTGTAAGGATTCCTCAGAGCCTTTTATTCAGGCTGAAGAAACCAAATTCTGTTAGGCTGGAGAGATGTCCTCAGAAGAGAGGGGCTCCAGCCCCCAAAGCCTCTTCTGACCCTCCTCTGGCTTAACCACTTCCACTTCTGGGATCTGAATTATTCCTGGATGAATGGATGACTTTGGCACTTCCTTCAGTTTCTGTGAAACTGTGTGAGCTGTTTATTCAGTGTACTTTCTTCTCTCCCTTATTGCACATTATCTGTTGTTACAGCTTAATGCATTTGTTGATTATTAAAAATAGCATGACAAATACTTGGCATCCTCACAAATTGTAGTCTTCAGCTATCCTATGTTTATGCTCCTGTGTGATTTGTCTTCTTTGTCATATAAATCTGGATCCTCTTGCCAACTTCCCAATTAAAACAGTGTAAATTGAAAAAACCCACAAAATTCCAAATAGCTTTGGCAGATTTTCTTAATGAATGGGGTTTTTTTTCTATGAATGGTCCTAAAACATGCAAGAAAGTTTTTTCTATCTATCTTAAAAATTTAGTCACAGTTTAAAAAATAACAAACAACAAGTGAAAAACCATAAAAAGAGCTTGGATCAAGAATCTACTGCTAGAGTTTGTGTATGTTGATTTCTCATCTACAGTTTTTCAAATCTCTATCAGATCTTTTGCATACTGGTAGAAACATCTAATTAAAAGCTAAGTACAGAAGTGACCAAACTGTGTCTCTGTTATGTGCAATTCTTTATTTTTGGGCAGCTGGGTTTTGGGAAAAGGAAAAAAAAAGGTGTCTTTTCAAAATATCATGTGTGTTGTGTCCCAGTGCCCAGAGTGCCCACCCTAAAGGATTTAAAGTATAGTTTCCAGACTAACCCTACAAAGAGTTTCTCTGTCCTTTTGTCTTTAATAGAAAAAAAAAAAAAGCAACCCCCAAAAAACTTCATTGGAGACCTTCAGTTCTACTTGGGTCACCCCCTTGCACAGTCATCTTAGTAATCAAGTGCCCTTCTTATTTGCAGCTTCTCTCAGGAGAAAATTCATGGTAATGTTTAGTCTTGAGAACAGAAAAAACTGGGGGGTTTTTTGGGTTTTTTTGTGGGGTTTTTTGGGGTTTTTTGTTGTTTTTTTTTTTTTTTGTGCAGCACTACTTGTTCTGAAAGAAATGCCTTGAAATGGCTTAATTTTTGGAAAGGGCTAAGTACCCACTGTCTGGAAAGCAGGGTGCCTTTTAAGATCTAACAATGGGCAAGCAAAAGAAATTTATTTGCAGGGATCTCAAATGGAAAACAATGTGTACTGGGAAAAGATTAACACAGTGAGAACCAGATCTTGATTGTGATGTAGCAGTGTGAGATTTGATGTTACTGCCTGGTGATACATTTCATCCCTGGTCTGCAGCAGGGAGCTTTTAATCAAAAATTACCCCTGTGAATCCTTAAGAGGAATAAAAGGTCATTTGCTGTGGGCTGATGGTGCTCCTTAGTAGTGGAGAGTGGCTCTAATTCCAAGGGCACAGAAGAAACTCTTTTGGAAGAGGAACAAATTAAGAAGGAATCACCTGGGAATCTGTAGTAGTGATATCAACATGTACCTGCACGAGTAGATTTATATGAAATGTATAAGTAATCAGTGTTGTGGACACAGAAAAGAAGTAATTCTTGTTATATTGGCTTCAATCAACTTGATTATAATGGAGCTGGCAGGTGAAGGGAAGCACTGTGGTAAATGCTTATTTGTTACTGCTGGACTGAAAATGTTCATGCTCAGGACTTGAGAGTTCAAGAGGACCTTTGAATTTTGGTTAATACCTCATTGCAGTCATATCATACATAAAAATGCCTTTTATAGTTATTAAAATAGAATATAATTAAAATAAATGACAATGACATATTTAATGGCAATAAATATGAGTAATGACAATAGCTTCTGTAAAACCATGAAAACCTATGTACAAATACAAGGAAGAGTAGAACTTAACCCTTCTCTTATTGCCAGGACTCGGTTAGGATAAGCAAAACCACCAAAAATAATCCTTAAAATACAGAAATTTAAATTTTTGGGTTTTTAATATGTTTTCCCAGAACACTGAGTTATCTAAACATATAATTAAATTACACCCTTACATTGCTTAATAACTAAAAAGGGGGTAGATTCAGACTGCAAATAAAGATAAAAATACTACAGAGGTAGTGCAGGACATTAGAAGACTTTGCTCTGAGAATCTGTGGGTGCTTCCTGATTGGAAGAACTCAGGCTCAGTTTGTACAGGACTTTGAGCAGCCTGATCTACTGCAAGATGGGATAGGTGATCCTAAAGGTCTCTTCCAGCCCAACCCAGTACATAGCTCTGTAATATGAAGAGAAAAAAGTCCCTTAGAAATGCAGTCTTTAATGCTGAACTTCTAAATAACTGGTTATGATAAAGTGAATATTCTGTAGGGTAGATGTTTATTACAAAAACCATTTCTTTAAAGACTACTCTTAAATTTGCTCTTGCTAAGACCAAATTTAATGCTGGGCTACTGTGTTACTCACATGATTGCCAGTACTTAAGCAGAGATCTTGCACCCTGCCATTTGTACTGCTGAATGTTTATCCATTTGTTTCTGAAACCTTAATGCATCTTTGGGATTGTTGTTGGTGGCATTACAATCATTGAGTTCAGGCAAATCCATTCAGCACCTGCTCTAGTGAAAGAGTAAAATCTGTTTTCAGTTCTTTGGATCTTTGCCAGGCTACAGCCATTTACACTTCAGTCTTGCCTACCAGGCAAGTCTCGGGTAGTTTTTAAGGAAGGGAGAAAAAGCAGTAGGAAAAAAGGCAATAAAGGGAGTTAAAAAATGCAATGATCACTTGGGCAGCTTTCTTTTGATTTAGGAAGTGAATGCTGTCCTAAATTAAATATATATCCATCTAAAGTGAATGCTGTCCTAAATTAAATATGTACCCATATATCCATATGTGTTTGGGTGGATATGGATCTATATGTGTATAAATATCTTCATATTTTTCTGTTCTGTTGAAACCTGGAATTGATGGGCAAATCTGAATGGCTGTTCCAATCTGCTGTGTGAACAGCAGCTATTATTAGAACTTGGTAATTAAGATCCATTAATTTTGTCATTATCCAGGTACATTGCCTATGGGTGTTAGGGATTTCTGCTTTGCATGTCCTGCTAGTTGTGTTTTTTCCTTCCTGCAGTGGGAAATTAGGAATAAAGGAGCAGAGATCTCCTCTCAAGCCTTCAGTGTAAGATCTAATATCTATTTATTAAGCATTATAGTGTATGAGTGAGAGTTTTCTAGATAATGTTATACTGTGTGGTAACAAATGCATGTTTTCTTTAGCTCTCAGCATTTTCATTGCAGCAGCCTCTGCCTTTTCAAGTTCTACTTCAGGTCTGTCAGTAAGGGGAAAAATAAACACACAGTTCTCAAAGTCTTGCAGCTGTGAGCCCACAAGAAATCTTTTGGGAACAAAAAGGTGATGTGGATATAAATCAGATGGGGAGATGTGCTTAGCACACCCAAAGATGTCCTGGACTTCCAGATGCCTGCAGTCACAGCAAATGTGTCCTCATGTGGAAAAAATGATGAACATCAAAAGACCAAGTAATATTAAAAGACAGGAGGACCAGGGAAGTGTTGGAGAGAGAGCATCATCCCAGACCCCAGAGTTTGAGTCCAGGCTGTTCCTGCTTTGCCATGGACATGTGGGTCAGAAATGCTGCTGTGCAGGAGGTGTCATCCCTTGGGTCCTGCTGACCCAGAAAAGTGAGCAGCGCATTTGTGAGGTAATAGAACAAGTACTGCCTGTGCCTAGGATTTCAAGGTTTTACATGTGTTGAATAGAATGCTGGAGTAGACAATGAGAATAGTAGCCTGGAGAGGAAAAAAAAAAGCTGAGTAAAGTTTTCAGGAGAAATCAACAGTGAGGAGAAAGCAGAAATAGAGAGGAAGAAATCATGTGCAGGTCAATTCTAATTTATAACTGACGTGTAATTCCTATTTCTGTTGATAAAGTAGAATTTTATCTTGCACTTTTGAGGTGGTTATTTTACCATGTTCCTCTCTCCTGCAAGAAATAGATTATTTTTTTGTTTTGAAACAGGGTGTTTGTCAAGTGATAGTCCTTTTTTGAATTTTTAGGCACTCTAATAAGGGATCACTATCTAATTAATGTGCTGCTCTGTGACTGGATGTTTTTTCGTGTTCAGTCATTAGTATTCTGCTGTCCAAACAGGCATTACTCACAATTACAATATTCCTCAAAGATATTGCTTCCAGTCACCATTTAAGTGCCAAATATGCGGTGTTATTTTGGAGCCTGAGGTGCAGTAAGACACAGTTGTCATCTGTTCTCTGTTGTAGTTTGTGCAGATGCTGTCCTGCCTTGCTCTAATTAGGGATGCACAAAGTGAGACAGTGGATGTTCACAAGACTGACTGAATTTTAAAGCTTTTAAGTGCTTGACAAGTTTGTGATGGTTTTCTGTTTGCTTTTCCTTGAGGAGGAAAATCTTCCCAACCCTCTCACTGATGGGTGTTGCTTGGATTAGATGTTGTCATTGTCACCATCATTCAGGACTGGAGGGTTACTGCCTCTGTGTGTCTCTCCTCTTGGAAGCACTGAGCCATCTCATTTTGGACTCTCAGGTCAAAATTACAAAAAAAAAGCACTCCTCTGTCCTCATTCTGTTCTGTTATTGTGTCAAATAACAGAACAGAATGAGATCTGTATGCTGCCCTGATATTTTCCCTTTTACTTACAAAGAGTAATGGATCTGTAGCTATTTGATTTGCAGCTTTTCTGCAGGTCATACTGCATCTGTCTTGACTCATTTTATGTATAGTCTAGGTCCTAAACATTGAGTTCCTCCTGAATTCTCTTTGGAGTATGTAATGGCTGGGCGAGTGTGTTTAATAGTCATGCTGAAGGGCTTGAGCTCTGTTGCTCACTGACTATAGTTGGAGTGTAATAAATAAATCTCTAGTTCCATTGTACAGTTAGGGATGATGCTATTGCTTTAACTGTGGCAGTCTTATTTTTGGTAATAGCACAGTCATGTTCATAACATGATTTAAACAAATAAATCTTCACCCTGTGTCTGCATACATTCACCGTTTTATATTTCCTCCTTGCAAAATTACTGCTGCCTTTTCTGTCCACTCTGTTGCCAGAGCTACACATGACTCAATATCACGAACCCTTTGCTATTGAATTCTCAGCCATTGTGTCTGCAGGAAAGTTCTCATTATTTACAAGGAAACTAACAACTTTCAGCTTTTTGTCCTAACTCGAGGGTATTACATTGGTTAAGTCAACTTTTCACTGACTTTGTGGGTGTTATGACCTCCAGAGTAGGATGAATCTCAAGAACCTCCCCTATCTTGTATTCATTCCCTTTAGGTTTCCTGCATTAGTGGAGCCTTGGGGAGGGTGCCAGTGGATAGAGGAAAGTTACTTGGTTTTAGTAACTGAAACTGCAGTTGGTGAAGAAACTGGCCAATTTTTAAGTAACGTGAGGATTTTTGTTTTCTGTACCAAAAGAAAGGAACAAACCAGAGTCACTCGAACTCACTCTTTTGCAAATAGCACCTGTTGTGCTGTAAAAGTAACTTGAAAACTTCAGACTTGCACGACAGCATCTCAAGTTCTTGGTCTAATTTTATAGCAAAATTGGTGGCATCACTGGTTACCCTTGGGAATGAAAAAGATTATTAATCTAGGACATCTTTTGTTTTCAATCTGAAAAGGGAATCAAAAAATCTTTAAATCTAAAGGGAAGTAGATAAGGAAAGGCTATAAAGGAAAAAAATGGGTAACAGCTTACACTTAGTAGCTTTCATAACTCAGTAGCCAAATCAAAAAACAAAAGAAGGTATTAAAATTGAAAAAGATTATATAAGGAGAAGGCTGAGAAAAATGTTACAAGGTCACTCACTCTCTGCAGCCATGGAGATGAGCTGCTCTGTGGTAAAACTTGAGTTCATGCTATCTTCATTTATATCTACAATATGATTTTAAACACCCCCCCAAATGTGCATGCCAAGTAATTAGAAAGCCTCAGTTATGTCTGAGAGTATGGAATGGTTCATGCTGACATTATTCTAGTAATGAAGTACTTATGTGTTTATTCTGAGCTATTCTGGCTCAGACTCAGGTGGAGGAAGCCCACCATGCATTTTATGGCCCTGGTGTGATGGTAACACCCTCTTGTGACACTGAGGCTTCCACTCTTAATATTTATAAAGGAGTCTGCATATAGAAATTGAAGAAAAAAAAAAAAGATGTAAATAATTTGCCAGCAAGATCATCTTCCTGGGAATTAAATCTTGGCTGCCGTTGCAGAGAGGTGACAAACTTAATGTCATTATTCATTTCCATTTTAGTTGCTAATGATGTCCATTGTTTGTAAACACCTGTTTAGGAGATAATGAGAGAAATAGTTGATGTGTCTAAATATCTGAAGATCCATTACAGTTTTGTCACTCCTTATCAGCATTCCTCTGCAGCTTTTGTCAGGCCTGTCAAGTTCTTTCTGGGAAGCTGATGTGAAGTGAGGCATGGGCTGCTGTGATTCCCTGGAACAAAATTTGGCTCTGCCCACTTTGTTTCTCTGTCAAATTATTTTCTTGCTGCACACAATCATTAACACTGCATTAAATACAACATTTTTTTAAAATCAGAGTAGATGATTGTTTTAGGAAACAAATATGTTACTAGAACTTTCATGGCAAATAAGTTGTATCTGCACAGGTTTTTATCTCCTCTGCTAATAGGCTTTACAAAGAGACAGTGAATCATAAAATGGTGCTTTCTCTGTAGCTTCTTTCTCTTTTTTTGATACCAGTTTCCACACTGACAGTACTGCAATAATATCTTGAACAAAAGGAAATAAAAGCCTCAGTCTCTTCCTTTTTACTCTTCTTCCCCCATGGCTTTTGCTTTTTAATATGGATATAAATGTATAATGAGGAATTTAAGAAACACAATGATATCTTCAAGTATTATTTTCTCTAGTATTGTAATCTTTCAGATAACTTTCTATCTTTTGGTCAGTTTTCCATGCAGTTTTCCTGCTTGGATTGAATGCATGTGCAATAAGTAATCAGACTGGATGTACATTGACACTTGCAACCAAATGGAAATAGCTCGCTTGCAAAATTTGCCTGCAGGATTGTTTTTCACAGGAAATTGTGTGAGCAAATATCTTGATTAAATTCAGGTTTCTCATGCAAAGTTCAGAAAAATCTGGTGCTGGGGAAAAAAAGTAAATTTACATTTAAATGCTCTCCTGCTACAAGTTAAATTCCAATTTAGCCCTGTCAACAAAAATTAAGCTTAGATATACAAAGGGGTAATCTGACAGATTTACAGGCAGGTAAGATGCATATGACTTGGAATGTGATGGCAGTTAATGCTGTGTGAATAGCAGATAATTTTAAGTTACAGACTGAAACCTTAGGAAACTGATTGATGTTATTTAAAAGTTGCTAAACTGAGTTTCCCAAGTTTGAAATGAAAAAGCTGCCTTTGATTAGAGAGCAGATGATTTTATAGGCAAAATAAATGAGATTTACAACATGTAACACAAAGGTTCAGAACTCAAGCACTTGCAAGAGTCTCTGTGGAAAGGAAGTTACTGAAGTTACAGCTTAGCATGTTGATATCTGGAGGTGAATTTAAGGGAGTGGAACTAAAATACATCCCTCTACAGGAAAATTCAGGTCACCTATTTTGTTTAGGCTTTTGGTATAAATATCTCTTCACAAATACCTCAAATTGCCACTTTTTCTGAAGGGATCTGCCAGGTCCTGTCCCTTCAGTGGTGAGAAATAACAAAAAACAAGATGTCACTGAGAATATATTCATAGAAATAATGGTAAAAGTATAACCATTTATACTCATCTGTCTTTCTGGTTGGGCTGGGGTAGAATTCATTTCCTTCCCAGTGGCTGGAATGGGGGTCTGTTTGGGATTTGTCCTAAAAACAGTATTAATGATACAGAAAAGACTTTTTTCTTTCTGAGCAGCACAAGGTAGTAGCTATCAGTCAGTGTTGACTTGGGCTGAATTCAGTGTGTTCAGGGGAAAAACTCCTTTTACTCCTCTGAACAGGCAGACAAATGACAATTTGTTTGTTTGATTATCAGCCAAAATTAATTTCTCTTGGAAAACACAAGAGGGAACAAATACAGTTTTACTAACCTCTGTACAGCCAATAAGAGTGCAAAGTTTGGGACACGGTTACAGAAGGGAACCAAGTTTTTTTCCTCAAATACTTGATTTTATTTTGGGAACTACACTTTGTCTTGTAGTTGCATTAGGGCCAGTTGAGGCAAGTTTTATGTTCAGCTTTGTAAACACTACAGTTCCTTTTGCAATGAACCATTGGATATTTCCATGATGGACAAGAAGCAGCTTGTTTGTTGCTGTCCCATTCACTTCAGTCAGATCAAACCCATTAAACTGGTGGTTATGTTAATCTAAATTGGAAAATAGCAGGTTATTGTACTTTAAAATAAGCACATCAATAAAGTGATTAAATCCCAGGGAAAAAAGGCTGAGATGAGATGATACTGCTTGATAAATGGAAAAATTTTGGCAGTTGCAAGTAGTATTTGAGTTTTTCTAATGTGCTATATATGCGGATTAATCACACATTTACAGACTGAAAGCACAATTATTACACAGACAGATTCTCAAGATACAAATAATATTGCATTTTGCTTTACCTTGCTCAGACTTGTCAGTAAACCAAATGCAAAAATTGTTAATTATGTACTTTTGCTTGGTAACTGTGTTCCTGTATGTTATATACCATGAATATACATTTTAAAATTTGAAATGCATTCTTCCTGCTGGCAAAACCCTTTTGGAATTCCTTATTTTCTTGAAGTGAAAAGATAAGTGACACACAGTGTCCTCTGTATAGCACAGGTTGATTATTACCATCTAATTTGGTAAATAGATTTAAAGCATCATGAAGGAAGTGTTCTCTGGGGGAAAAAAATCCCTGTGGGTGCCAATTGCACCTTATTAAACCCTCAGTGGTGATGTTGGTTCATGCTGGATGCCTGTCAAGTTATGTTGAATAAGTTATTGAACAGATATTTTATTTTGTTGATGTCAATGCAAGAACATGGATTACTGATATTCCTTTTTATATTTGACCTCGTATTCCTTTTTTGTACTGGAAGAAGTGAGGGTGAATCAAACAGTTCACTTGTGATAGGAGGTATTGAAAATTTTCTCTAAAGTCCTTCTGGAAACACTAAGGAAAAGCACAGGAATTATGGTTTGGTGTGCATGGTTACCTTGTGGCTGCATAGCTATTGGAGCACTGGGAATTTTTAGAGCAACTAAACTGGAAAAGACCTAAATTATCATTTTCAGTGAAAGAGACATATCAATATAATGCATTTGTGGTTTGAGAACAGCAAGGAGTAATGAAATATCTAAAGGGGAAAAAGAATCAGCACATGAACCTATAATTTGAGTGCTTCTAGAAATATATTCCTTAAAACCATTGTAGGGTACAGGAACTGTATATTCTGCCATTTGGTGTCATTTTCCTTGGGGCTGATGCTGGCACAGCTGGCAGAAGGCACCAAGTGCAGAGCAGAGTCTGGGATGCATCCACTCTACTTCAGAATTTCTTTTTTCTCTTCAGTATCAGGCTTGAGAGATTAAGGATTGGAGAAAGTTGATGATGAAAGATAAAAGTGTGTTTTCATATGTACGTAATTATTTACAACAATACTAAAAATGCTGCATGTGTAAAAATGCTTATGCACCCAAGAAAATCTTAGCATACTCTTCCCCTTCCTTGAATTTCCTTTGCATTATCAAATAGCTGCATGTTTTCTACTCTGTTTTGATCAATTTTGCCAAAACAAAATTAATATTAAAAAATCTTTTGAACTCAAAAAGATCTGACAGAGGCTTAGTTTTTCAGATGCTGAATTTTTTATGTATTAATCCTAACACAAAAAGGAATCAAGGAAGACTTTCATTATAAACCCAGAAGTTTGCTTTGGTCTTTCTTTTCTTTCTGGTATTATACCAGTAAACATTTTTTTTTCCTTGACAAATGTTTTCTAAGATAATATTACTTGTAACACCCTGCTGCCAGTTCTGCCTCCTGTACTTCTACAGGACAAAGAAGAGATCAGGATGTTTTAGACCAAACAATTTTGGCCCTAACAATTAATTCAAACGTCTGAATCTGCTCCATGACAAGTTTTATTAAAGCTGTCATTGTGGTCTAGTCTTGGTGTACTCCTTCAGTTTTTGATGGAATTGTGCCTTTTGTTTGTTTGGTTGGTTTTTTTTGTTTGTTTGTTTGTTTGTTTGTTTTTTGTTTGGGAACCATTTATGTGATGAGTTTATTTATTCTGAAAATTCACCTGAGCTCAGATTGCACAGTAATTTGAATTTATTGAGAAACACATGCAGTTGCAGTTCTAGGTGTTTTTCAGCTTTAAAATTTGTTAGCCTTTATGATATGGATGTAAAACATAGAGGCATTTTTCATTATTTCTCTCTATTCACAGCTGGAAAAGCAACAGAATTTCCAGTTCTTTTTTGTGTGTAGGTTTTTTTTTACATGAACCTCGCATTATTTATAAAAGCAGAACAACATCCTGTGTTGGGTTTTTCTTGTTCATCTTCTGTTTTGAGATCAAGGTTCCCCAACCTGTTAGAGGAAAATTCAGTGTTACACTTCACAATAGCATAACCCTGACATGTTGCTTTCAGCTCAGGGCCTGTTAGTTGTTCTTAAGAGATCCTTTCCTGTGAGTAAGACCTCTGGAATTTGTCAAATGTCATCCACTGAAACGGGGTCTGTGGAGGCTGCTGGAATCCATGAATCCTGGATTGTTCTGTCAGCAGGCTGAACGTGGACACACATTTGTCTTGGGCTCAGCCCTGCTGTGTCTGAGTGTGCAGAAAATACTGTAGAGTACCTTTAGGGTCAGTGAGCTTCAGACAGTGATGAATTTCAGCTCTGAACTCCTTGGGAGCTGTGGGTTTATCCCTGGTCACGCCAGGGATGGATAATTCTCAAAAACAGGTGTAGGTGTTAAACAGCATGAAGGAAGCAGCCTAAAAAGGGGAATGGAGCAAGGTTTCATTGCAAACCTGGCGTGTCCCAGTCAGGTTCTTGGCACCAGAGCAGAGCCAACTTCTGTGACACAAGAGGTGGAGAAAAGTCTCCTCCCTCAAGCAACCCTTTGGCAATAATGGAATTTTTTGGGAGCAGAGCTATTAAAATTAGTGGCTGTTGGAGGGCCACAAGATGAACCAATATTTCGAACAGAGTACAAACTTAATTTTTTTCCTTTGACTTCACAGAAAGCTGGTACATACACAGTTCACTGAGTAGTGGTTGAGTCACGCAGGTAGATGGAAAGGAAGATGCTGTATGACAAAAGGAGTTTCTTTTTGGCAGATATGATGGATGACATGGGGGAAAATTTGGGTAAAACCAGAAAAAATCATGTTTTACAACGCTGACTTATGTATTAATATGAAATATGTAATAATAATATGGAATATGACATTAATGTGAAATATGTAATATTTCATGGGTTAGGTGAATGCCACTGAAAAGGGACAAGGAATGAAACCCAATATAATATTACATTCCTGAATGTGAAGTAATATTTATATGAAGACCTTAAGTATTCTTAATGAATACCTTAAAATTTTACAAATATCTCTTTGTATTCTTCCCCTTCCCACAGCCCCCTGCCATCCCTTTCCTTGCTAAAAAAACTTCAGGTGTTATTTATTTTTCTCTATACTAGAACTAGATTTGAAGAAACAAATCAGCAAAAGAGAATCAGATCAAAAGGTAGATACATCTGAAAATTATCAAGGGCACAGTTTTCTGCACCTGTAGCCCCCTAAAAGCACAAACCTGTTTTTGCTTAAGCCTTGCATTTTCGCACTAAAATTCTAACATGAAAGTGAAACAAAAAAGGGCAATAGTCTGATTCTTACTAGCCAGATGTATTCTGCATTTTCTAATACATGTAATACTTACAAGTAACAAAACAAAAATAAAGTTAACTGAAGCGTTATTACAGAAAGTCCCATAAAATCTAGAGTAGTCATTTTCCCTGCTTGGGTAGGAGGATTACTTGTTCTATTAAAGTACATTTTACCTCTGGAGAAAAGACTTTAAAAGTTGAAATTTTAGTTTCCTGTTTTTCCAGTGCTCTGCTTGTTATCGTGACTAATTACTTTGTTATAAACCCAAAATTTTTATCGAAGCTTCAAAGTGCTTCATGAGCTGGAAGGCATTGCAAAGAGCAGCTCCCCCAGAGGCAATGTTAATACTAAATACACAGTGTGAGAAGCATCAGAATGAAAGCAGGAATTTAACAACTCTGAGGATCTCTGCTACAAAAGAATCCAAGGATCAGTGGCAGCCATTGATGGGATTCATGGGTATTGACCCAATCCCTGGATATTTTAGTGCTGTTTTATGACAGACATGTGTTTTTACAAATGTTCACGGTTTAACATGAATATTTTCAGCTTAACATTTATATTGCTTGTGAATGTCAGAGGATAAAATAATTTTATATGAAACAGAAAGCAGAGTAAAAAATAGATGAACAGGAAAGAAATATGTAAAATTAAGGTTTTGATCTCCTAAGATGAAAAAACCCTTATTTGTAGCTTCATTAGAGATTATAAAAATCTCCTGGAAGAAGGCTGTGAAAAGAAAGCTGTCTGAGAGATTTGAGGTTGCAATGATGGCAGTGAGTAGCTATTTTTCTTCATGCCATTGTTTGTCTCAGCATGCTGCAACACTTGGTTTTCTGCTCAATAAGGTACCTAGCAGACATAAAATTCAATCTTCAGAAGTTCTGAAATTGTTTGCTTCTCTTAAATATCTTATTTCTAAACAAGGTGTTTATGGTCTCTGTGATTAAAACAAGAAATGGGACAACTTTAGAGTCCTGACCAAATGATGTGATGAGTAAATTGGCAGAGAGACTTAGATTTTTTTTTTTTTTTTTCAGTCTGGTATCTATTACATCCTGCAGTTAGAAGTAAAGTGGAAATTGTATCTGTGATACGAAGAGAATGCAGAGGAGGATAATACTGACATTAATTTGGCTCTGGTGTCACAGTGAAACTTGGGTGTCTTTCCAGCATTGTCCAGTGTCACATATGGGGGACACTTATCTTAATCCCCAGTGGCATAGTTTGAAATGAAGTGTCAGAGGTGTTGAATCAGAACTGCTGGATTTGTGTAACATGGATTTGTATCTGGCTTCACAAGGAGAGTTAATTTCCAGAATAAAACTCAGATTCTTAAATGCAGGGTTGGATTTCTTCTTTGAATGGGCCTAAAACCTGAACCTCATGGGCCATCTCTGAAAAGAGGAGTTTTTTTTCTCCATGCACTTTCAGTAATTAGCAAAGAGTGGCAGCTGATGATCTTAGCAGCAGATCTTTGCTGCACCTCGTGCACTTTGCCCTGGGAATCTGAAGGGGACAACAATTGATTTCACAGGCAGTTAGGTAACTGAGGGGATTTATTCAGTGTACATGAAAGGACAAATGGTTTCTCTTAGGAATGAGCAGGTTTTTTTAGTAGTTTGAGGATTGAGCCTATTAGTGCTTCTGGTTAATTCCCATTTGAGGAGTATGTTCTAGTCACTGCCTAAATATAGTGCTTTCTGCCTAATTTTTCCCTTCACATTTTGCTTCTAATCTCAAAGATCTTTTGTGACCTTAGTTCTCTTGAGCTAAACTTTCGTTTCCTCCAGATGTTATCCAGTGCCATGTATTTAATAGATTGCCATTTATTAATCATCTCCAACTGCAAATTGAAGATATCAGGTGCTGGAGCCCTTGTCATCTGTTCCCTAAGGTTTGAAAATTTCTGCCCAGGATATTGATTGGATCAGCAGTTCTGTGGAAGAGTTGAAAAACCAGATGAGTACACAACAAATGTCAGGTGTTTCAGGCACCTTGGCAGAACTGTGAAGTCTCTGTTGTTGCTGGTTCCTTTTTTCCCCTCCCCTCTTTGTGCAATGTTTTGTGATTCTCATCATGAAAGGTACTTTCTAAACGTATATTGAATAGCTAAATACAGAGCCAATTTGTAAAACGTCTTGATAATATTTTCTACCTGAATTAGGTTATTACCTTGATTGCATTTGACTAATGTGCCACCTCATTAGGAAGCTGGCATACATAAAGCAAGCATATTATGGAAAAAGTGATTTTACTCACATCTTTTAGGAAGACATCATGTGCAAGAAGAAGGAACACAGTCAGAATCAAAGCGTGCAGTTATTGTAAAATGGTTTTCTTCTGCAATTCAACTTCTGAAGTAGAGACAGAAAAAAAAATGTTCTTGTTCAATAAAGTATCCTCAAAGATTTCCCTTCCTATTTTGCACTTCTGACACCTCTTAAAGAGGAAACAAAACTTCAATTTTTTTATTACTGTAATTAAGAGACCTAGCAGCCTGACTTTAGTGATCTTAAGTGCCAGGTTGAATTGTGAAATAGAAGATGCAACAGGTGACAGGATGATAGGGCATTTTAAAAGAATAATAGAGAACTCTGGAGAAACCAGAAGAGGGTTCCTTATGAAATACCCAAATTAAAAAAAAAAATCTGCTATTTTTTCTTCTTACTATTTTAAAAGTGGCTCTTTGGATGACATTATTTTTATGAGGGCCAGAAGCAAGTGAAAGGAAGTAGAAGCTGGCTGACTAGAAAAGAAACAACAGATATTCATAAATGTGTCCTTAAATGATCATATTTTGCAGTCTTCAGTCCTCCAACTTCCTTTGGACTGTAAAGGCCTTCTCCTAGTGCCACTGGGCTGCTCTGCTCCTGCTCCATTTGACATTAGAGAAAGCAATGCAAGTGTTCTCAAGGTAATTTCATTAAGAAAAGGCTAATGGTGCCTGTACCTGCAGCACACAGGTTTGTATCAGAGTTGGACAGGCAAATGGGAAAGAGCTGTGTCTTTATCCA
>VXBR01004983.1:38218-65477 GCA_013400215.1 Cisticola juncidis | reverse complement strand
AGCTGTCTTTATCCACAAGGTTTGTATCAGAGCTGAACAGGCAAATGGGAAAGAGCTGTGTCTTTACCCAGAAGGTTTGTATCAGTTGGACAGGCAAATGGGAAAGAGCTGTGTCTTTATCCAGAAGGTTTGTATCAGAGCTGAACAGGCAAATGGGAAAGAGCTGTGTCTTTACCCAGAAGGTTTGTATCAGTTGGACAGGCAAATGGGAAAGAGCTGTGTCTTTATCCACAAGGTTTGTGTCAGAGTTGGACAGGCAAATGGGAAAGAGCTGTGTCTTTATCCACAAGGTTTGTATCAGAGCTGAACAGGCAAATGGGAAAGAGCTGTGTCTTTATCCAGAAGGTTTGTATCAGCTGAACAGGCAAATGGGAAAGAGCTGTGTCTTTACCCAGAAGGTTTGTATCAGTTGGACAGGCAAATGGGAAAGAGCTGTGTCTTTATCCTTGTGGCTACTGCTGAGGGAGAAGGGCTGAGTGTGTGTTACAGCTGGTTTGATGCTACAGCAGGAAATGTCAGGTATCACCTTTTTGTGGCCTTGGAAATTCATTATTGCCTCATGCAACAGAAAGAGGGGACAAATCACGGCTTGGAAATATTAGGGATGGCATGGAAATGGCTTATGGTGATGGTGTCCCCAGTAGCAGTGCCCATCTGCCAAGTGTTTCCTTAATCCATGAGTATTCCTGTTATGTCTTCATGATGGGAAGGTGCAGGTAATGCAACAGAGGATTCAGATTGTTTACATGTGGGTTTTTGATGCATGCATCTTCATTTTTACAATGCAGACCTGCATGGCCTCACCTCCCCGCGCTGTACTGATGTTGTTCCATTGGTTTTGGACATGCGGGCCAAAGCTCAGGTGTGATGAATTCAGAAATGTGTGGAAATGCATTAATCCCTGTCCATGTCAGTAATTTCTGTCAGTGTTGTTCTTGCAGAGGGTGGTATTGCTGCTAGTGGAGGTATAACCTAATGAGTTTAATACTGCATTGCTAAGTATTTAATCATGTCATGCTTTGCTGTTCATCCTTAGTTAATATATGTCACAGAGTAATGAAAGTGTCAAGGTTAAAAATATAGCAGGAGTACATCATACTGAATGATTTCTAGTTCTGGAAATAAGTTCATTTTCTTTTCTGTATTTTTTTTCTCCTCTCCTGCCACCCTCACCTCCCTTCCTCCACCTTTTTAATGTTTTGAGCAAAGTGTTTGTGCAACTTCTTCCTACCCCTTATATTGTTTTGTGATTCTTGTTTTTTGAGACAAGGGAAAATCATGGTTTAGTCCAAAGGATTTCTCACTGGGCTACACTACCTGGTCCTCATTTGGTGAAAGGGGAAAGGCTGTAACTGTTCTCCACATAACTTTGTTAATAAACCCTTGATACTTGTAGAAATACTATTAGGAATACTTGTAGACACAGTGCAAAGAGGAGAATTTGTTTCACATTTCAGCAGGTAAATAGGAGAAAGCTGCTGCTTCTTCATCCTCTTTGGTGTGTGAGAAGGTTGATAGCTATGGCTATGAGAAAGGTACATTGAAAAGGAGTTAAAAGTGTTATTTCCTTTCTCATTTTTTAATTCACTGCTAATTTTGGATTGTCATAATCACAACATTTTGATTTGGGTTTTTTTGCAGGCTCAATTTCAAATATCTCTGTAATGCTCAAGAAAGTAATTACTTAAGATTATCATTACCTCTGTTCTCCTGTGTTTGTGATGTTTTGCTACATTTTTTGTACATTGAACTTTTTAACATCCATTCAATGCACATGTAGCAATAAGAATGCTGTGAAATATGAAAGACCTGGATGCTGTGTAGAACCTTACAAAGTCTGTAAATTATCTGATTAGTGTTAGATCGTCCATGGCTTCATTTTTTTCACCCTGACATTAAATGAGGGAAAAACAATTACTGTCAGTGTACAAGGCCTCCCTATCCTGTGTCACATCAAAAAGCTCTCTTGATTAAATAAAATTATCTCCTCCTCACAATTCTGGGGTTCTGGCCACAGTTTCTACCTGTTCATGAATTTTTTTTTTCCTTTTTCTTTTTTTCTTCACTATTTTTTCCTGCAAATGACTTGAATTTATGTCTGGCAAATGTTTAGTAGCTAAGCTGAGGAATTCATTGGCTGGATCCTGGTATGAGCAGTTAGAATACTGTAATTTCTACAGTATGCTTTTTGAGTGATATGAGACTTAAATATACTGAAGGCAGGTCTTTACTGCAGAAACAAGCGTAAGAAAGGCAGCTTTGTCACAGCAGAATAATTTGGAAGATTTTAGTGCCCACAAATATGAGATCTGTGTAAGGATTGCTGTCATCACTGAAAATTTTGCATTATTTGAGGGGAATCTCTTGTCAGATAATCAGGTCATCATTTCTAAGGGACTGGGGATTGCAGCACTCTTTTCTTGGAGGTAGTATTTGGAAAAGGCTGAAGACTTTTTAACTTGCTTTTAATATTTACTATGAATAAGATCATCCTTTTATGATGCAACTCCCTAACGGTCAAAAGCATTTTTGGCACATTATTTTACATTTGTGTAACTTTGTGGGGTTTTTTTTCTTTTTTTTCTGTATACAAGATGAAATTGTTAGGGCAGCTGTCCAGTAAGACAAAGCTTTGACCTTGTCCTTCTCTTCCTCAGTCTTTGAGTCTGACAGCAGATTTGTGTTCACTTCTCACTGTGCTCTCTTCTGGTCTCTGTGGCCTGAACTCAGAGGAGCTGCTTACTGGAAACAAATCATTATTAAAACATGAGTCTGGAAGGCTTCCCACTTCAGGGCATGAACTCTTAGAGTGTCCAGCCCAGGCTATCAAGACCCTCACTTGTTTTGTGGGGTTTTTTTCTTTATAATCTTATCACTGCTTTTGCATTACTCAGTGGAAAGGGTTGCCACCACATGCAAAGCTACCCAGTATGGAAATGCTTCCTGGTTTTCATTCCAGAAAATCCAGGGAATCCTGTGACTCGTGTTCATAGGATGCAGCAAGAAAAGCGTGAGAGGGAGGTGTCTCTTATTGGATCAAATTGTGTAAATAAATGAATAATAATATTATTAACATTTTATTGGTGAGATAAAGAAGAGGTGCAAAGTGAGGTCACCCTGACTCCCCACGGGTCCTGTGGAGTTTGGTCTGACTTTTTTTGTCCTCCCTAAGTGAGGACCTTGATTTTTAACTCCCACTGCTGCCCAAACCTTTTAACTTCCTGAGTATCACTTGGGACTTTGATATTTCATTATGCTTTTTCATAACTAATTGCTGACAGTGGCACAGTAGGAGCCTCTTACAAGACTCCCTGAAGTAATGTATTCTTAATATCAAAACTAAAATTTCTAATGGTGATATTTACAACTAATGAGTTTTGGATTCTAGAGTGTATCTACTGTACATTTATTTTCATCAAGTGAAAAGAGGTTATGTACAGGAATAAACAGTACACCACTTGTGGAATTTTGAATAAATAGACCTTTTGGATATCTAAATTAATTAGTGCTGATATGGAGCAGATAAAATGAAACTGAACTCCAAGAAGCTGAGGGACAATAGTAGAAATTTCATAAATGCAGAATGTCTTCCTTTATTTTCCTCTGGATGCATGCAGGATTCATTGATTTAATGCAGTAAGTGGAGTTACCTTTCTGTATCTTGAAATTGTGGAACTACATTTTTAGGATAGAACTTTTTTTACATTTTTCTGTCTTTTTTTTAACCATCAGTGCATACAAATTACATACCTATTGAATTAGTACCAGTTGTCTTTGACTGAGAGGGATTACTTTAGATAATGGAAAACTTAAAACTTAAGGAACACTTGGAAAATATTTTTGTAAATTCTTCCTGCTATGTTGCACTGTGCACTGAAAGCTTTGTTTTCCTGCTACTGTTGTCATTTTCATCTGTCTTTAGATTTTGCTGTGCCCTCCATTCTGTTTTGAAATACGGGGAATGAAAGAAATATCATTTATCCCTAAGGAAAGTAAATTAATTGGGGAGGGGAAAGTAATGTGTGGGTTGTGGTTACATGCAATGATCACTGCAATGCATGCATCACCATAACCCATGATGGAGCAGCTTTGATTTTTTTTTTTTCTTTTTTTTTTTTTTTTTTTTCGGACCCTTTTTGTGGGGGGGGGAATTTTTTTTGTTTAATTTGCTGTGAAACAAGAGTGTGTGACAAAAAAGCAGTGCTGCCAAACAACAATTGATCATGTGTAAACATTTCAAGTACTGGGAAGGATAACTCTGTGCATGTGTTCCTGATTTCCATCTGGAATGATTTCCCCCCTGTACAATTAGCTGAACAACAACAAAAAAAGAAGTTGATAATGGAGCTCCACACAGCAAAAGTGATGCTCTTTGGAACAGTCTGATTTATTTCAGCAAGTCAAATATCACCTTTCATTTTTTCCTGCAATTTTTGGGGAATGAAAGCTTTTCATAAGCTAGGTGTGATATGAGAAATTGTGTGTATATGTAAGGTCTGCTCTGAGTAAGTAATTTGGTGAATAAATTCTAAAAATAAATTCTAAAAATACTGAATTACATAGAACAACAGAGTTGGGGATTTTTACTTTTTAGAACGGGTGATAAATTTAGAAAGGTATATGTTAAGATATTCTTTCTACTTCATGTGCTAAAAATGTGAGTTTTCTGTTTTCTGTAATACAAAAAAAGCCAGAGCTACTTGGTGTGTGCCTTTTGAAATGAAAATGAGCAACATTACTTGGAATGGTAATAGGGATTTTAGATTCAGATTTTTATATATATATTTGATTGTTTTGTTCTTGTTTTTCTGGTGTCTTTAGTATTATAATCTCATCAGATAAATTGTTGTCTGCATCTAATGGTAAGATCGTCCATAACAGAGCTGAACAATGGTTTCCAAATGTGTTACATATCAAATTTTAAATTTTAAGATGCCTGTTATGAAGATTTCTTAAGATTCACTTGGCTTTAATTGCTCTTGTTTCACCATCTTGCTGCTTGACCAGTCATTGTTTCTACCTGAAAAAGGAGCTTCTCTATTTTTTTTCCTATTCCTTTCTTCTCCTAGGAATAAGGTTAATTAACATGCAGCTTTATAGAAAATTGACATTGTGTGGTTTTGGGGTGTTGAGCTCAAAGACCCGGGAGTTCTGAGCACAAAGAAAAATGTCTCTCTTTTGTGGACATCCCTCTCTTCAGTGACATCCTCTAAGATCTCCATTTGCTGCTTCAGAATCAGAGATCACTTGTGACACTGGCAGAATTTGCATGTGTTTTTTGACTGTGACAACGAGGACAAGAAACAGGAGGAGTTTGCTGGATTTTTTTCAGCCTGACAAATTTGTATTCTTTGACATAAAAGGTGTTTGATACTAAGAAGTGGCTTTAAAACTTAAGGGAAAGATCTGAGCTTTCCCACCTCAAGAGCAGGGTCTGTGCAGATTTTGAAAAGGAGGTAGCTGTTTATGTATTCTTCAAATCTATGAAAATGTCAGGTCTGTGGTTGTTGCCTTCACTGAAGAGAGCCTCTTTTCCCCAGACTGCCATATAAATTACTTATTTTGTTAGCTTCCTTTTCCCTACTGGAAAAGAACATGAAAAAAGCAAAAGACAGAACGTGAGGAAAAAAAATAGTAATTCTGCTTGAATTAAAAATAATTCCATAACTTCTGAAGCAATTACCACAAGATGTACATCTAGGTATTGTGTATTATTTCTCATTTAACTGAAATTCCTTAATTTTCACTTTGCTGCCCAGCTCCAGTTTGGTTTTGCAGCAGCTGCACAAGGACTCTGCAGAAGTTTTCCCTTAAACCTGTACTTAAAATTAATAAACTTTGTACTGGGGTGGGTGAGAGCTATTCTATATTCTGCAAGCAATGTCAGCTGGAAGAGGTGTAGTATTGGAAGGAATCGCTTGGTTGTGAGACCAATTTCAGAAACTTTCTCTGGAATCTTCTGCAAGACTTCAGAGATTTTTAAAAACTGCCCACCAACCTCTGGGACTGCAGAAAAGCCTTGGAGAAAAAAAAACCCTTGAGGGAGTGCAGTGTTGTAACTTGTGAACAATTTGGCTTTTCAGTTTTTAATGTGCTTTTTTAAACTGAAGTTCACGAACCGAGAAATATATTTTAATCACATTTCTTACTTTGTTAAAACCCCCTGTTAAGTCTATTTGCATTTCTGAGTAAGTAATGGAAGGATTAGATGCTGTTTTCTTCCTGTGCCTTAGCTCTGCATTGTGTGTTTGAAGTAGGAGTGTGACAAATGCTTGAAATTGAAAGTTCCTCTGAAAAGGAATTACTAGGTTTTTTAAAAAAACTTTTCTTTCTGCATGCTCAGGAGATCTCCTGCTCCTTTATAACAGTGAATTGTATTTATATCTGTAAATGGCAACAGCTGTGTCATCCTATTACAATCCTGCCTGAGAAACTGTGTCTCCACCAAGGTAAGGTTCGTGGAGTTTGAGAAAATATCAGCTACAGAAAATGTTTCAGTAGGCAAATGTCAGTGAGATATTAAAATGGTCTTGGTGGACAGAACAAGAGCATAATGTTTGCCAGTTCCTAAAGTCACACTGAACTGAAAAAGGCATTGCAGTTCTTTTTGTGCATCCCCACCTCAAAGTTGCTTATTGTCAGTGAATTTTATTTCCTTTTTGTAGAGATGGATGTATTTTTCCTGTAAGAACACTTATCTGAGTAGCTGGTAGTGGATCTCCTTTTCACATAAGGAAACTGTCACTGACCAAGCTGCTTCCTCACATTTTTCCTTTTTGAAATCATGAAATGAGTATTTATTCCATATGTGGCTGGATGAACCTGTGATTTTAGCCAAGTGCAGGAAATTTAAATTACGTGAAGTTACCACAGTACTATGTAAGGACCAACAATGCTTTTATCTCCCCCCCCACTTCCTATCTTCTTATGAGGAACAGTTAAATTTCCTCAATCATTAGCTAATTAACTGATATAATAGCTTAATGTTCCTCCCTTAAGGATTCTAGGATGAAGCATGTGGTTTATTAATCTACATTTTGGTCAGCTTGATCACTGTTACAACACCAACTGTGGTAGGGTTTTGAGGTTCAATTCAATTTTAACAGACAATTGTTACTTTTTTTCTGGTTTTTTAACTCTCTCCATCCTACATCCTCCTTTTTTTGTGTTTGCCCACCAATCAGTGCTTTGATTCAATTTTTAGGAAAATACCATTATTTTCCTGTTGGGTTTTTTTGTTTGTTCCACACCCCATTCCCTGCCAATCCCTTAGGTCAAGTGGAAAGGGAAAAAGGCAGCAGCATTTGTTCCCTCCTGTCATCCTCACCTCTTGTAACTCCAGATTTCAGTCCAGAGGTCTAAACAAACACTGAGATGAACTGGCTGATTTTCAAGGTAATAGGAAACTTCAACCTGTTCTCTTAATTTAATGCAACTTTCAAGTTTTATATTTCCTTCCTCCTTCCCTTTCCTCGAGGAGAAAAAGATTTTCAAAACCACCGACTCTGATGCTCCTTACTTGACTTAATTGGAAAAAAGACATTTTAGGTCCTTTTTGTGCATCTTTAAAGTGTGGTCATTAAGTTGGAGCCTTTTGTAACAAGCTCAGCTCTGAAATAGTTTGGCCACTGCAAGCTGATTGTTTCGTTTAATTCAGATCATCAATCAGCTGTCTGTCTTAATTTCTTCATTTTGTCTGCTTCATCTAACCTCTGCTGAATGAGCCACAGGCTTCAGATGTCTCCTAGAAACCTGAAAAGGTCAGGAGACAACTTTTGATGGCCACTTTGATCTCTTGGAGAGTTTTTTTCAGCTCCTTTGGAACTCTGAAGAAGGTTCAGCTCTCCAGATGAGCTCCAGAGCCAAGGGCTGCATTTGCACCATTGTCACATTTTGTCTGCAGATTGTGGCCATCTGTGAGACTTCTTGGTTTTCATCTTGCAAAATGAAGGGAAGGTACAGGGTATTCTCTTAATCTCTCTCATATTAGTCTGTCATGTCTGTTCTTTTTCTTAATTTACTTTTTTATGTGTGCGTCCCTCAATATCAAGCATTCAGTGAGGTCTTTTGAGGATTTTAGTGCACACAAGTTGTGTTTGGGTTGATTTTTCTCAGGTAAAAAACTACAAGGAGCAGATCTCACTGAGCTGGAGGGGCAATTTTGGATCTGGATATTTCAGTAGATTGTCAATACACCAGGTCTAGAGTTTACAGGACAGATGTGAGAACTATTTATGATCATTGTTTTATTTTTCTTCTGAATTTACCTCAGCTTGGTAACATAATTGTAAATATCTGGTGTAAATCGTTGAACAAAAAATTTAATATTTAGTGGAACTTGCTTAGGAAATGGAGCAAGAAAGCCATAACTGGAACTGGAGTTTGGTCTCTCCACCGCCCATCTTCTATAATGAAGCTTTATTAAAAGGAAGAATTTTCATGCTGTAATTGCTGAATATTCATGTTAACGGTGCTAATAATACAACTTAAATTGCTTTGAAGGAAAATGAGTGTCTATCCAGCAGTTCCAACATTACCTCAAGCAAAGGAAACAAAAAAGAGTAACTTGAAATCCACAGATTGAGTTGCAAAATAAATCTTGAGTGAATATTGCTTTTAATGATTCATTAAGAGATTCATTATTTTAAAAAAATTGTCCCTATATTTTAAAATAATAATAATAATAAAATAGCACAGAGAAATAGAATCTGTCTGGTACAAGTAGCAGGTCTGTGTAGACTTTCTCAGAAGTTCACTCTCAGAATCTGTTGTCTGCCATCTAGAGTGCCTCTGATTTAGAAAAAAAAAAACTTTTGACCTTTATTTAATGTTATAAAACCGTTGGACAATGGTAATAGGGTGCAAACTGCAGGGTATGCTGGCACTTGAGTCACTTCATAGAAAGCAGGACTCTCAAAAATCATCATAAAGAAAAAGATGCATATATGATATCTGGTTTAGAGTAAAACTGATCACTCTCAGTGCATTCTCAACATCTCTTGAGCTGTGCAGGTTTAAGATGATCATGCATAGCTTGCATTTTAATCCTGATTTTAACATGCACTAGTTGACATGAGTGATAATGAACTTTTCTGTATGTATGAGTTAAATTGTGTCATCTGTTCCTTTAGACAAGAGAGGTGATTGAATGGTACAAGATGGGAATAAATTTTATTCCAGTTGGAAATTGTCAAATCAGGCTCACCTTATTCAAAACGCTGCTTTTTCTACACACAAACATCTCAAATATGCTGCATAAAACTTTTCTACAGCAGCTTCTTTTGTGGTGTGTTCTGGGCCCTGATTCCCCTTTAATGTGATGATAATTAGTTGGAAGGAAAGTTTCTCTTTTCAAATCCAAGATAATCCAAGAAAATTGTCAATGTGCAAAAGTTGTTTATCAGAATTAGTGTTGAATTGCAGTGCTAAACATCTTTAAAGCTCTTGTATATGATCTAAGACATCAAAAAAAAAGCTAAACACTTAAGTAATTTCCATTTTAAAAGGTGGCAATAAACCAAGGTACCATTATTCAGAGATGTCTTACATTGGAGAATGACTGAGAACACATTTTCTGGTGGAAAAGACTTTCTTTTTAAAATTCTAGTAGCTGAAACATTGAACTGATGGGAATAAATAGCTTATTTGTCTCCAGTGTCCAAACGATCTGTGTGGAAAATCTCTTCTGACTGAACAAAGAACAGCTGGTAAATAATGTGATTGCATTAAGGTGACTGTGATAGTAGTCACCACATAAAAATGAGCAGTGTGATGCATTTTTCTCAACTCTTTGTGCTTTTTCTGGGGAGAAGAAATACCCCATGGCAATGAGAGTGAGTGCCTTAGCATTGCTTTTATCACTTGCCCAAAAACTGGACTTATTGTCAAGATATGTGTAAAGGGGAGAGTGCAAAAAGTCTTAACAGGTGATGATTATTCAGATAAAACATCGCCATTGTAATTTCCTTCGGAAATTCTTCATAAATACCTAAAATGAAAATGTTACTGAGTTGGACAAATGCAAGAGGTCTATTATGCCAATATTAAATTGTGTTTTTAAAGGCTGTTTTGTACCTTGCTGGCAGCACCCCTGGCACTATTTTAAGCCACCTTTAATAGTCTGGTGCTTTAGTTCTGGTCCTCCCCCATTTTGAGGGCAGATATTCACATACATTTGCAAAGATCTTTAATAGAAAATAAAACAAAGCACCTTGATATAGCACAATCAGACTTTTTTCTCCCATTTCCCCTTGGAAGAAGGAAAGAAAGGACAATTTAAAGCTGAGATGAATTTTCATAGGTTTATTTCCTGCTGATAGTAAAAACCAAAAGAGAGTAGGGTGTCCTTGTAATTGTTTACAGGGATCCCGAACCCCGGATTCAGAGACAAGACACAAATGAAGCAGAATTTTTCTGGTTCTTTAGGTAATTGTGGTGAATCCTGGTGAGTTCAGGATTTAAATTTAGGTGTTAGGCAGAACCAGTTCCCAAAGATCTGAGCTTTATTTTGAGAGACTGTTGGAAGCTTGATTGAACAAGAGTGAGTAAAATCAGAGGCTGACCCTGAGATTTCCCAATGAAGTTTTTTGGTCAGCTTGGACTTCTCTGTGTATGGATGTGGTGATCTGGAACAAAATAACCCTGTGTAATTGTTCATTTGACAGGAGCATTGCTTGGCACTGATTTTTAAATAATGCTGGAGGTGTATCCAGGCCCCACCCAACAATTCTGGGAATTAAGAGCAGGGAGATGTTTAATGTGCATTTTTCAGGGTTTGTTTGTTTTCTCTCACTGATTGGATTTATACAATTTTCAGGTGTCTCCAGTTTTGGTTATTTCTGGAGTGCTTTGTGGGAGGGAAGAGGGCAAAAGCCAATTTGATTGCTCTTTGCTTTTAAAAACTTGTAAGTAATGTGCTGTGAAGAATTTTGCATTATGTTTGCTCCATTACACTTTGTCTCTTGTCTTTCTGTGGTTGGAGAGTGCTGTAAAAATATGCTAATAGAAATTTTATTAATTTGATATTGGACATATCTGGGATAAAATTCACCACCTCGCAGTCAGGATTTTTTTTAATACTTGAAGACTGCTGATGTGAAACAAGAATAATTTTTTTTTTGAGACAAATGACATGCCTACATCTTTTATGAGTGGAGAAATAGAACAAAGCTTTAGAATGTAATTGCAGTCTCGTGCTGAAAGTTATCTGGAAAGGGGTGGAGAGGCATTGTTGATAAAAACTTTCTAGCCTCTGAAGTTCTCTGTCACATCATTGTGCACTTTCTCGCCCCCCTGGGTAGCCCAAGATATTTGGAGTTTTTCTGACTCGGGGGCTGTTACTGAATATTTCCCTGCAGAGTGCTCTCAGTTTGCCTCCAAGTTTGATCATCCTCCTCTTTGACATGAGCAGATTGTGTTGCCTTGATAGCAGGAGAGCCCTGCAGCCAGCACAGCTTTCCTGTCCTTTTCCTATAGGTTTCCTGTCCTTTCTCCAGTGATGATGAAGCTGTGATTTTGGGAATTCTGACACTCCTTTGCACATTGCTGGCAGGGACAGGCACACAGCTGGGTGCCTCCAGCAAGCCACTGATGCCTGATTCATCCAGATTCTTACTCCACTGGATGCATGTGTGCACCCTTTTTTGTTAGAAGCTTATGGATTTGTAGCAGGTCAGAAAGAAGTTGAAATCTAACCCCCAAATCCAGGTGCCTTCTCTTGGAGTAAGTATTGCCTTGATAACGTGCACAAAATCAAAGGCTGAGACTCCTGAAATGGGTCAGACTGGATGTTTGGCACCTCGGTGCTGGAATTGCTTTTGATTTAGATCAGGAATACCAGATGCAGCAGGCTATTAACTCTGTAGCAGAGCTGTGGACTTTATTACTGTGACCCAGATGAGATCTGCTCTGGCACCAATCTGTATTCTGCAAGCTTAATGTGAATAAGTGCTTTCATTTCCAAAAGAGACAAGAGAAATAACAAGGACTTATGGGTGTAAATATGCTGTTGGGTTGTGGACCACAATAAACCAATAAATCTAGAGTGTCCTTTCACTCAGATGTGATTAAGGAAATTAGTGAATAATATGCTAGATTAATTCCCAGAATCATTTCATTCTCAATGAATGTATCCTTGGTCTGTTGAATAACATTTTAGTTGTTTCAATTCTCATTTTCCCTGTACAAATGGTAGCAATATCTTTGTAGGTATTTTCAAGAATACATTGATATCTGTTTGTGAAGGGTACTGTGGAAACAAAAGTCTTTTAAGGATGATATATAATACTTTATGATTTATTGTTACACAGGCATAAAAGCCAAACAGAATGGCATGGTTTATATTGTTCTTGACTCCTGAAAAAGACAAATGCTGCCAGAGGTAGACTTGGTACAAAACGTCATTATTTTGAGTAACTTCATGAGGGATTCCAAGGGAAGTAATTTTCATTCTTTAACACAGTAAATATAGTTTGCCTTTCTTTCACACAATCACAGAATGGTCTGGGTGGGAAGAGATTTTAAAGCTCATCCAGTCTCACCTCCTGCCATGGGTGGGGACACTTCCCACTATCCCAGATTGCTCAGAGCTCCATCCAACCTGGCCTTGGACATTTCCAAGGATGGGGCAGCCACAGTGCCAGGGCCTCCCCACCACCACAGGGAAAAATTTCTTTGTAATATCCAATATAAAACTGCATTCCTTCAGTTTAAAGTCATTCATCTGCTTCTTTGCATCTGCTTGGTTAAGAAAGTCAAGTAGTTAGGCTCAGCTGAGAAAATTACATAGTGTGTAGTTATTTCTTGGAAGAACTTGACTGTACTTTTTTCTTCTTTCATTTCATTATCATAATACTGTCTAATTTTCCAAGAGTTCTTCAGGGTAAGTGCTTTCCTTAGAGGCAATTTTTGTAACTGGAACATACCTGTTATTTAAATCAGCAGTGCTCAATGAGTGGGTATTTTCTATGGGAAAACACTAAAAAAGAGTCTTTTTAGAAAAAAGATCAGAGAGAAGTGTACAGCGTAGCTGCTTAAGAAAAATTAAAAGCTTTTTTAGGTTTTTTTCAACTTTTTTTCTTTTCATTAGAAAAATCAGTAGCATTTAGTTTCAAGTAAGGCCTTCAATTAGTATTTAACTGACTATGAGTATCTAATTATATTGCAATTAATTCTTTATCTCAATCACTTAATTTAAAGTGGAACTGGATAACCTTGGGTTTGGCTAAGTTTGAGATAAGTAATCAGAGTAAAAGTCTGATAGCAATTAAAATCAGGACAGATACCCCACCCTGTAGGTTTGGACTTGGAGAGCTGTGTAGCAGCACACGACTTCACTGTGGACACTGGAGTGGGTAAATGGGCTAAACTTGATTTTTTTGTGTCAACCTGGTATTTAGGTGCTCTGAATACTGCTCAGATGTTATGAAAAATCTGTTATCACAGTAAATCACATTAAAACACAGTAATCAGCAGATTATATGTGAAACAAAGTGCAATCATCTGACATTTTTATGTAGACTCTGTGTTAGCTTGGAAGAGTTTATTTTACTTTATTTCCTCTGCCCCCAAGCAGTGGCAGAAGCTTCCTGGAGTCGAAGTGAGAACAGAATCAGATCCCTGGGGCTCCAAATACAGATCCTAAGCAGAGAATCAATTCAGAAATAACTGGAGAGATCTTCCTTGTGCCTGTAGGTTCTGGAGGAGATGCCCTTTTCTGAAAGCTAGAATCGTAGTTAGACCTTTTCCTGCTGCTTCTTTGAAAGCATGTTTTAAGCCAAGTTTTATAAATGAATGTTTTCTGACTGTGTAATATATTTGTATAAGTTAGATAAAAATGCCAACATGCCAGGGTCAGAATCAGTTGAAATAATCAATCTGCCAAACCATGCCAATATATAATTTAATTTCATTGTGAAATACTGCTTAGGGGCCAGCAGAACATACAAGTGTATTTTCCATCCCTACTCAAGAAATTATCAGATTAATACAATGAATTGCTTTGAACTTAAAAGTAGTTGTTTTCCTGTTGTAACTTGATGAGAGAGTGTTGGTTATTGAAGTATTAACTTAATTAGGGCTGGAGACTTTTTATTAATTCTTTCTTCCATATTAAATAACCTATGTGGGAATTCTGTGCATAATAGAAAATGAGCACCTGTTGCTCATATTATTCGAACAACTGCATTAAAGGTTCTTTTCTGAAAGCTAGAATGGTAGCTAGACCAAAAAAAAAGTGAATTCAGGAGTAGAGGGATGTCATAGATGACTTATTTTGGCTTTGGAGAATTACACAGGGCAGCCATTGGTAGGTTAAGTCAGGGAAAAACATCTTGAGTTACCCTTTCTGTTTCAGGCTGATTTTAGGGCTTAGCAAAATTAATGGCAGAAGTGACTGGAGTTCCTATCTGTGTCTGGGATTCCCAAGAAAATTCAGAACACTGTTAATCTGATGGTGCTTTCCTCTAATACAGATTAATTCATTCTCTATATTGATCTTCAAGTATAGTCTGTTCCATTCCTAGTAATTTATTTTAAAGCAATATTTTTCCCTAAGTGAATGAAGTTGGGATCAAGACAAATCACCTGAATGTTTCTGCAAGGAGATTTCCTCGGGTTTGGCTGAAATTAGGCACTGAGTTAAAAACATGGAGTTAATCCAAAAGGATGCCTGTGTAAAGGAGGGAAAATTGGAATCCTTAGTGGGCCCAGCAGATCACATGTAGGCCTCAAATGGGAGTCTGGAAGAGATGTTCAGAAATACTTTCATTAAGTAAAAGTTAATCACTTGAGGAGTGATGATGAGAATGATAATTACCTGTATTTTTCTGCTGCCTGACATTCAATTGGGGGACTGAATGCCTTCTCCAAGAATAAAGGATGTGATCACAGAATTAAAGAAGCATGAAGAAATAAAATGGAGAGTGTGTGTGAACCCTTATGTTTGTTCCCCTGCACACTTGTGAATTTTTCACTTTCTTTCACTGCTATCACTCATCTGTTGGCTTTGTAGCCATCAAGCACCTGAGCTTGTAGGGCTTTTAAAGTGCATTTGGATTTATATGACAGGACATGTAGTATGTTTTATTCTTCAGATGTATATTTGTCATATTATATTCCCACATTCCAGATCTTTTAAGAACCCTTAATGTTGGAAACTTTAAAGTTAAGACAACCAACACCAACAAGGCAAGGACTTCCTATTGCAGCCGAATTCAAAAATATCTGTGGTATTGAGCACAGCAGAAATCTCCAGATCTGTCATACCCATTTACCAAAAGTTCAAAGCACTTTCTTTTGTAAGAATGTTTTTGAGTCTTCCTGATTTTCAGTTTTCCAGAGAACCAAAGGACTTGTGTTCATTTGGGAATTGTTCCTGTCACTGAATTTCAGGAGCTGTGCTCTGGTGTGTTTAAGTTGTGCTAAATGTTTTAAATGTTTAAACGTTTTAAATACTTGGCCAGTGTTTCAGGGTGAAAAGAGAATCTGAACACTTAAAAGTGTTGGTGTTTCCTCCAGTTACAGTAAGAGGCATCCACAAAACACTGAATTAATGTGACGAGTTTCCTTGCATAACTAATAAAATACTAGGGGTAAATGTAATAATAGTACTTTCTTTAATTCAGTGGTGTTTGGTTTGGGTTTTTTTTTGTTTGTTTTTTGGGGTTTTTTTTGTTTGTTTGTTTGTTTGTTTNGGTTTGGGGTTTTTTGGGGTTTTTTTTGTTTTGGATTTTTGGGGGGGGGTTGGTTTTTTTGTTTTGTTTTGTTTTTTGGTGGGTTTTTTTTTGTGAGAGGAGAGCAGATGGAGAACTGGTTGAGTGCTGCTTAAATGGATGCCTGGTTTTGATTTTGTTTTTCAATTGCATCTAGAGCTTGAGATTTTTAAGTCATCTGTGTAAGCAAGAAAGGCAATCCAAGGTTTATTTATATGCAGTATTTGGGGTTTGTTTTTGTTTTTGTTTTTGTTTTTTGCAAAGCAAACATTTAAAAAAGTCCAATGGCAATTCTTTATCAAAACTCTTAGAAGAGGACCCAAATGTTTTACAATATTGATAATTGTACAGCAGTTTTTAAATATAATACTCTTCTGTCTGCCGTGCTTTTGCAATTCATTCTTTGTCTTGGCATAATTAAGCTGAAATAGAAAAATATTTGAATTAAGCACCCAGTTTCTTTCATCATGCTAAAGTTGTTCTGCAGTGGAAATATGGTAGCAACTTCCCTAAGTGGTGCAGAATGAAAATGTCAATGCTCAAGCCTCCTCTGCACAGATCCTGATGAAGAACTGCTGTTCAAACTTGGTCAAGAAATTGCTGCTGGATGTTGTGGATATCCAATGTCTCTGCTGGCTGTAAATTAGCAAACATCCCATGTTCTATTACATTAATTGCAGGTATTTCTTCTTAAGGATGGCATTTGTTAATGTATTATAGACCATTTGTTGTAATAAATACCGGTGTTACTTTAGTGTTTGTCTGAAAAGCCAGACTTGAATGGGTTATAAATCTGCTGGGTTCTTCTCTGCACATTGTGACTGCCAACCTCGTGTTAGTGTTGTTTAAGAGAAGAAAGAAAAAGATCTTGTACTTTTATAGGTTTTGGTGTGGGTGGGATTTTTCGTTTGTTTTGATTTTTGTTTGTTTGTGTTCTTCCCCAACCCACAAATTCAGATGTGTTTATTTCAGAGAATGAACATACATAAATATCCATCTCCAAAATTTTAAATAAGGAATATTTGGACTTATTAATTTTATTCCAGCTGTTAAATAATAATATCTGTCTTCTACCAATGTTTTCTAATAGAATCTTTTAGGAATTCATAGATCTGAGATAAGTAATTTACTGCCTGGATTTCCTGAATGTCCTGTTATCCCTGCTGTAGATTGTCCATAGTGACATTCTCTTCTCATTCCATGGAAAACAACAGTTATGTTGTTACTATTTATCATAAGTTTTGCTCTCTCAAAGCAACTTTTGGGACTGATCTGTGTGAATGTTTAGCTTCCTTTCTTGTTTCATTTGCCAATTTGTTAGCAAGTTGTTTTTCCCCCCGAGGTAAAATTATATTCTTGCATTTGTAACTGTTCAACAGATTGACATCAAGGACCAGATACTGTAAGTCTAAAATTAAAATGAAGGTAACCTCTCCTGAGGAGGCAAGAGATGGATATCTGTGCAGATATTACTGTTCATAACACAGTACTATCTTCAACTTGGAAAAATTACCAATTTTTCCCTGTTGCTTTGTGCCAGTGAGCACCTGTTAACATTACACAAAATACATAATGCTTTATCTCTGGAATCTGTTGCAAAATGATATTGACCCATGTTGCAGATATGCAATTAATGGCTCTAATTAAAGTAATTGAGAAGTAATTTTCCAGGGACTCACCAAGTTTAAAAATGTGGGGACTTATATGGACTTGGAATTTGTTCTGCAAATCTGGACTTGAAGCAGGGCTGCTGTAAGCTTTCCCAATGGTGTCTTGGCTTTGTAATTAAATTATTAATTAGCTGATCACAGATGCAAGAGGCTACATATATTTTTCTCAGTTCTGCTTCTTTACTTGTTCCAGTAATTTTGTTGTTGTTGTTCTCAAATTTGAGAACAAGTTGGCTTTCTGTGTTTTACAATTCTATGTTCATTAATCCACTCATAGTCACTGAAAGGGTGCTTCTTGGAAATATCCAGGATTTGCTTTGCTGTTTTCCTGTTAGAGTTGCCACAGCTGCAAAGCAAAAGGGAGGTGAAATTGTAGACAGACTTTTTGCTGCTAATGCTACTTTGAATTTCAGGGTTCTGCTACCAACCATGTTACAAACCTGAGAACAGCACTGAGGTTTTTCCTCTGCAGCTGGAACATTTGTGCTGTTAAGTTTAAGGATATTCAGATTTAAGAACCAAATTTTGGCTTTGGGGGTGACAAATATATTCAGGACTGAAATGTTGCTACCTGAATACAGGAGTGTGCAAGTTAGCACTTAGTAAAAATTCCTTTCTGGGTGTCAACTCTGTTACTTTTGGTCCAGTGCTCAGAGGATGCTGCAGTTTTGAACTTGATATTGTCATATTGCTTTCAGAAGAGGGTTTCTCTGTGTGCATTTGATATAAAATAGCTGGAAGTATTTGTGTGAGACAAGCAGAAAATAGCATCATGTGCATGTGGTATGGACTGCTTTGGCTCATTAAGTTCATATCTTGGCACCTGATAAATCAACTCACAGGTTCATGTTCTTAAAGTACCGCATAATAGATTAAACAGCCACATTCTTTAGAGTTTTCTGTATGTAATTAAAATTTCCTACTCTGTATCTCAATTAAGAGTCTCCATTGATCTAATTGGAAAGCAGAGTTACAGCTGCAGAAAACTTGAGCTGGGAGAGCACCTCCATCTGCCTTTCTTACCTAGAAGAATTAGTTTGTTGTTACTCAAAGGGGATAAATATAATTAAGAATTTTCAGTCAATCGACTTCTCAACTCCTGAGTTGTATTTGAGGCTTCCTCACAGGACTCTCTGTGAAACATTTATTTTTGCTGACTATTTATTTATATCCTTTCTGTTAATCAGATTTTTTTTTTTTTTTGGTGTTTATTTGTGTGTGTTTGGGGTTTTTGTTTAGAATTGGTTGCTTTTTTCCCTTCTGTTTTAGAAGGGAGAAACAGTTGTGGAGGTGAAAGGAAATATTCTGGAGTGTGTTCATGTTTCTGTCATGGGGCAGGGCTGGGCACAGTGTGTTTGCAGGGATGTCTGTCCTGGATCCAAGGGATGTTCTGCAGTGTCCTGGTCCTGCTCACTCACCTGTACCCCTGGCACAGAAGGGGAAAAAAGGAGAAGAGTGATATCAAAGAAGAAAGCTCTAAAACGTTCCCTAGTTCTGAAATAAATCTGCCCTTTTATTTCATAGTAGAAAACCAAACTATTAAAAGAAATGCCAGTGGATCTTCAGAGATATCAACATTTTATTCTGCAAGGCTTACAGAAGGAAAAATATTACATCCTGCTTTTGGCACAATGGAAAATTGAATAATACAGGAGAAAATGGTGCAAGCACTTGTTACTTTGCTTCTAGGTATTTTTAGACAATTTCCTTCTCAACTGTAACTAAGCTCCCACCATTTCTTATTAGGTTAGCAAGTAATTGTAATGGAGAACAAGGAGGCTGGTGAGTAATGATTAAAATGTGGTTGGTGCTGTCTCCATTGCCCAGATGAATGGCAGTATTTGTTTAAAACCTCAAATTCCTGCAGGAGATGATTTTCCAGTGTTGTGTTGTCTTATCTCAAATCACTTCATTATTAGCCTCTCAGACTTGTTAATAATTTGAATTCATGTGCCTAAGAACAAGGAGCTCAATAAAAAGAGAACATTTATTCCAATATGCAAATCGCCCCCAGGCAGATGGGGAGGTTTCCCTGGCAGAAGAAATGATGCATTTCCAGTTAAGGATGTCAAAACCTTCAGGCTTAGGCAAGAGGGTCTCCTGTATTTGCCATTTTGTAGGGGCTTTTTGTGAAAAGCAGGTGTTTGGGGAAGAATAATATTCTTTGCATGTGGTAGGGGTTGCAATTTTGTAGAGGATACTGCTTCTTTCACTTAATTTCTGCAGGCACATTGCTGACCTTTGAGCTGGTGCCACTGGGCTGAACCCTCCTCTCTGTTTTATGTTTATGGGAAATGCACAGAAGCCCTTTGGGATTTAGTTTCTTGTTGAAATGTCAATGAACTAAACACACATCCTTTCCTTTTGAATGAATCTGCACCGCCAGATAAAGGAGAAAGAGAATTATTTACCTGTGCAAGTTCTGGTATGGTTAATTACAACCTGTGTGTGTACCCAAAACTGAATTTTATTTATGTCCAAGATGGGCTGGAAGCATTTTCTGATAGCTCAAAGAATTTGAGGATGTAGCAGCTGCCTTGTGCTGTGTACCCTTCTCGTTTCCACTCTGCCATGGGGAATGCAGCAATCCATCACCTTTATTTGGATGGAACAATGGTTATTCCAACAGTTTTATAACCATCCTATATGTTGTTATAGCCAAGGCCATTTTGTCATGAGCTTTTCAATTCCAGAGCCAGTGCCCATCATTTATCTGCATAAGTAAAACCAGTGGTAAGCACATTTCTGCCACAGTGAGACTGATAATGGTTTCTGTTAAAGTCTTTTTAATGATTCAATTTGAAGCAGTGATTTCCAGAGGAAGGAAGCTCCATTTGTTAGGGATCTTTTATTTTAATTCTTTTTATATGAAAAGAGTAGCAGAGAAAAAAAATCTGCTTTCTTTAATTTTCCAGGCTTCCAAAATAGAAGCATGTGCAATAGCAATGTGTCACTCCCCAAAACAAAAGCTTTTTTTGTAGAATAAGATGATGTGACTACAGATCCTATGGCCTCTTTCCTGTTCTAAGAATATTTCAGGCTTTTGGGCATCGCATAAATTGAGATTACTGCTGTTGTATACCTGGTTTTAATTGTGTTTGCAGTTCCACTTTACCTCAAATTGGAGAAGAGTGGCTCAAATTACTCTTTATGTAGGGAGTTTTACCTCTCTGCTGCCACAGTGATGGTACCTGTACTGAGCCCAGGAATTGAAAATGTGAATTTGTCTGTTTCTTTGAGTTCATACAGGTGGCAGATGATTTCCTGTGGAAGCAGCCCACCTCTGTATTTCCCCTTCTTCCTTCATACTGAACTGTTGCCAGGTTCTCCTGATCCTAGTTTTTAGTTCTGTGCAAGCACATCAAGTGTTTAAAAAAGGAAAATATAAATACAGACACATTAATGAGAACCTTATAGTCATGTGATGGGAAATGTTAGTTAGATAAGGTATAATTTGCTGTAATTCAGGAAATGGAATGAAGGAAGTGCCCAAACTTGCATGACTGGAGATAGTCGGGCTGCAGTCAGTTAAGTCCCAAATATTGTTCTTCTTAAATCCCTTGCTGTGCACAATGTGGAGCACTGACATTCTCATCTTGAGAGCTAATCTTGATTTTTAGAGAGCTCATGCTCAGACCATGGAGTCAAAAATTCAAGTGTTTAAGGTTTTTAGATATGTACAGCAGCCACCTTAAGATGATATTTTTTATAAAAAGGAAAAAGACCATATGGTAATCCTGTATATCTGAACATTTTAATGGATTTGGTAGAGCTTTGCACTGAATTTCTTACATGGTTTAACCATCTCTAAACAGTTTCTAGTTGCTTTATAAACCTGGGCACAGCTGCCTGAGGATCTTTCCAGCATTGGGAAGCAAATGGCAGGGCCAGGTTTCTGTGGTGGCACAGACCAGCCATGTTGAAGCCTTGGATTGTACAAAGAGAATTTCTCAATTGCAAGGGTTCAAAGAGTCCCAGATTTTATTTTATTTATTTTTTTAATGGGGATCCAGGCTTAGTGAACCAAGGCAAGTAACTTAAATTACATATTATGTACAAAAGACAAAGTCTCCCCCTTCCTAGGAACCTGGATTTTTAATAGTTTCCTCTGTTCAGGTTGCCCTGCTTTGAGGTGAATAAAAGATATTTGTTATTAGACCTATCATGGCTCCTCTTAAATCTGCTTTAAGATATGCAGGTATCTCCCAAGAAAAACTAAGATCAGTGCCTTGCCTTTGTGAGGGTCATAATTATTTGTAAAATGGAGTGTGAAAAACTTGCTGGATTTTTGAGACACTACTCAGCAGACTGGATAATGAAATCCCAGTGAACCCTTTCAGTCTGAAGCTCACTCCTGGCTGATCACCTATGAAGGTAAAATCATCTCCTTTTCAGCAGATATTTTTTGCACTTTGTCTTGCCCTTTGAGATGCAAAACCTTTTAGGGCAGGGACTCAGGTGACCACAGAGTTCAGGCAGTCACTGATTCTCATGATTTGTCACTACTGGAATATGAGGGAACAGGCTGTCATCTTTTGTGGCTGGCTATTGTTATCACATTTTTTGTATTCATGGCATGCACAGCAATTTCTTAAAAATGTTTCAAGTCTTGATTTTTCTTTTTAAGCAATCCCTTGGATGCCTCCTAGGCTGATTAGCATTCAGTATGTGCTGATGGGTAATGCGACTTTACTGGTAAATAATCTTGTTTACATTTGAGTTTAAATGTTTTTTTTCTGTAGTCAGAATGTGGGAAAAAGGGAGTTTCAGGCAGAAAATTAATTTCTCTGTGTTCCACCTTTTGTGAGTGAGCTGTGCCATGGGGAAAAAGATAAAGTCAAGAGAAAGATTACCAAAGGAGAGCATTGTCCTACTTTTTGTGTTTTGTGACTCAAAATTTATAAATTATTTAACTCCTAGCATAGCTTTAAACATTATATAAAGGGAAGCTTCATGTGCAAACTCCCAGAATGTGAGTGATATGGATGTTTGGAAAATGAACAAAGACCTGGGGTTCTGCAGCCCCTCATCCTCCGGCGTTTTCCTTCAAGTGCAGAATCCCAAATTGCTGCACTTCCCTTTGCTCTGTGGAACAGCCTCTGGTGCCAAAAGCTCTTTGTCTCTTCCTGTGCTGTTTTCAGGACTGCAGGGATGTCCCAGGCAGAGCTGACAGGTTCATTGCTTTCCCTGTGCCCAGCTCTGATCACATCTCACTCTCCACCACTGATATTTCTCAGTGCCTGTGCCATGCTCATCTCGCTGCTGGCCAGAGCAGCTTGGGGCTCTTCATTTCCTTGGTGGCTCTCAATTTAGCCCCTACTCTCTGAGCCCTGCTCTTTGGGGTCCTTGATGCTTCCCCATGGCTCTCCAGTGGTTGTTCACAGCCAGTTAATGTTGTAGCACTGCCTCTTCCCTGCTTTCCCAGTGACATTCCCTTTTGGAGAGCAGGCTGTTTTATAGCAGAACCCTTGGCACTGCACATGAACCGTGGAGATTTTATTTTTTCAATAACACAGTGCACAGCTTTTGAAGGTGCTACTGGTAAATCACCCAAAACCCAATAGGGGATGAA
Source organism: Cisticola juncidis (assembly GCA_013400215.1). Taxonomy (NCBI): domain Eukaryota; kingdom Metazoa; phylum Chordata; class Aves; order Passeriformes; family Cisticolidae; genus Cisticola; species Cisticola juncidis. Next base: position 42,525 of record VXBR01004983.1, on the reverse strand, counting down.
ATTTTCTTTCCCTTTGCTTGAATCTGTGAGATGAGGTTAACTGTCCTATTTGGATTTTTTTCCAATTTGAAACAGACTAGTCTGTTTCTGCATAAACATGATGGTTTCTTTGACTTTTTCCTCTCTTGGTGGATTAAATGCTTTGGTTTCTGCTGCTTTGTGGGGTCTGGGTTTCTTTCCTGTGTTTGGTGCTGCAGAATCTTTTGCCCTGGGTTTGTCAGCTCTCAGTTGTGCATCAAGAGGACCTGTGTGTGCAGTTCATTGGAAAAGCTTACAAGCAAATTTCATAGGAAATGACCATTCATATTTCACAGAACAAATTACTGCTCTCTCACATTCCAGTAGACTCTTTCTTACTGTTCTGGGTTAATTAATAAACACAAAATGACAGGGCATGAATTGTGTTGAATTAATTTAGGTTGTTAGCTGTGAATCTGACATCTGAATGCAGCCAGCAGAGCCATCTATGCTGCAATAAGGTTCTTGTGAAAGCCCAGCAGTTTAAGATTATAAAATATGCACATATATGCCTGAGTTTATACTGATTTCTTTTTTTTTTCTGTATATATCTATGCAAACATAACTCCCCCCACCCCTCCTGCACTGGAAGTTCCTGGGTAGTCACTGATGAGACTCCCATGGGCCATTTGTCTCTGCAAGTTCTATGGGAGTCTTCTTGAGGTCTCATCTAGTCAGTGCAATTTTCAACTCAGTGTAATGAATGGAGCAATTTACAGCCACAGCTCAAAATTATTACCAGACAGTCATGCCTCTAGATTTCTCCTGCCTTTTTTACAACAAGAAATATTTTGGTGGCCTGCTATTGTTGACAGCTTTGTTGGGAGCTTTCTAACAGTAATAAAAAAAGCCCCTCCAGTACAACAGCTAATTCAGGATTTATGGAGCGTGTGGAATTTTACTCCAAGACTGAACGTGCACATAATCAGGAAGCAGAGTCTGAATAGGGAAATGGAGGAGGGCAATGCCCCTCATTCTGCTCAATGGACCATAAACCACCTGCTGTTTGGAGTGCCAGGCCACCAGAGGAGCTGGAGCTGTTCCAGCCCAGTAAGTCATTTTCAGCCATGTGTTTGAACACTGAAAAGGCATGAAGGATGAAGAATATATATCTCCCCTTACTTTTTTTTGGTCGGTGTCATCCTCCTCTTTGTTGCTTCTTGTGTGTTTTGTCTTATTTTTGTCTATTTGCAGCTTCTTCTCTCTTAATGGTGTACTTTTTAATTTGTTTTCTGTGTTGTCTTACTTTGAACCTTTAAATCATGTATTGATACTCAGATTGGTTTGTGGATAATAAGGCCTTTCAAAAGCATTTGAACAGAATTAAGATTGCAAGTCTGCTTTTTAAGATTCTGGCTCCTTTGTGGGTTTTGAAAGCTTCCCCTTAAAATCTTTATCAAGACTGATGCTTGACAATTTGCATCTGCATTTGTGCACAGCAAAACTACTGAAATGTGACTTCATAAGCATTGGTTCTTTAAACTCTTGACCCTTCCTTCTTAGTTTGGACAAATTCCTGGATCTGATGAATGTACACTGGATGAACCAGAACAAAAAAAATTACTGGGACCAGATGCTTTCCATGCCCTGAATCTGCAAAGGGTTGAGCTAAAATTACCTGAAGCAAGAACTTGATCTGGAGAAAAAGTCACCAGTGGAAGTTTCTCAAAAGTATGAAATGCAGTGAGAATCACTCAGTAATGTGAGAATAGCTCACTGTTTTAGCACTTTTATCACAATGAGCACTTGTGCTTTTGGTTTCATCCTGCTCTTTCCCAGGGCTCAGTTTTGCTCCTATGGAGGGGTTTGGTTTCTTTCACTGGTGTCAGCTTTCCTGCAAAAGTTGTGAGAAAATGTTTAATTCTTCAGGCAGTAGTGATCGTTCCTGCTGAGTTTATTGGTCTTGGCATCTGTTACGTGTAATTTTTGATTTTTCAAGTTGGAATCAATGACCTTAAGTGACCCTGTCCTGTATTCTCTTGCCATGTTCAAAAAATTCCAAAACAGTGAAGATGCAGGGAAGTGTTTTCTGGTTTCCTCACAAACTCTCCTGCAGCCTTGCAGGCATCAGGGTAGGGGGGGTCACTCAGCATTTGAGCTGCAGGTACTGAGCTGCAGAGTACTGGAATTTTGGGGTTTGGTGTAAGCCCAAGAGACCTGAGCGCTGACCAAGGCTCAGCATCTGCACCTTTCCCACCCCTCAGAGGTCCCCAGGGAAGGGCAGAGGTAGCAATGAGAGCAATTCTTGTCCGACTGAAGGACCAACATGGGTGCATTTTGCCTTTTTTCCTTTCTTTATTTCTTTTTTTTTTTTTTTTTTTTTTTTCCTTTTTTTTCTTTTTTTTTTCATTTTTTTTCTTTCTTTTTCCTTTTTTTCTTTTATCTTCTTTTCCTTTTTTTCCTTTTTTTCCCTTTTTTCCCTTTTGTCCCTTTTTTCCCTTTTTTCCCTTTTGTCCCTTTTTTCCCTTTTTTCCCTTTTGTCCCTTTTTTCCCTTTTTTCCCTTTTGTCCCTTTTTTCCCTTTTTTCCCTTTTGTCCCTTTTTTCCCTTTTTTCCCTTTTGTCCCTTTTTTCCCTTTTTTCCCTTTTGTCCCTTTTTTCCCTTTTTTCCCTTTTGTCCCTTTTTTCCCTTTTTTCCCTTTTGTCCCTTTTTTCCCTTTTTTCCCTTTTGTCCCTTTTTTCCCTTTTTTCCCTTTTGTCCCTTTTTTCCCTTTTTTCCCTTTTGTCCCTTTTTTCCCTTTTTTCCCTTTTGTCCCTTTTTTCCCTTTTTTCCCTTTTGTCCCTTTTTTCCCTTTTTTCCCTTTTGTCCCTTTTTTCCCTTTTTTCCCTTTTGTCCCTTTTTTCCCTTTTTTCCCTTTTGTCCCTTTTTTCCCTTTTTTCCCTTTTGTCCCTTTTTTCCCTTTTTTCCCTTTTGTCCCTTTTTTCCCTTTTTTCCCTTTTGTCCCTTTTTTCCCTTTTTTCCCTTTTGTCCCTTTTTTCCCTTTTTTCCCTTTTGTCCCTTTTTTCCCTTTTTTCCCTTTTGTCCCTTTTTTCCCTTTTTTCCCTTTTGTCCCTTTTTTCCCTTTTTTCCCTTTTGTCCCTTTTTTCCCTTTTTTCCCTTTTGTCCCTTTTTTCCCTTTTTTCCCTTTTGTCCCTTTTTTCCCTTTTTTCCCTTTTGTCCCTTTTTTCCCTTTTTTCCCTTTTGTCCCTTTTTTCCCTTTTTTCCCTTTTGTCCCTTTTTTCCCTTTTTTCCCTATTTTCCCTTTTTTCCCTTTTTTCAGTCTGGTGCTTCAGGTTTCTTCCCAGGTGAGCAATGCTGGCAATGCTCTCCTTCCTCTAACCCAGACACTGAAATCCACCTCTTGCCTTTGGAAGGGACCAGTGAACTACCCTGTGTAATGAGTTGAACTGCTCTCAGTCTCTCTTCTTGGAGACACCATCCATTTTTTAAAAATGCAAGGAACTAGAGTGGTCATGTGCCTGAATCCCAGAAAGATCCATAATTTCGATCTGAGGGATGGAATGCAGCAATAGCTGTAGTCAGTGGGCTGGGTTTGCTTTGGGATTTGAAAGGGATAAAACTGCCTGATCCAACCAGTGAGCAGCTGAACAAAAACAAACAGGGACAGGAGCAGCAGCTCACATCACTGCCTCAGCTTGAAAATGTCACCAGCACCATTTCACTGGGTTATTTTTAATGCTTGTGTTGTCCATCTTTAGGGCAGGCTCCAACCTGGGTGTCTCAAATGGAGAGTGTTCCTCAAGGCCTGGTAATTTAAGGTGCAATAATTGTGTACAGATTGATTTTAGCATTTGGCTTCAAGCTGGCTGAGGCAGCCACCTGCCAAGTGAGCCCTCTGACTCCCATTTTAGGGGCCTGGCTTTAGCTCTGAATTAAGTAGGAGCTGCCTGCACACGGCTCTCAGCTCAAAATGTCAGATTGTGAAGCAGTTCTGGCTTTTAAATTTCTTTTAAGATCTGTGTCTCTGTATGAGCAGTTCTTGCTGGGAGCAGCACACGTGTACAAACCAGGCCAGAGGGGATGGCTCTCACTCTGGGCTGCATGGGAGGAGACACAAATGAAGAGTCATTAGTCCAGAGCATGTAAAATTTACTGTGATTTCACAGCTTTTGTCCTCTGATTTGTTATATTCATTGGTGTATGTCCTCATAGGATACTAAGGGCAAACAGATATCATGTATTAATTCTTCTTTTATGATGTTTATAATTATTAAATTAATAATAATTTAATAATTATTGTCATTAATATTTATACATAAATATATAAATATATAAATATATAAATATATT